>JAEHOC010000087.1:0-327330 GCA_016834605.1 Chlamydomonas incerta
GTAAGCATCAAAACGCTCCGCGGATGCCAAGGGACGCTTACATGCGCGCGCAGCTGCGCAGCTGCAGCAGCCACTATGGGGAAACCCCTGCTACCCAACGCGCCACCCTCTGGCCGCCGCCCCGCCTTGAAGCCTACCACCTACAGCTCACGGAATGCCGCCGCCTGCGCACGCGGGTGACGCCGTGCGTGTCTACGACCCCTTTGCTGCGTATGAAACATCGTGGCGTCACCGCCTGGCATCGACTCCGGGCATCCACATCTTCACCTTGCTGGCAACCGAATGGGCGCAGCTGGTGCGGGAACAGCTACAGCCATCTAGCGCCGTGGCGGGCGCTTTTGCGGATCGCGTGCAGGCCATCGCCGCCATTTAATGCCCTGCTATTGGACATCAACCCCTCCTGGGCTGCTGCTGCACGCATGCCCCTTCCTGCGCCCCCTGCGCCCCCAGCGTCGCCGCGTATCGCACCAGCGCCGTCAGCGCGTCCCCCCGCCCAGCAACCGCCCCCCTAGGTCCCGCCGCCGCCCAGCCAGCCCCCGCCCCCGTTCACCGCCTACCACGCAGCCACCCCTGCCCCAGCATTGCCCACCGAGGACCAGGTCGTGGCGATGATTGTCAGCCGCATGGGATGGTTCATCCAGGGGCACCAACGCCCCGTTCCCCTGACGCCTTGGCTGTCCGCGACGGCACAGCAATGCAGCTAACTGGCGTCAATGAGGACCGCACACGTCTTCACACCATGCTTATGTGGCTGAAGCCCTGGGCGTCACACTGCCTCCCGCCCCGGGCGCCAGCGCCTGGTCCACTTCCGGCGACACATGGCCTCGGTGTGGCAAGTACGAGGGGAACTGAAGCACAAGGAGGTGCTGTGGCGGTTGGCGGTTGACGGTGTGGGCATGCTGGGAAATACGCACATCCATGGCAGCTCGCCGGAGCCGTGCGTATGTGGCGCATACGCCTCTCCCCCGTTACCGGCGGTGATACCGCCCTCGCCTCGACTGCATCACTTTTGGGAGTGCCCCATCGCGCAGAGTGTGGTGGAGCTGCTACAGGACACCATCAATGCTGGCCGCACCGACGCGGGCTGCCCTGTCCGGCGGCATCACGTCTGGCTGCTGGAGAGCCCGGACCCAACGCAGATACAGCAATGCGTATGGGAGGTGGTGGCCCTGGCCGCACTTAACGCGATGGAGAGTGCACGGCGGTACATGCGCGCACGGAAGCCGTTCACTGAGGGGGCTCTGGCCCGGGCCAAGGCGGTAGCACTAGCTAGCATCAGAGGCTGCTAGCCGACTTCGCTTCGCTTGGATTGCCACGGCGCCGGCGGGATAAGGCCTGGCTGAAAGTGTCTGACACACACCCCTTCCTGCGTGTGTGTGGGGACCGGATGGAAGTGGCCTTCCGGATGTGTGTGACCTTGAGGACATGTGATTCCTGAACTGTCTGAGACCAAACACTAACAGTCTGTGATGCTGCGCTTACGACTATCTGACTTGATTGACCAAACACGGAAATGCGAGTAGTGTTATAGCCACGTTTGTGCGTTTGAGATGCGGTGGGGTTGCATGCGACCGTGGGCAGGATTGAGGGGCCGATCGCAATCCAGGCTAGGTGGGGCGCTGGTTTCAACGGGTTCCTCTGTTTGTGCCTACTTTTCTGCCTGTTGAACAGCATTGGGCGCCACCGTTCTGATTAGGTGATGCGCCTGCTAGTCTGCTACTGAATTGACATCAAAACCTGCCTAACCTGCCTATGAAAACACATTCTCTACGCGCGCTCAGTGACATGCGTACGGCTAGCAAACTTTGCCAGGTGTGATGGTCAGGGGAGTGACCCGAGAACCCGAGAAGGGACCACCTGTAATACTCACTCACTCAAAAACCCGCTGCTACCCAACGCGCCGCCCTCTGGACGCCGCCCCGGCCTCGAAGCCTATCACCTACAGCTCACGGAATGCCGCCGCCTGCGCACGCTGGGTGACGCCGTGCGTGTCTACGACGCCTTTGTGCGTATGAAACATCGTGGCGTCACCGCCTGGCATCGACTCCGGGCATCCACATCTTCACCTTGCTGGCAACCGAATGGGCGCAGCTGGTGGGCGGGACAGCTACAGCCGTCTAGCGCCGTGGCAGGCGCTTTTGCGGATCGCGTGCAGGCCATCGCTGCCATTAATGCCCTGCTATTGGACATCAACCCCTCCTGGGCTGCTGCTGCGCGCCTGCACCTTCCTGCGCCCCCTGCGCCCCCAGCGCCGCCGTGTCTCGCACCAACGCCGTCAGCGCGTCCCCCCGCCCCAGCGACCGACCCCCTAGGTCCCGCTGCCGCCCAGCCAGCCCCTGCCCCCGTTCACACCCGCCTACCCACGCAGCCACCCCTGCCGCAGCATTGCCCACCGAGGACCAGGTCGTGGAGATGATTGTCAGCCGCATGGGATGGTTCATCCAGGGGCACCAACGCCCCGTTCCCCTGACCGCCTTGGCTGTCCGCGACGGCACAGCAATGCAGCTAACTGGCGTCAATGAGGACCGCACGCGTCTTCACCATGCTTATGTGGCTGAAGCCCTGGGCGCCACCCTGCCTCCCGCCCTGGGCGCCAGCGCCTGGTCCAGTTCCGGCGACACATGGCCTCGGTGTGGCAAGTACGATGGGAACTGAAGCACAAGGAGGTGCTGTGGCGGTTGGCGGTTGACGGGTGTGGGCATGCTGGGAAATACGCACATCCATGGCAGCTCGCCGGAGCCGTGCGTATGTGGCGCATACGCCTCTCCCCCGTCACCGGCGGTGATGCCGCCCTCGCCTCGACTGCATCACTTTTGGGAGTGCCCCGTCGCGCAGAGTGTGGTGGAGCTGCTACAGGACACCATCAATGCTGGCCGCACCGACGCGGGCTGCCCTGTCCGGCGGCATCACGTCTGGCTGCTGGAGAGCCCGGACCCAACGCAGATTCAGCAATGCGTATGGGAGGTGGTGGCCCTGGCCGCACTTGACGCGATGGAGAGTGCACGGCGGTACATGCGCGCACGGAAGCCGTTCACTGAGGGGGCTCTGGCCCGGGCCAAGGCGGTAGCACTAGCTAGCATCAGAGGCTTGCTAGCTGACTTCGCTTCGCTTGGATTGCCACGGCGCCGGCGGGATAAGGCCTGGCTGAAAGTGTCCGACACACACCCCTTCCTGCGTGTATGTGGTGACCGGATGGAAGTGGCCATTCCGGATGTGTGTGACCTTGAGGACATGTGATTCCTGAACTGTCTGAGACCAAACACTAACAGTCTGTGATGCTGCGCTTACGACTATCTGACTTGATTGACCCAAACACGGAAATGCGAGTAGTGTTATAGCCACGTTGTGCGTTTGAGATGCGGTGGGGTTGCATTGCGACCGTGGGCAGGATTGAGGGGCCGATCGCAATTCAGGCTAGGTGGGGCTCTGGTTTCAACGGGTTCCACTGTATGTGCCTACTTTTCTGCCTGTTGAACAGCATTGGGCGCAACCCGCTCTAATTAGGTGATGCGCCTGCTAGTCCTACTACTGAATTGACATCGAACCTGCCTATGAAGGACATCTCTGCGCCTCAGTGACATGCGTACGGCTAGCAAACTTTGCCAGGTGTGATGGTCAGGGGAGTGACCCGAGAACCCGAGAAGGGACCACCTGTAATACCACCACTCAGCAGCAGCTGCAGACCGTACAGCTAGCGCCGTGGCAGGCGCTTTTGCGGATCGCGTGCAGGCCATCGCTGCCATTAATGCCCTGCTATTGGACATCAACCCCTCCTGGGCTGCTGCTGCGCGCCTGCACCTTCCCTGCGCCCCCTGCGCCCCCAGCGCCGCCGTGTCTCGCACCAACGCCGTCAGCGCGTCCCCCAGCCCCAGCGACCCGACCCCCCTAGGTCCCGCTGCCGCCCAGCCAGCCCCTGCCCCCGTTCACCCCGCCTACCCACGCAGCCACCCCTGCCGCAGCATTGCCCACCGAGGACCAGGTCGTGGAGATGATTGTCAGCCGCATGGGATGGTTCATCCAGGGGCACCAACGCCCCCGTTCCCCTGACCGCCTTGGCTGTCCGCGACGGCACAGCGATGCAGCTAACTGGCGTCAATGAGGACCGCACGCGTCTTCACCATGCTTATGTGGCTGAAGCCCTGGGCGCCACCCTGCCTCCCGCCCCTGGGCGCCAGCGCCTGGTCCAGTTCCGGCGACACATGGCCTCGGTGTGGCAAGTACGATGGGAACTGAAGCACAAGGAGGTGCTGTGGCGGTTGGCGGTTGACGGTGTGGGCATGCTGGGAAATACGCACATCCATGGCAGCTCGCCGGAGCCGTGCGTATGTGGCGCATACGCCTCTCCCCCGTCACCGGCGGTGATGCCGCCCTCGCCTCGACTGCATCACTTTTGGGAGTGCCCCGTCGCGCAGAGTGTGGTGGAGCTGCTACAGGACACCATCAATGCTGGCCGCACCGACGCGGGCTGCCCTGTCCGGCGGCATCACGTCTGGCTGCTGGAGAGCCCGGACCCAACGCAGATACAGCAATGCGTATGGGAGGTGGTGGCCCTGGCCGCACTTGACGCGATGGAGAGTGCACGGCGGTACATGCGCGCACGGAAGCCGTTCACTGAGGGGGCTCTGGCCCGGGCCAAGGCGGTAGAGCACTAGCTAGCATCAGAGGCTTGCTAGCTGACTTCGCTTCGCTTGGATTGCCACGGCGCCGGCGGGATAAGGCCCTGGCTGAAAGTGTCCGACACACACCCCTTCCTGCGTGTATGTGGTGACCGGATGGAAGTGGCATTCCGGATGTGTGTGACCTTGAGGACATGTGATTCCTGAACTGTCTGAGACCAAACCACTAACAGTCTGTGATGCTGCGCTTACGACTACTCTGACTTGATTGACCAAACACGGAAATGCGAGTAGTGTTATAGCCACGTTTGTGCGTTGAGATGCGGTGGGGTTGCATGCGACCGTGGGCAGGATTGAGGGGCCGATCGCAATTCAGGCTAGGTGGGGCTCTGTTTCAACGGGTTCCACTGTATGTGCCTACTTTTCTGCCTGTTGAACAGCATTGGCGCCACCGCTCTAATTAGGTGATGCGCCTGCTAGTCCTACTACTGAATTGACATCGAACCTGCCTATGAAGGACATCTCTGCGCTCAGTGACATGCGTACGGCTAGCAACTTTGCCAGGTGTGATGGTCAGGGGAGTGACCCGAGAACCCGAGAAGGGACCACCTGTAATAACCACTCACTCACTCAGCAGTCCGGCGCTGCGGCGCAGGCCCAGGTGTCGGCGGCGCGCACGGCTCAGGCGGTGGCGGAGGCTGCAGCCAAAGCGGCGGCGGCCCGAGGCTGGCGCCAGAGCCGCGGAGCTCGGGCAGCTGCGCCAAGAGCTGGACGAGGCACGCGAGGCCGCTGCGGCCGCGGCGGCAGGGCAGCGTGCGCTTGACGCGGCGCAGCAGCGGGCTGCGGACCTGCAGCAGCAGCTCGAGGACGTGCGCAAGCAGGCGGCGGCCACTGCGTCACAGCTGCTGGCTGAGTCGCGGGGCGCTATTGAGGCTGCTGCTGAGGCGCAGCGGCTGTTGGCAAAGGCGCGCGGTGCCGCAGAGGCGGACCGGGCAGCCACAGTGGAGGAGGTGGCGGGCCTGCGCGCACAGGTCGCCAGCCTGGGGGAGGAGCGGCAGCGGCAGCGTGCTGCAGCGGAGGCTGCGGCAGCCTCCGCAGACGCGCAGCACCGGACGGCCCTGGCTGCAGTGCAGCAGGAGGTGCAGGTCGCCCGGGCGGAGGTGGTGTCACTGACGGCCCGGCTGCAGCCGGCGCTGGACGCAGCCGACTCCCTTCGCCGAGAGCTGGAGGCCGCACGGCAGGCGTCGGCGGACGCGGTGGCCGCAGGCGAGCAGCAACGGGCGGGCTTGGCGGCCGCCGCCGAGGCACTTCGTGCTCAAGTGGCGGAGCTGCAGCAGGCGCTGCGCCAGCGGGAGGAGGAGGCCGAGGCGGCCGCGTCGCAGCACGCTGCAGCTGCTGAGACCGCTGCGCAGCAGCTGCAGGAGGCCCGGGCTGTGGCGGCGGCGGCACCGCAGCGGGTTTGCAGAGCAGCAGGCGGCGGCCGAAGCCATGGCGAATCAGCTGGCAGAGGCGCGCTCAGCTGCGTCGCTCGCCAGCGAGCAAGCGGCTGCGGCCCGGGAGGCGGAGCGAGCCGCGAAGGCTGAAGCCAAGTCCCTCCGCGACGATTTTGGCCGATTCCAAGCGCGCCACGGAGGCGGCAATTCGGATGGGGCGCACTTCCGCTGCCCAACTGCGAGAGACGGCGGGGGCGACGATCACCGCCGCGGAGGCGGCCGCCGCAAAGGCGGCGGTGGCAGCAAATGCGGCGGCGGTGGCGGAAGGTCACAGGCGCAAGCGACGGAGCTTGCCCGCAGGCTGCAGCAAGAGCTGGAGGAGGTGCGGGCGAGCTGGCGGCTGCACGGGAGAGAGCAGAGCAGCTGGCGCCGGCGCAGCTAGAGGCGGGCGCGTTTGCGGCAGCAGCTGGAGACCGCGCGCTCAGAGGCCGAGCAGCTGACCGCGGGCTCCACCGCGGCCCAGGAACAGGTGGCGGCACTGGAGCAGCAGCTGGCGGCAGCACAGGGGCAGGTCGCGGGCTTGAGGGAGCAGCTAGGCACGGCGGAGGCGGCGAAGGAACGCGCGGTCGGAGAGGAGCAGGCGGTGCAGCGGCAGCGGCAGACTGCACGTGCGGACTTGCAGACTGCGCTGGATGTGGTGCTGGCGTTGCAGCAGCAGCTGGCAAGCCAGGCCAGGGAGGCTGAAACCGACCGTGCACAGCAGGCGCAGCAATTCTCTGACGCTCTACAGGCCCGCGAGGCTGAGCTGCAGGCGTGCCGTGCTCGTTTGGCCGCGGCGACAAGCGGCTCAAAGCTGACGTACGAAGTGTTGCAGGAGGCGCGCGCGAGGATTGAGGAGCTGCAGGCGGAGCACGCAGTTGCGGAGGCGCAGACGGCGGCGCTCATTGCCAACCGCAAGAGGCAGACCCAGGAGGCGCGGGTGCAGCAGCTGTCACAGCAGCTGCGGGGCCCGGGTCAAGCAGCGATCACAACGGCCGCGCACATCCATCAGCCGCAGGACAGCAGCTTTGCAACTCACTGCCGCGGGCGAGGTGGGAACCGAAATCGGAGAAGAAACAGCTCGCTGCCGTTTCTGCAACAGGTGCAGCAGCCACATCAGCAGCTGCAGCAGCCGCATCTTGACCTGCGCCCCTTTGCTGGGGCAGAACACTGTGCGCATGCAGTTGCTGCCACGCCCCCTGACTGAGCAGGCGGGTATCGGCGCGGCGGGCACACTCCTGCTGCTAGAGCGCGAGTAGTGTCCGGTAGGGGCGCAGTCGTTGCGCTGCAGTGCCGGGTGTGGCGTGCAGAGGCGGGAATAGGTATGCACGGATGGCAGCCACGGATGGCAGCCTACGTGAGTGGCACCAGCCGGGTGCAGCAGCATCGCCAACATTCATTATGCAGTTGTGAAGTGTGAATGAACTAGGACGATACATGCAGCCGTAACAGCAGGTAATAGTAGCAGCTGGCAACGCCGAGTCTACTCCCGGCATGCCAGGTTACGGTGTGGTCATGCCGCCTGCAGCGCTGGACACGGGTGATGGTGCGGGGTTTGTGGGCGGCGGGGAGCGGCGTGATCTGGCCGAGTGTGTGCGTGTGCAGGGCTGGTGTAGCAGTTGATTGTTCAAAACGCCGCGTAGATGGATAGGCTGAAGGAGAGGTACTCGGTCTAGGTTAGATAGCTTGCACCGTGCTGCAACAACAGCACGCGGTGGCTGCGGTTGGTGTGGTCCGGACAGGACAGGTGAGGTCCAGTGTTGCGGTTGATGTCGGCAATGGCTGATTTGAGGCTGGAATTCGACACGCGGCACGGGTGCGGTTCGATGGAACAATGCAAGCGGGGTAGGTGGCGAAGTCCCATAGTGTGCAGAACCTCCCAGACCCAACAAACAAATTGCGACAGCAGACATGAGCGCGCGGCTGTTTGAACGCCGGAGTTACTGTACCGATGCGGTGCTGATTAGCTGCCACGGCACGGGTGCGGTGGTGGTTTGTGTGACTGGGGCATGCCACGCGGCAGGCGGCCTCCCGCTGGCCTCCCAGCCAGACCCCAGTCCGCTTCACGCACGAGGGCTATCGATATTGAGGGACAGTTCGTCGGCCAAACTGAAATAGACTCGCCAGCGACACACACGCAAGCTGCAACGCGCACGTGCAGTGCGGCGGCTAGTGCGCTGAACTGATGAGAGTATTCATTGCTAGCGCTGAGGGTGGCGAGAGGGAGGAGGGACCGGTGGATCTTTTCAGCAAAACGCGCACATATGAAGTAAAGTGGCTCGAACGCAGGAGTTGTGTGTGTGCTGCGTGGCGTGGCGTGGCGTGGCGTGGCGTGGCGTGGCGTGGCGTGGCGTGGCGTGGCGTGGCGTGGCGTGGCGTCATCAAATTGGCAGCAGGTGATGTATGATAGATGGAGTAAACAGCCGTGGCACGTGGGGTTTTCAGCCTGCATACGTGCACACTGCTGGTGGTTGGGTGGTGGGCGCGCGCTCTGCACTGGGTTTCCTTGTTGCGGGTTGTGTTTTGGATGTCGTGGGCCTGGTGCGTAGTGCACTGGATCCTGAAGCCACTGATGGCTCGGCGGCGGCGGTGTGGCGGTGTGGCAGGTGGCAGGATGAGCCATTTAACGTTTACTGCGAGTGTAGTCTACAGATAGTGTGGCGTCTGGCCCGGCTGTGGCCCGGTTGTGGTATGGGCCCGCTGTAGGGGACGAGCGCGGATTCTGTGATGTTACCTTTGGGGGCAAAGTGCCGCCACGGCTACCACTGCCGCTTGCAGACACGATCCTCGGCGGGTGGTCATGCGTAGGTAAGGGCGCAAGGCACTCGTCTAGCAACTGTCCATTCATTTGAGGGGGAGGCGTGCTGATGGTGCAGCGGCTTACATTCGTGCTAATGTGTGCTGTCCTAGCTGGTGTGTGCGGAAAGGTCCAGCTGGGCAATCCGTACCAGGGCACCCCTGATCCGTACGGCTGCACCAGGGGGGGTGTAAGAATGTCGAAATTATACACCATGCCCCAATATTATAGAGCTCAACGAAATAATCATGCACGTGCTTTTAGTTTTTATCAGGGGGTGTCTGGTGAGGAAGTTCTGGGCCGCCAAAGTTGGGGGGTCGGTTGTCGGTTCCCAGGGTCGTCCGGGTTTCGGGCGCCCACCCTGGCGGGTTTCGGGAGGGGCGCCACAGGCAGCTCCGGCGCCCAAACGCAGTGCCATGCAGCTCATACAATAACACAAATAACCAATGGCGTTGCAGCGAGGGGAGGGTCGCCTACGTGTCATTGCAGGGACACGTCTCCACATGTCCCCGGGATGCCGCGGCACGTTGACACATGATGGCAGAACGGGCAGCCGTATCAGTCGCGGGTAGGCACTCATAAACATTTTCTGATGTACAACCCCTCTAATAGCACGTAGGAGCTTGAAATGCAGTCAGGGCTTGTCGGGGGGCGGGTCCGGGGATTCCATCCAATGGAATCCCGGGCGTGTCGAAGTCACGGTGCACGCTCGGGAATGGTCAGGAAAGGTAGAGCTCGGCGAGAGGAGTCGATTGGCACTACTTTTACATTAAATGGAGGGGTATAACCCCCTCTACGGGACGGTTTTGTCCATCAGGGGGTCGGTCGTCCCCCACAGGGGGGCCCCGGGGGATTTCGGGGCATGGTGTCTGGCACTTTCTTTCTTACCGCCCCCCCCCCCGGCTGCACGGTTGCATGTGCGGGCTGTTACACGTGCGTTCGTTGTTACGCGGCAAACAGGGGGCAGTAGGTGAACCGCAAGTCCCGAGAAACAGAGTTACGCCCAGCCCAACGCGCAATCAAAAGCAGGTATACGCCCGTGCGCCCACAAGCCCCCGTTCACGTTACCAACACCAACATCACGTTACCATAGGTCCAGAGCGGCTGTGGTACGTTGATCGAGCGCCAGAGGCCGGGAACTGAGCTGGTCGCTGGAGGCGAGCTGACAAGCTGTATGCGCGCTCCTCGCTCTCCGGGTCACCCGGCCAGGCTTCACACCAACAGACAACACACAATGCCGTTCGGGAGACTAGCGAAGATTCAGGACGGCGCGCACCTGCAGGGCTGTTACACGTGCGTTCGTTCGTCACGCCGACATGCCTTCATCAATCATCGTGCGCCGGAGGTGCAGTGCTGCAGTGCGCCCGGCAGCCCCAGCGTCATCCGCAAGGCCATGTCGTCCTTGGCGGTCCTGACTCCTGACACGTAACAAGCACATAACAAGCGTGGCACTGCTCCTGGCTCCCGCCGAGGCCAACGCATCATGCACACACGCCGGACAAATCTCAGACCCAGGAAACATGAAAACTTGGGAAGCCCCATCACAAACATCATGTGCGGTCACCCCCCACACATCAGGGCTGTTAATAAGTCCGCGGTGCTGCTCTCCCGCAGCCGCTCACGCGCGCTTGGCCGCTGCAGACCGCCGCCGCCCCCACCGCGCTGCTGCGGTGGGTCTGGCTCCTCACAACGCTGCTGCGGGTACTCTGCAACAGGCGACACACGGGGCTCTGCGCCAGCTTGCGCCACAACAGTCGTCGGGGCATAGGCACGGGAGCGCGGCCGAGGCACAACCTGTAAAGAGAAGAAACCTGAAGCGGGATGGGCGTTTGGAGGCCAGCAACCCCACGAGCAACCCCCGGGGGTGCGCACAGAGAGAAAAGCACAGAGAGTATGTCCGCGTTGCCACGCTGCTGGCCAGGAGCATGTAGATGATGAGAGGCATGTGCTGCTTGAGTGCAGAGCGTACAATGATATCAGGAGGCACACTTTGGGAAGTGGCTTCCTCGACTATGGTGGGCGCGATGAGAGTAGAGGGGTCAGCGGGGGGGTAGAAAGCTCAGGATCTCACCCCATGCTCAAAATTAAAGAGCTTAACGAGAGCATTACGCACGTGCTTTTAGTTTTCTCAGGGGGTGTCTGGTGAGGAAGTTCTAGGGCGCCAAAGTTGTGGGGTCGGTCGTCGTCCCTGGGGGTCCGGCGAGTTTCGGGAGCCCATCCTGGCGGATTTCGGGAAGCGCCCCACAGACAGCACCAGGGGCCAAACGCAGCACCACGAGGGTGAACTATGCATGCTATGCCGTAATAAGCGCAAAACACAGCGTGGGAGGCCCATTTGCACGCCCTGGCGTGGGGATGTCGGCACATGTCCCCACATGTCGACACATGCGCACCGACACGCGGGGCTCTCAAGCGCTGGTGCGCATGAATTCATGTCTAACAAGGGTGCCAAATGGCATAATGTAGAATGGGGCACTTATGAGAGGTGGGCTGGGCCGGGGGGATTTCCATGGATAGAATCCTGTGGGTGCCGAAGTCTCAGAACATGCCGCCAATGACACGGCGTGATAGCGCTCGTCAAGAGGAGTCGATTGGCACCGCTTTGGTATTAAATGGAGGGGTTTTAACCCCTCAACGACACGGTTTTGTCCGTGGGGGGGTCGGTCGTCCCCCAAGGGGGTCCCCGGGGATTTCGGGGCATGGGGTGTGGCACTTTGTTTTCTACACCCCCACCCCCTCCCGCTAGCACTGCTGGTAGCACCCCTGGTAGCAAACGCAGCTCACTTCACTCTCAGGGTACCGTTACACAACAATACGTCAGCGCGCCGTCGTGTGTGTGTCCACCGCATCATGCCCGGAGGGGTCATTACACGCCATAAGGTCGACCTTACGGCGCGACCTGCTTAGATGAATTGTTTCATAGAGTGTTTTGCTTTAATAACACTTTGTTGACTGCTGTTAGTACTGTCTAGCGGTCCAGTCATCCAGGGCAGTTCCTGGCTCGTGGACCAATGGCAATGAACTCGTCACATCAATCAACCAGGAAGAATTAGAGCTTGTATGTATTGCGATCACTGATCGCGCCCGCATCAGCGGGAGGAACCCGCCGTGGGAACCCGCCGTTTGCCGACAGGATGCCGCCTAAACCTGAAAGCGAGTGGGTGTGTGGGGTTTGCAATGTGGGGCCTAGGCCCGAAAAGAAAGGCCCTATCCTTCAATGTTGCGGATGGCAACCTGGACATGGACCTGGCATCCTCAAGGGCAAGCGCTGCAGCGCTCGCTAACACGCCGACTGCGCTGGTGTTGACCGAAAAACGAAGTGGAGCTTCTGCCGCATCATCGGTGGCTCCCACACGCCCCAAGGCTACCTAAAGTGGCTGTCGCAAGCGCCCGAGTGCGAGCAGGTACGTGCACGCAATGCAGCCGGAGCGAGAATGGGTGGGGGGCGAGAATGGGTGGTGGGGTGAGGGATACGCGCCGCTTGCATTAGTCAGGTGGATTGTGGGGCTGATCCAAGCGCTTGGGGGTGCGTAATAACCGCACGTGATGCTGCTGCTTGGGATCCGTGCCGTGTATCTCGGTGCAAGTGGTAGGTGCAAATGCTTGGTTTGCATGTATACCGGTGCAATCGGGGCGGGATTGGCCCCCTCGCCCACTTAGGGGCGAAAACGGGTGGGGGGAGATAGGGCTGCGCGCCGCGTGTATTTAGTGGGGCTGGGGGATGGCCGGGGATTGCTAGGGGATCGATGCCAACCGCGATGCCAAGCCGACGTATTCGCTACGGCCCCTTTGGATGCTTTGCTACCTTCGTTGTACCGTACTGATCATCCTCACCAACCGCACCGCGCAGTGCCGGCTGGTCATCAGGTACGACTACGACTGGGAGGCCGTGATTCAGGAGCTTGGGTACCTGCGCAGCCAGCACAAGGATGGCGACAGTGACAGCGCGGCGGAACTCAGCAGGACGCTGGACCTCCGGGTCATCAAGGGCCGCCTCAACCTGCCGCTGGAGGGCCTGCAGGCCACCCGCCGTGGCGACACATGTGTCTACGACTTCGATCCCGCGTTATTCAAAACAGACCTGCAGCCCTACTACACGGCGCCAGGTGGCAGCGCTGCCGCCGGCAACAAGCGCGTGCTGCCCAGCAGCGGCGGCGGCACAGGCGGCGGCAGCAGCGTGCCGAAAGCTAAGAAGCTGCGGGCAGCTGGTCCGGCGGGCGCGCAGCAGCCGGCAGCAGCCGGCAAGCCGGGAACTGCTGGGGCCGCGGCCGCAGCGGCGGCCGGCACAAAGCCAGTGGTGCACATAAAGTCAGAGCCGGGCGTGGACGACGGGCTGGCGGCGGTGGGGCCCGTGCAGGGCGTGCAGGAGCAGCAGGTGAGCTACGATTGCTACGAGGTTGCCATGCATAGCTAGGCCTAAGAGGGCGTGTGTCAGCTACTGGTGCAAATTAATGGGCACTGGGCCAGCTGTCGTGCGTGTCTGCAAGCGCACAGATGCATGCATGCATGGAATGCGGGATTAGAGACATTGGATTCTCAGGGTCGCTCCCCCCGCCCTTGTATGTGCGAGCGTCATGGCGGCAGCCGCCCCTGCATTGTGTGGGCGTGCCGCTGTGCCTGCCTCCCTAATGTCATTCAGTCATGTCTAACTCTCTGTGCGCCACCCACCTTGCTCCCTTTTCCATTGCTTGTGATAATGCCTGCAGGAGAGCGAGGAGTGGGAGAGCGAGGATGGTTTTGAATACCAGCTAAACCAAGCAAATGGCGAGAGCGAGGGAGAGGATAGCGAGGGTGACGAGAGCGAGGGGGAGGAGAGCGAAGGCAACGAGACCGAGCGGGAGGAGAGCGAAGAGGTGGATAGTCACGAGGGGGAGGAGAGCCACGAGGGGGAGGAGAGCGAGGAGGCGGAGAGCGAGGAGGCGGAGCGCGGGGACGGGGAGAGCGAGGGAGAGGAGGGCGAGGGAAAGCCACGCGGCCAGCTGTTGAAGGCGCGTGCATCTGCCGCTGCAGATGCCGGCAGGGTTGCTGCGTTGCAGCTACAGCTGCAGCAGCTGCAGCGGCAGCACACGTCGGAGCGCAAGGCTGCATCGGAAGCGGCGGCGGCGGCAGCGATGGCTGCGGGTGCGCAAGTGAAGGGCCTTCAGGACGAGCTGAAGAAGCTGAAGAGCTGCAAGGAGGCCGAGTGCGCGCGCCTGCGGCAGGAGGCGGAGGCAAAGCTGGCGGAGGAGCGGGGGGCGGCGGCGCAGCGTCAGGGAGCGGCGGTGGCGAAGGCGGTGGCGGAGGCGCACAAGGCGGCCAAGCAGCGGCGCCTGCGCTGTGTCCGTCAGGCCCGCGAGGCGGCGCAGCGAGAGGCCGAAGGGGCGGCCGTCGCTGCTGCTGACCGACACCGCAAGGAGCTGGAGGCGGCGGTGGCGACCGCGACCGCCGCAGCAGAGCACGAGGCACAACAAGCGGCAGAGGGCCGGGCGACCTCTGCAGCAGCGCAGCTAACAGCGGCGCAGCGAAGTGCACGGACGCAGCAGCAGGCGGCGGAGGCGGCAGGTCGCAGAGCGCAGGTCGCTGAGGGCCATCTGGCGGCGGCGCGGAGTGTGCTCGACGCGGCGCGGCGCACGCTGCATCAACGGACCGCCGTCGAGACGGGTCTGCGTGCGCAGCTGGCACAGCTGCAGCAGCAGCTGCTGACGATGAAGCAGTCCGGGGCTGCGGCGCAGGCTCGGGTGTCCGAGGCGCGCACGGCTCAGGCGGCGGCGGAGGCGGCATCCAAAGCGGCGGCAGCCAAGGCCGCCTCCAGAGCCGCGGAGCTGCAGCGAAAGCTGAATGGGGCGCGAAAGGCCGCGGCGACAGAGCGGCGTGTTGCGCTTGCTGTGGCGAAGCGGTGGGCTGCGGGCCGGCAGCGGCAGCTCGAGGACGTTCGCAAGCAGGCGGCGGCCACTGCGGCACAGCTGCTGGCTGAGTCGCAGAGCGCTGCTGCGGCTGCTGCTGAGGCGCAGCGGCTGTTGGCAGAGGCGCGCGGCGCCGCAGAGGCGGACCGGGCGGCCGCAGTGGAGGAGGTGGCGGGCCTGCGCGCGCAGGTCGCCAGCCTGGGGGAGGAGCGGCAGCGGCAGCGTGAGGCAGCGGCAGCGGCGGCAGCGTCTGCGGAGGCGCAACACCGAACGGCCCTGGCCGCAGCGCAGCAGAAGGCGCAAGGCGTTCGGGCGCAGGTGGACTCACTGACAGCCCGGCTGCAGCCGGCGCTGGACGCAGCGAACTCCCTTCGCCGGGAGCTGGAGGCCGCACGGCAGGCGTCGGCCGACGCGGCGGCCGCCAGCGAGCAGCAACGGGCCGGCTTGGCGGCCGCCGCCGAGGCACTTCGTGCGCAAGTGGCGGAGCTACAGCAGGCACTGTGCCGAGGGCAGGAGGCGGCCAAGGCGGCCGCGTTGCAGCACGCTGCAGCAGCCGAGGCAGCTGCGCAGCAGCTGCAGGAGGCCCGGGCTGTGGCAGCGGCGGCAGCGCAGCGCGCTGCAGAGCAGCAGGCGGCGGCCGAAGCCATGGCGAATCAGCTGGCAGAGGCGCGCTCAGCTGCAGCACTCGCCAGTGAGCAAGCGGCTGCAACCCGCGAGGTGGAGCAAGCCGCGCAGGCTGAAGTCGAGTCCCTTCGCGGCGATGTGGCCGCTTCCAAGCGCGCCACTGAGGCGGCAATACGGATGGGGCGCGCTGCCGTTGCCGAGGTGCGAGAGACGGCAGGAGCGACGACCACCGCCGCGCACGCGGCCGCCGCAGAGGCGTTGGAGGCTGTAAATGCGGCGGTAGCGGCAACGGCGGCGGGTGACGAAGCACAAGCGGCGGAGCTTGCTCGCCTGCAGCGAGAGCTGCAGGACGCCCGGGCTGTGGCGGCGACGGCATCGCAGCGGGTTGCAGAGCAGCAAGCGGCGGCCGAAGCCATGGCGAATCAGCTGACCGAGGCGCGCTCAGCTGCAGCGCTCGCTAGCGAGCAAGCGGCTGAGGCCCGTGAGGCGGCACAAGCCGCGCAGGCTGAAGCCAAGTCCCTCCGCGACGATTTGGCCGATTCCAAGCGCGCCACGGAGGCGGCAATTCGGATGGGGCGCACTTCCGCTGCCCAACTGCGGGAGGCGGCGGGGGCGAGGACCGCCGCTGCGGAGGCGGCCGCCGCAAAGGCGGCGGTGGCAGCAAATGCGGCGGCGGTGGCGGAAGGTCACAGGGCGCAAGCGACGGAGCGTGCTCGCCTGCTGCAGCAAGAGCTGGAGGAGGTGCGGGCCGAGCTGGCGGCTGCACAGGAGGAAGCAAAGCAGCTGGCGGCGGCGCAGCTAGAGGCGGGCGCTTTGCGGCAGCAGCTGGAGACCGCACGCTCAGAGGCCGAGCAGCTGACCGCGGGCTCCACCGCGGCCCAGGAACAGGTGGCGGCGCTGCAGCTGTCGGCAGCGCAGGGGCATGTCGCGGGCTTGAGGGAGCAGCTAGCCACGGCGGAGGCAACAAAGGAACGCGCAGTCGGAGCGGAGCAGGCGGCGCTGCGGCAGCTGCAGACAGCACGTGCGAACTTGCAGATTGCGCTGGACGGGGGGCTGGCGTTGCAGCGGCAGCTGGAAAGCCAGGCCAGGGAGGCCGAAACCGGCCGTGCCCAGGAGGCGCCGCATCTCGCTGCTGCGCTGCAGGCCCGCGAGGCTGAGCTGCAGGCCCGCGAGGCTGAGCTGCAGGCGTGCCGGGCTAGTCTGGCCGCTGCGACAAGCGGCTCGGAGCTGGCGTTCAAAATGTTGCAGGCGGAGCGGGCACGGGGTGAGGAGCTGCAGGCGCAGATGGCGGTGCTCCTTGCCGAACGCAAGAGGGTGACCCAGGAGGCGCGGGTGCAGCAGCTGTCACAGCAGCTGCGGGGCCCGGGTCAAGCAGCGCTCACAGCGGCTGCGCACATCCATCAGCCGCAGGGACAGCAGCTGCTGCAACTCACCGCTGCGGGCGAGATGGGAACCGAAATAGGAGAAACAGCTCCGCTGCAAGTCCTGCAACGGCTTCAGCCACAACAGCTGCAGCAGCCGCAGCTTCAAGCGCACCCCTTGCTGGGGCAAAACACTGTGCGCATGGAGTTTGGTGCAGGTGGCGCTTCGTTGCTGCCACTCACCGGGACTGAGCAGGCGGGTGTCGGCGCGGCGGGTTCGCTCCTGCTGCGCGAGCGCGAGTAGTGCCAGGTAGGGGCGCGGTCGTTGTGCTGCGGTACCGGGTGTGGCGTGCAGAGGCGGCAATAGCCTTTCGCGGTATGCATGGATTGCAGGCTGCGCCCGCCAGGTGCATCAGCACCGCTAACGGAAATTGTGAAGTGTAAATGAAATGGGACAATAAATGCCACAGTAGCAGCTGGCAACGCCGAGTCTACTCCCGGCATGCCTGGCTACGGTGTGGTCATGCCGCCTGCAGCGCTGGACACGGGTGATGGTGCGGGGTTTGTGGGCGGCGGGGAGCGGCGTGATCTGGCCGAGTGTGTGCGTGTGCAGGGCTGGTGTGGCAGTTGATACGCAGCTGAAGGCTGAAGAAGAGACACGTGGTCGCTCGGCTAAATAGGTTGGACCGTACTTCAACAACAGCAAGCGGCGGCTGGTTCAGTCGATGCCGCTGTATGGCCACCGCCGCGGATGACCGATGTGGGGCTAGAAGTTCGCATGCAGCACAGATTTGGTAGTAGCTTGTGTGGCTGCGCTAGGCAGCCCTCGGGCCACCAGCAGACTGCCGTCCGCATTTTGCGGGCTACTGGGAGCGACACAGCCCGGCAAACTCATGTACGACAGACATGCCGCCAGCTGCAACGCGGCCGGGCAGTGCGGCGGCAAGAACTGATGAGAGTATATATTTCGGGGGGTGGATGACGCTGAGGTTTGCGTGAGGGTGGCGTGCGGGAGGGAGGGTCGATGGATCCGGTGAGCAAACGCGCACATGTGAAATAAGGTGGCTCGAACGCAGGAGTTGCATGTGTGCTGCGTGGCGTGGCGCTGCGCACTGGGTTGGTGCGGGTTGGTGCGGGTTGGTGCGGGTTGTGTTATGGGTGTCGTGGGCCTGGTTGGTACGGTAGCGCACTGGATCCTGAAGCCACTGATGGCTCGGCGGCGGCGGTGTGGCGGTGTGGCAGGTGGCAGGATGAGTCGATTAAACGTTTACTGCGAATGTAGTCTACCGATAGTGTGGCTTCTGGCCCGGCTGTGGCCCGGTTGTGGTATGGGCCCGCTGTAGGGGACGAGCTCGGATTCTGTGATGTTACCTTTGGGGGCAAAGTGCCGCCATGGCTACCACTGCCGCTTGCTGACATGATCCTCGGCGGGTGGTCATGCGTAGGTAAGGGCGTAAGGCGCTCGTCGAGTAACTGTCCATTCATTTGAGAGGGGCGTGCTGATTGTGTAGCGGCTTACATTCGTGCTAAGGTGTGTTGTCCTGGCTGGCGTGTGCGGAAAGGTCCAGCTGGGCAATCCGTACGGCTGCGCGGCTGCATGTGCGGGCTGTTACACGTGCGTCCGTTCGTCACTCCAACATGCCTTCATCGTGTGCCAAATGCGGTCGGCCAGCTGCATGCATGCAGCGCTGCAGTGCGCCCGGCAGCCCCGGCGTCATACGCAATGTCCCGTCGTGGACCTGACTAAACGCCGAAACAGTCCTGGCACAACAAGCGTGTAGCGCTTCCGTGTGGCCCGCCAAACCCAACTTCAGCAGTTCAGCGGAGACCCATGCATCATACACTCACGCCACCAAACATCATCGTCAAACGGGAGGCCACATCACACACAAACACACAAACACGCAAACACGCAAAGTGCACGCAGCCCCACACACATCAGCCCACATGATGCGCCTGCCATCAGGGCTGGCCCTGCAGCCACGTCCGGACCGCGGTGCTGCTCTCACGCAGTCGCTCTCGCGCGCTCGGCCGCTGCACACCGCCGCCGCCCCCACCGCGCTGCTGCTGCGGCGGGTCCGGCTCCTCATAACGCTGCTGCGAGTACTCAGCAGCAGGCGGCACAAAGGGCTCTGCGCCAGCTTGCGCCGCAGCAGTCGTCGGGGCGTAGGCGCGGGAGCGCGGCCGCGGCACACCCTGCGGCCGCGCCTGCTGGTTCGAGCTGTGCGCCTGCTGGGGGTGGGGGTGGCGCGCTGGCGGCTGCCAAGCCTCAGCTTCGTCCCCGCCCGAGTAGCGCGGCAAGGGGTGCGGCGGGGAGCGGTGGCGGGTCTGGGGGGCCTGGGGGTACAATGGCTGCTGCTGCTGGTGCGGCGCTGCCGCGGCAGTAGTGCCGGCGCCGGTGCGGTAGGCTGGCGTCGGGCCGCCGACGGGCACAGTTACTGCTGCGCCCGCCCCTTCAGCAGCCCTGCCGGCGGCGCCGCTGCCAGCAGCAAGACTGTCACCATAGCTCTGCACGCGCCCACCGCCGCCACCAGCACCGCCGCCGCCGCCGCTGCCGCCACCAGCACCGCCGCCGCCGCCGCCGCTGCCGCCGCCGCTGCCGCCAGCACCAGCACGCAAGGGCAGGCTCCGGCCCCCATCCGTCCGCCAGCCGCTGCCGGCCCTGCCGCCTCCCGCAGCGCCCGCAGCGCCCGCAGCACCTGCGCCCGCGCCTACGCCCGCACCTCCCTCGGCTGTGCGCCTGCCGCCGCCGCCGCCGGCCGGGCCGCCGGCTTCACCCAGCGTCTGTACGGCACCGCCGCGCCGCCCCGCGGGCCCGCCGCCATCCAGCTCCAGATCCTGCAGGTAGCTGTAGCTGTCGGGCCCGGGGCCCAGCTGCCCGCCGCCGCCACCACCGCCAGCAGTAGCAGCGCCGCCACGTCCCACTGCACCGCCGCCGCCACCGGCTATAGCACCGCCCGCGACGGCTCCTCCGACCTCCCTGCTGCGCTGCTGCTGCACTGGCAGCACGCCCGCCAGCCCGCCCGCGCCGGAGGCGTGGGCGTGCAGGCCCCGGCGCGGCGTGATGCCGGCGGCTGTAGCAGCAGCTGTGGCGGCTGTAGCCGAGCCCACGTCCAGGCTGTTGCGGGTGTAGGTGAGGCAGGAGGTCAGGAAGGCGGACTGCAGCTCCGACTCCAGCGGGTCGTCGTCCTCCTCGCCGTCCTCGTCCTCGGGCGGCGCCTCGTCCTCTCCATACTCCTCTGCCTCCTCCTCCGCCTCCTCCATCTCCTGCTCCTGCATCTCCTGCTCGTATGCGCCGTAAGCGTTGCTCGGCATGGCCCAGTCCGCTACCGGCCCCGCCGCCGCCGCCTGCTGCGCGTGCGATTGCGCCTGCGCCTGCGCCTGTGCCGCTTGCTGCTGCTGGGCCGCCTGCTGCTGCTGCCGGGCCGCGGCGGCGGCGGCGGCGGCGGCGGTGGGGCTGAAGAGGCGGTTGTCGTACACAGACAGGCCGGCGGCGGCCCGCGGCTCGCGCCGCCGTGGTGGGGCTGGGGGCTGCTCGGTGGCAAAGCCTGCAGCGCGCGGGGACGTTGGGGCGCGCGTAAGACGGGCCGATACTGAGCTTCCGCGAAGGTGCTACGGTATGCCAAAGTGTCGAGGGAGTGAGGTCAAACTAGAACACACGGCCCTGCACGCCCGCCGCTGCCCTGGCCCAACCCGGCCCTCCTCCCTCCCGGCCGTCCCACACTCCCTCGCACCTGCGCCCGACAGGTGCTGCTCAAGGTAGTCGTACATGGCCGCCTCCTCATCCGCCTCCTCCTCCGCCTCCTCGTCAGCCTCCTCCCCGTCGTCGTCCGCCTCCTCCAGCTCCTCCTCGTCGAGCTCGTAGTACTCATGCTGCTGCCGCTGCTGCATGTGTCGCGGCTCGTGCTCGGGGCCGTATGGGTAAAGTTGGTCGGTCTCCAACCGCTGCCGCTGCTGCTGCCGCCAGCTATCTTCCTCCGCGTGCTGCCCCTGCTCCTGCAGCTGCAGCTGCAACTGCTGCAGCCGGCCCCGTGGCGCTGCCACCGCCGGCGCCATCGCGACCGCAGCGGCGCCACCGCCATTGTCGCCCGCCGCCGCCGCGGCCAGCTCGTGATTCTGGTTCTCCATGATTGCAGACAGCCGCCGCCGCGCCGACCGCCGTTCAGCTGCTGCAGCAGCCGTCTCCGGCGCTGGCGCAAGCGCGGCCATCGGGCCCCGACCGCCACCACCGCTGCTGCCAGCGGCTCTGACAGCAGCGCGCCGCGGCGGCGACTTGCCGCCAGCGGGCCTTGCGCCCGCCTGCTGCCCGGCGGCGGCCGGCGGCCCGACCACAAGGCGGCCGCCGCCGCCGCCACCCGCCGCCAGCAGCAGCCTCACGGCGCGAGGCGGAGGCGGGGGCGCCGGCAGTAGCGCCGGGCCGCCGCCATCGCTCCTCTGCCTCGCCCGCCTCCACCGCCGCCGCCCCGCTGCGCTCCTCCTGCTGCTGCTCGTCCATCTCTTCCAGCTGCGCCCGCTGGAAGGCCCGGATGCGGGACAGGGTGTCGGAGAACAGAATGGCCTGCAGCGCGCCCGCCTGGCGCCGCGACACGCGCACGCCTGCCGTACACAGGAGGGTGGGGGCGTGTGAGAGGGAAACACATCAACAAGCTGCAAGCAGTTGGCCATCCAGCTCGCGCGCGCACCGTCCGCAGCCCCACCTTCCGAAGCCCCAGCTCTCGCACTGCCCCTCCACCCAGTCCGCAGTGACACACAGCCACCCACCCACCAGTCATCACGGCGCGCGCCTTGCCCCACTCCGCCTCCGCGTACCGCAGCAGCTCCGTCCGCCGCCGCAGCAGCTCGACCTGTGCACGTGCGTGCACATGCGTGCGTGCGTGTGTGGGTGCTGCGTTGGCGGTGGGGCGGGGTGTGCCGGGCGAGCGCCGGTGATCTGTAACTCACTCATCCATACACATGGCCCAGCGGAACATCGGAACGCCGCCGGGGGCCGAGCCGTGCACCCCCCTGTATTGCCGCAAACTGCACCTGCCTGTCCCTTGTCTAGTTTCGCTTGGGTTTAGATTGGGCTGGTGTTTACAACCCCCCCCCCCGTACGATGTTCGACTCTCGCCCGTCGTTCAATCGCTACCCACCTGCCGCAACAGCGCCTGCCGCTCTTCCAGCAGCCGGGCCTCCAGCGCCCCGTCGCCGCCGCCGCCGCCAGGTGCGCCCGCCGCCGCTCCCAGCAGGCCGCCGCCGCCGCCGCCACCGATGCCGCCGTCGCCCAGCACTCCGCCCGCGTCGCGCCAGGCGGGGACTGGGACGGCGGCAGTGGCTCCGGCGGCCGCCAGCAGGGGGCCGGCAGGCGGGCTCGCGGTGGTCTCGAGCAGCGACCGGATCAGCGTGAGCCTGCGTCAGGCGGTAATGTTTGTGTACGTAAGAAATGACGGTCTACACGGCGGTCCGAGTCTCTCGTGCGCTGATGCTGTGTGTCAAAAGTGTGTGTGTGTGCAGCGCACCGCGCACGTGACACACCCACTCCTCACGGCGCTGCTGGCTGTGCCGTGGCGCGCGTGGTGTGCCTGACCGCTGCACGGTGCTGGTGCGCCATGACAACCCCCCTCCCCCACATACCCATGGAGCTCGCGACGGCGTCTTGCATTCGCATTCACTCGCAGGCACAACGCTATCCACCCACCCATCCCCGCCCAGCCGCCACCCCCACCTGACGCCGCAGTGCCGCTCCGCCGCCGCCAGCGCCGCCAGCTCGCCGCCAATGCCGGCCAGCAGCTCGTCCAGCTGCGCCATGATGGCGGCGCGGCCCGCCAGACCGCCCACCACACCCGTACCCGTACCCGTACCCGGGCGGGCCGCGCCGGCAGCCGTGGTGGCCATGGTGGTGGCCGCGCGGGCAGGCGGGCACCGCCGGGCTGCTCCTGCGGCGGCGTCACCTGCTGCACCGTGTGCGGTGGCGGTTGTGGTGGTGACAGCGGTGGTGGCGCCAGAGGCAGCTGCCGGCCGCCGTTGTGCAACGCCGGCGGTAATTGTCTGCGGCTGGTACGGTCGCATGCCAGCAGCCACGGCGGCTGGCGGCATTGCCGGCGTCGTCGGCGCCGCCGCTGCGCCACCCGTACTGGTGGGTGAGGTCTGTGTGGCTGCCTCCGCCGCCTCGGCCGCAGGGTGGTGTGTCGGGGGCGTGTGGTGCGGCTGCGGCCGCGCCGACGCGTCGGCGTTGGGAGGCGACACCGGCGGCACGGGTGACGGCGGCAGCTGCGGCCGGCGGGCGCACGGCAGGATGCCGCCGCCGCCACCGCTGCCTCCGCCACTCGCCGTGGGCCGCCGGTGTGCCGCTTCCTCCGGTCCCCGGGCAGCAGCGACACCGCCCCCGCCGCGATGCGTGTCGCCGGCATGCGGCGGAGCCCGACTAGCGGCATGCGGCGCACCCACGGCTGCGCGCATCAGCTGCTGCTGCTGCTGCTGCTGTGGTGGCAGCGGCTGCGGCGGCTGCGGCGGCTGCGGCGGCTGCGGCGGCTGCGGCGGCTGCGGCGGCTGCTGTCCGCGCTCGTCAGGAGCAGCCGGCGCGTCTGCAGGCGGCGGCGGGTGCGAGGCTGCGAGCCGGTACAGCTCCGACTGCGCCCACGAGGTGACGGCGGCGGCAGGCGCAGCAACAGGCCCTGGCGCGGCCCGCGGCGCGGCCCGCACAGCGCTGCCGACACCGGCGTCCTGCGGCGGCGGCTTCGGCGCAGCCGCCGCCGCCGCCGCAGCCGCATGAGCTGCTCCTCCTGCGCCTGCACCCGCTCTTGCTGGTGCCGCACCGCCCCCACCGCCCGCGGCAGAGGACTCACGCGACACGTGTGCCGAGGGCGCCGCGCTGGCGGTCCACACGCCGCCGCCGCCGCCGCCGCCGCCGCCGCCGCCGCCGCCGCCGCCGCCAGCACCATCGCTGCCGCTGCCCCCTGCTGGTGCGGTGGCGGGCGGTTCGGCAGTGTGGTGGTGCTGCTGCTGCAGCTGCGGCCGCCACAGCGCGCGCTGGCCCCCGGACTGGCTGCCGCCGGATAGGAGGGCGGACGAGCCCTGCCGCGGCGACACCTGGCCCTCCTGCCAGTCAACCCGCCCTGCCGCCGCCCCCGCCCCCACCCCCGCTCCTGTGGCAGCAGGCAGCAGCTGCAGCGGGCCCGCCGGCGCGGCAGCGGCGCCGCGTGGCGCAGCGCTGCCGCCGCGCCCGCGCCCGCGTTCGGACATCCGCGCCTGCCGCTGCTCCTCAGCGCCTGCGGCCTCCCGTTCCTCCTCCCGTCCCTCCTCCCGTTCCCCCTCCTCCCGCTCCTCGCCCTCCCGCTCCTCGCCCTCCAGCCCCCGGTACCGGAAGTCGGAGGCGGAGTGCCGCGCCGCCGCCCCGCCGGCGCCACCTGCCGGCGCCGCGGCTGTGGCGGCCGCCGGCCCCGCTCTGCCCCGCCCCACTTCCTCCTCCTCCGCCGCAGCCGGCAGCTCCTCGCCCTCCTCCGCTGAGCCCCTGTCCTCCTCCCCATCCGCCTCCTCGGCCCCCTCCGCCGCCGCCAGGAGGCCCTCCGCAGCTGCCGCCATCTCTGAGGTCCGCACCAGCGTATCCGCCTCCCCCGCCCACGCCCCCAGCAGCCCTCCTTCCTCCTCACCGCCGCCGCCACCGCCGGGCTCTGTGGTGCGCAGCTGCAGGCTCGAGGCCAGCACCACCGTGAAAGCCGCGCGCCGCTCCGCATCGCCGGCGTCCATGCCGCGCCGCCATGTGTCGCCTGCGCCGCCGCCGCCGCCGCCGGCGCCGGCGCCGGCGGCCGACCCCAGCGCGGAGTCGCTGTCGCTGCGCGCCGTTGTGGCGGCGGTAATCGGCGGCGGCGGCGGCACCCAGGCGTGATGCACACCCGCCGCCGGCCGCGCGGTGCGGGCCCCTGCCACCGCCGCCGCCGGTGCCGCCGCAGACGCCTGCCATGGCCCCGCCCCCGCAGGCTGATGCTGCAGCAGCTGTGGCTCCTGCTGCTGCGGCTGCTCCTGCTGCCCGTGTGCAGGAATGATTGTGGCGCCGGTGTTACCGCCGCCGCCGCCACCTCCGCCGCCGCCGCCAGTGCTCCAGGCCGCGTCCACGTCAGCCGCCAGCAGCGCCGTCGGCAGCGTGCGCGGCTGCTCGCTGACGGCACACTCAGCTGCGCCGGCACTGCCCCGGCTGTCCAACAGCGCCGCCGCCGCCGGAGCCGCCGCCGCCGCCGCCCTGCCGTCGTCGCCCGCCACTGCCTCGGCCGCCACAACACCTTGCTGCCTCGGCCGCCGCTGCCGGCTTCCGTGCGGTTGCTGCTCCTGCGACTGCTGCTGCGGCGACGGCGGCAGCGGCAGCGACGTCCGCTCGGGTGCGGGCGGCGCCACAGCCTCAAACAGGAGCGGGCCGTCGGCGCGCAGGGAGCTGTGCTGCCGCCCCGGCAGCTGCAGCTGCGGCTGCTGCTGCTGGCCCGGCTGCGTGGGGCCGCTGCCGGTGCTGACGCCGCTGCTGCCGGCAGCGACCAGAGCTCCTTCAGGCTGCGGCTGTAGCAGCGGCTGGGGCTGCGGCGGCGGGTGCTGGCGGTAGAATGAGTGTGTCTGGTGGATGTGGTGCTGGTGCTGGTGCGGCTGGTGCGGCTGGTGCGCAGCGTGCGGGTGCTGGTGCGGCTGGTGCGCGTGCGGGTGCTGTGACTGGCGCGACGCGGCACTTGCGGGGGAGGGGAGCGACGGCGTCGGGTGCACTGCGTGGGCGTGGTGGCCTGCGCCGCGGGGCGAGAGGGCACCAGCACCGGTAGCCGCACCAGCCGTGCCAAAGGGGGAGACCTGCGAGCTGCCGCCATGGGGCACCAGCAGCACCGCGCCGGGGCGTTCCGCCGGGCCGCCGGTGCTGCTGCTGCCTAGGCTACCGGCGGCTGGCACCATGGGCACAAAGTCGGTAGGCCGGCGGGAGCTACTGCCGGCCCGCGGCTGCGGCTGGTGCTGGTACTGGTGCGGGGTTGGGGCGGCGGCGGCGGCGGCGGCGTGCCGTGAGGGGGCTGACGACTGCACATTCGGCCGCGAGGGGGGCTGAGTCCACGGCGGCGCGTGTGCGTGTGCGTGTGGGTGCGTGTCACGCTCCTCACTGCCTGCAGCTCTCCTTTCACCTGCCGTGCCCGCGGCGCCGCCGCCCGTGTGGTTGCTGTGGCTGGCCTGGCTTTGGCTGAGGCCGCCCGAGGCCGCGCCGGCGGTGCTGCGGGCGCTGGCGAGGTGCGCGGGGGCCAGGGGTGGGGCCGGGGCCGGCTGCGGCGCCTGGCCGCCTGAAAAGTACTCCACGTGCAGGGAGGGGCGGCCGCTGGGTACGCGGTCGGGACCCGCGGACCGCGCCGGCCCCGCCCGGTACGGCACCAGCTGCGGCTGCGGCTGCGGCGACGGGAAGTAGCGGTGCGCGGCCGGCGGCGGCGGCAGCGGCACCGGCGGCGGCGGTGGCTGGTGGTGTAGCAGGTGCGGGTGGTGGTGCGGGTGCAGGCCTGCCGGGTGGGGGGCAGCGGGCGGCAGCAGGGCACCGCCGCCGCCGGCGTCGTAGTGGTGGTGCAGGTGGGTGTGGTGATGCACGTGCTGGGCGGTGGTAGTGCCGGCAGGCGGCGGCCCGAACCCCCACTCCTCCTCCTCCTCCTGCTCCTCCCGCGCCTCCTCCTCAACCTCCTCCAGCGACCCCACCGCGATCGGCCGCCGGCGCGAGCTGCGCCGCCGCTGTTGCGCACCTCGCGTCGCCCGCCGCTCGTCCCGCCGCCACGGCTCCCGCGCCCCCAGAGACTCGGCGTCGGCCTCGGCGCCCGCCCCTGCATCGGCATGGTACTGGTGGCCGCGCCCATCGCCACGGTCCGTGGGAGCTGCAGGCTCGGCTGGAGCAGCAGCGCCCGTGGCGCCGCCGCCGCCAGTGTCTGCGGGCCCAGCGGCCTGCTCCCATGCCATCGCCGCCTCGGCTGCCGCCGCCTCGGCTGCCGCCACCGCCGCCGCCGCCCGGCGCGCATCCTCCACGTGGCTCTCCAGCGGCTGCCAGGCGGCGGCGTCGACTCGTGGGTAGGGCGCGGCGGCTGTAGCAGCGGCGGCGGGGTCCGGCTGGTGCGGCTGCAGCTGGTGCGGGCGAGGCGGGGCTGCTGCTACTGCTGCTACTGCCGGCGGCGAGGCGGGCGCCAGGTCGGCGGGCGGCAGGCGGTTGGGGCGCAGCTGCTGCAGCCGGCCCGCGCTGGTCCACACCGGGTCGTATGGTGTGGGCGGCGGAGCCTGCCGCTGCTGCGGCTGCTGCTGCTGTTGCTGCGGGTGCTGCTGCTGCTGGTGTTGCTGCTGGCGTGCGGTGTGCGCGGCGGCCTCCGCCTCCGCCTGCGCCAGCAGCTCGGGGTCCAGCCGCACACGCCCTGTCAGGACGTGGACGGGGGCGTGGGCGTGGGCGGGGCGTGGTGGGGGACCTTGGGTAAGTGGGGGATAGAGGCAGTCATCAACGCAAGGGGGGAGGGTGACCAGCCGGTGCGCGGCGAAGGACTAAGCTACGGTAGTCACACGCGACCCTTGCGCACACCCAGCCACGCACGCACACTCCCACACGCACGCACACACGCACGCGCGCACTCACACGTGTCGATCAGGCGCCGCAGCAGGCCGCGCTTCTTGCGCTTGGCCGCCGCAGCCGCCGCCGCCGCAGCCGCCGGGGGGCCACCCTCCGCGGCCTCATGGCCCAGGGCCGGCGGCGGCCAGGGCAGCGGCATCCTCTCAATCCGCCCGACTGCAGAGAGCTGCCGCCGCCCGGCAGCTCTGGCGCGGCAGAACCAGCCCGCGAGACGCGAGCTCGGCCGCCGATCCCTTGTCGGCGCCGACTGCACTGGCTGCAACTGCTGAGGCGCTGCCGGCGCCGTGTCAATCCGCAATGGTCACCTATCACCAGCGTCGACTGCCAACTATGAGCTGGGCAGCTCGCGAGCGCGAAACATCGCCGCCGCGATGCCGATTAAATCCCACTTTGTGGCGGCGGCGGCCTCAGCAGCGCTCGGGCCCGCCAGCTAGACCCACACACACACAGCACTGCCCGCTTGCTAACGACTGGGCAGCGCGGCGGCTCAAGGGGCGCCGTGGACGGGGGGGAAACCGCTGGGACCCGCGGGTCAAGCAGCGCGGCGTGCTCTTGCGCGCCGGTGTGCTGTATTGCTTATTACAGTGCTGTGTGAAGCGAATGCGTATGCGGCGCCGGATGAATGAGCACTGTTCATGATTTGTCACTTTGCTCGCTCACCAGCGCCACCCATCCCGCAATCGCCGCGATCGGTGCCTACCCCGAGTCCATGACACTGCCACCAGTGGCCCATTCCCGTCCCCCTGGCCATCCCCTCCGCATCACCTCCCGGTCACTCACCTATCAGATCAGATCAGCCCAGACCAGACCGGACCAGGCACAGGACCAGACACACATCCAGCCCCGCTCCGCCGGTCCGCTCAGCACCCTCCCTCCATCGCATCCGCCTGTCCTCCCTCTAGCTGCCCTTGGTTTGGCGTGGGCTGATGTTCACAACCCCGCCTGCCGCCCGCCGCCCGCCCGCCTGCCTACTGCCCCTTCTTGGCCGCCGCCGCGGCGCCGGCGTCGATGGCCGCCAGGCGGTCCACCAGCGGCGGGTGCGAGTAGTGGTAGGCGCTGTACCAAGCGTCCACGTGCATGGCGCCCTGGGGGGGGGGGGGGAGGTGGAGTGCGTGTGTGGGGTTGGGGTTGGGGTTGGGGTTGGCTGAGTGTTGTGGGTTGGGGGCTGGGGGGCTTGGGGGTTGCACACCAGCGGCGGCAGCGGCGGCAGACGGCAGCGCCGGCCCTTCACGCCCCCCCAAACTCCCCACCCACCCACCCCGCACGCGGCCCCCCCGCCCCCGCGCCCACCTTGTTCTCCTCCTCCATGCGCAGCAGCGCCGCGCGCAGGTCGTTGCCGTGGCCTGTGGGGGCGGAGGGGTGGGGGCGGAGGGGTGGGGGCGGAGGGGTGGGGGCGGAGGGGTGGGGGCGGAGGGGTTGCAAGGATGTTTGGAAAACGGGTGGGGCACTGGCGCACTGCACGAGGCTGGAGCCCAGCGCCCCCTCCACAGTCCACACACACCTCCACACCCCTCCACACACCCCACCGCCCCCTCCAAACACCCAAGCACACACGGCCCCCACCTGTGGTCACTGCGAAGGCGTCGGCCTGGAACTCAAAGGTGCGGCTGACCACATTGGACAGGTAGTGGATCACCTGGGGGGGGGCGGGTTGCAAAGATATGGGGAAGCGGTGGGGGTCCATGCATGATTAATTAGGACGAGATGATGATGATGACGATGGCAGGTTGCAGCAGATCAGTCTTGGGGGGCGCGGGCGGGCGGGCGGGCGGGCGGGCGGGTTGAGGGGGGTTGTAAACACCAGCCCAATCTAAACCCAAGCGAAACTAGACAGGGGGGTTACATTCATCATTGGCTAGGACGTGAAGGACGGGGGGCCGGAGGCATGCAAGGGTGGTTTGGAAAAGCGGCACAGGATGCACTGATGGCTAGCAGCCGCGATCTCGTAAACACGGGCGTCACATGGACGCCGCTCCCACCCCCGCCCACGCCCCCACCTCGTCCAGGGGCGACACGATGAACTGGAACAGGATGAGCGCCACGAAGGCGGGCGGCGGCGCCGGGAAGCCGAAGGAGGCGGGCAGCGCCGAGCTGCGTGGAGGGGCCACGGGGGGCGTGGGCGGGGGTGGTGATGCGTGTTTGGGTGGTTTGGGGGGTTGCAAAGATGTGGGAAAGCGGTACAGGATGCACTGAAGACTGCGTCTCGAAGGGGGAGAGGGAGCGCGCTTGCAGGTGTCATGAAGCCGTGAAAGGCCGTTAGGCAACGGCTGCCAACATTTAGTACAAAGAAATGGAGGCTGCCCACCTCCACAGCCGCACACCACCTGCCGGCACATGCCCCAGGCTCCCATCGTCCCCTCCGCACCCCGTCCTAGGCGACACTTGGACGCTCCTCCTTCCGCCCGCCCCTCCCTGCCTGTTGCCCCCTGTGCCCTCTGTGCACGCACCCTGCCCCCCTCCCCCTCCCTCCCCCAGCTTGGTTTAGATTGGGCTGGTGTTCACAACCCCTCCCCCTCCCCCTCCCGCTCGGCTCCTCCTCCTCCCCCTCCTCCTGCTGCTCACCTGTTGCGCACCAGCGTGAACAGACAGAACTGGCTGAGCAGCACCGCCTGATTGACGCCGAACAGCAGCGGCGTGTGGCGCAGCTTCCAGTGGCCTGGCGGGGCGGGGGGAGGAGATGGCGGGCAGGCAGGCGGGCCGTGGGGGTGCGGCGCAATTCATTCCAGGACTGGAAGTGGGTGACCTTCACCGGGCAGGGGCGGGGTGGACTGCAGATGCAGCTTGTTGCGTTCCTCTCACTGACACCCCTCGCCGGCATCCCAGCACCTGCTGCCACCACTCCTCGTCCACCCAACCCCCTCCCGTCACATGGGCGGCTGACCCCCCCCACCCCCAATCCCACCCCCACCCCCACCCCCCACCCCCACGGCCGGCCAGCCCGCCTCCCCCCCCCCCCGCCCCCCCACCTCCCCCCCACCGCTCACCCAGCTCGTGCGCCAGCACCGCCACCACCTGCTCCTCGTTGCACTGGGCAATGAGGGTGTCGTACAGCACGATGCGCTTGTTGTTGAAGAAGCCGTACCTGGCGGGGGGGGGCGGGGTGAGGACGGGGGGGGGGGGAGGGTGTGTGCCGGTGGTTAGGGTGGGTGCCGGTGGTTAGGGTGGGTGTCGGCGGGGTGAGGATCCGAACGGCCACGCCGCATCGCACCACACCACACCGCACCACATCGCAACACACAATCCAACCTAGACCTCGCTGCCCACGGCCGGCTCGGGCCCCCGGCGCCCTCCGGCGCTCACATGTAGGCGTTGGAGTGCGCCGAGCGGCGGCTGCCGTCCACGCGGTACAGCTTGCGCAGCGGGAAGCGCAGGCCGCCCGCCAGCGCCTCAATCTTGGCGCGCAGGGAGCCCTGTGTGGGCGTGCGGGCGTGCAGGAGTATTTGAAGCAAAGAAATAGCATTGCCCTGCCCCCTGCCCCGCGCCTCCGCCCTGCCCCTCTGCTCTGCCCCTCTGCCCTGCCTTACCCAACTGCCCTGCCCCACTGCCCCTCTGCCCCTCTGCCCCTCTGCCCTGCCCCTCTGCACAGCTCCCCCCCCACACACACTCCCCCTCTCCCCCCCCGGCCCCGCACCTCGGGCAGCGGCTCGTACTTGTTGAACAGCGGCGCGATGAGCAGCGGGTAGGCGGTCATCAGCGCCAGCGACAGGCCGAACAGGAAGCCCCACAGGTACAGAGGCAGCAGCGGGCCCGACACCTGAGCGGCGGGGGGGGGGGGCAGGGGGCAGAGGGCAGGTGTGTGCGTGTGTGTGCGTGTGCGTGTGCGCGTGTGTGTTGGAGAAACAAGCGGAACGAAGCCCGCCCAGCAACGTGTCGCAATTACTTACGAACACCTACACCTCCCCTGCCGCCGCCGCACCGGCTTGGGCTGGTGTTCACAACCCTCCCCCACCAGCCGCCCCCCGCCCCCCGAGTGGCCCCGCCCCCCGCGCGCTCCGCACCATGAGGATGTGGGTGACGCCCCCCACAACGGGCGGCATGAGGAGGGCCACCAGCATCACCTGCGTGGGGAGGTGGGTGGGTGGGTGGCGGGCGGGGGTGAGGCGGCGGCACGTGGCAGCGCGTGGTTGGCGGTGCGGCTGGCGGCACCCGCAAGCCGCCTGGCACCTGTGCACCCCAGCCCCCGCACCCCCGAACCCCCACCCCGCACTCCAGCCCGCACCCCACAGACCGCTGCACCCACCCACCCACCCACCCACCCACCCACCCACCCACCCACCCACCCACCCACCCCACCCCACCTGCTTGAGCATGTCCGACACGTACAGCCCCGTCGTCTGCTTGTTGAAGCCGTGGCGCTGCTCCACCACAAAGGTGCTGTACAGCCCCCAGGGCAGCTCCAGCGCCAGATTGGCGAGGTACAGCCCCAGGATGAACACCACCGTCTGGCACACCTCGCCCGTCAGCCAGGAGGGCGGCGGCCGGCCGCCCGCCAGCGCGGCGGGCCACCAGGTGGTGGAGGCAGCTGCCAGGAAGCTGCCGGACAGGCGCCAGGCGGCGGGCAAGGCGCCGGTGGCGAAGACGGCGAGCGTCTCGGCGGTGCTGTACAGCCCGTGCCACGTGGAGAACCACCTGGTGTGGGGTGTTTGTGGAGGGAGTGTGGGGAGGTGTGTGGGAGTGTATGGGGTGGGGTGTACATGGGGTGTGGGGAGTGTATGGGTTGTTTGCTCCGTGGCGTTGTTATCCCCGTTGTTAGCCCTCCCTCCCCAGCAGTTCCCCAGCGCGGCTGCTGTGCCCACCACTTGTCCAGGCTGTACGCCTGCGTCTTGCGGTACAGCTCAGCGCTGAAGAGTGACGCCAGCGCGGCGGGGGGCTCCGGCCGCCGCAGCGCCTGCAGTGCGCGCGTGTGTGACACAGCTTGTTGTGCATCGGGGCTTGTGAGTGCCGGCAGTGTTCCGCCGTGAGCGGCCGCAGCACGGCCCTGGCGTCTCTCGTGCACGCCCCCGGATGCGTGTGTGCTCAACCCCGCCTGCTCTCACACAACCGCAAAGGCCCTCACCCTCAGTTGCCGCACGTCCAGGTAGGTGTGCAACAGGTACACGAACACGGTGAAGCCCAGGAACAACTCGAGGTAAGGCACGCCAGTGTCGTCAAAGGCTAGGCCAGGCACCGGCCCGGCCCGCACAGTCGCGCCGCCCATTGAAACGGTTGCTTGAACAATAAAAGAGCACCTCGCTAGGAACGAATGCTAGTCGCCGGTAATACTAGGACGGGCCCGATGGAAGCCTGGGAGGATGATCTCGTCTGAGGCAAGGCTAACAAGTGTAAATTAGATGCTACCACTCGCAGGCCGTTTGAGCAAAGTTTTGAGGTACGCGTCAAAGGGATCGTGCGATAATTAGTGAACCGTCGCGGCAAGGTGGCGCTGCGCCTTAGTTACTGCACAGAGCTCGCGGGTGTTCCTAGGCGGTATGCAGTCGACTGGTGCACACACGGCGAGTCGACGGGCGAACCATGATGGCATCGCGGCGTGTTTGGGTCGATCGGCCTCCCCCCACGGGCTCCCCCCCCCCTGTCCCCCCACGGGCTCCCCCCACGAACCGTGCCCGCCCGATTGGCCCGTTGGTTGGGTGCACGCCCCCGATAGGCCGCATTGCGCTGCTTCACAAACTGTCGCGAATTACTTGCCGTGCCAGACTGCACCTGGTCGGATTTACAGGTGATCACGGTGCCTTGCCTTTTGGTACGCCGCTGCCAGCCCCGCCTGCCACACCGGCCAGACCGCCAACCTGTCCTGGCTGACACCCTGCTGTGCGCACCTCCCCTCCGTCCGCCCTGCGCTGCGCCAGCGCATGTGCGCCGCGCCTCAGCAGACAAGCGTCGCTTCGTCACCCGCGCCACCCACGCCCGGACGCGGCAGCACCCTATCCGGGGCCCCTGGCGCCCCGGCTGCGCCACATACACACCTGCCCTGCCCGCCTTCACTCCACCGCCTGTACAGCTGACAACACCCAATGATCATCGGTAAGCAAGCTGGTTCAATCGCTGTTTTTCCTGTGAAGCGGCAGCAGACTCCACGCACTGCCTGCCGCGCGCAGCACACCTGTCCCCTCCTACCACGCACAACAAGCTCCGTCTTGTGCTCAAGGCCCAAAGCTGGAAGTTTGTGGGCATGCTTCAACGCCCCACCCTCCGCACGCAAGACTCGCCAGAACGCACGGTACTGCTCGCCCATCATGACAGCGCCCGGGGTAGGGATGCCGATGCCTGCCTTCCCTTGTAGCTTGTAGCATGCGCACAATGCTCCCTCTCCAGCATGCCCCGCTCGCCTGCTCCGCGCCGCTGGCGCAACCAAAACCTCTGGCACGCACGCACTACCGTTGTTGGGGGCGCCCCTGCCACGCACCCTGGAGGATCTAACTTGCCGGGCACCACCCCCACACAGGCACGTCCTCCCTCACCCACTATGCACCACCACACGCTTGCCTGGTATAACCCATACGGCATCCACACGCGTTCGCGCACATGCACACACGTCCACCCAAACCTCGAAGACCAGAAGACCAGAATCATAATCACCGAAAAGAAGAAGAAGAAGAGTCAACTGCGCTTCGCAATGCGTCCCAGGCCGCGCCTACCTCCTGCGGCAGCCTGTGCTCACAAAAAGCAAAATCTACCGCGCAAGCCTACATGGTGTATCTACGGGTTGTTTGTCTGTGGAAGTTAAGTCCTGGTAGTGGTACAGTCATACTCGCAGCCATCAGAGCGCACACTGCCGTCCCCAATACGCCGTCACGCTGCGGCCACGCCAATTCTGCCTCCTACTTGCCCAGCGCCTGCTGCATTGCTACCTCGTAGCCCACCCCGGTCGTACGAAGCGGCATTCCAAATGTCAACGATGCGTCTGTCACTCGTCAGTGCGGCCACAATCAGCCTCGTCTTCGTCTTCGTGGGCCCCCCTATCTACTACCACATCAAAGGCGCCGGTCCGGGGCGGAACAATCAATCGATGTGCTTATGCAATGACGCTCGCACTAGGTTCATTGCCGCCTGTGCATGACACTACATATACTGGAGCTGCTATCTTGCCACCAGGCGCGTACAGTATATACACAGTGAACTATTCCACCCCCTCGATTACCTAGCTACATCCATGCCTTGCCTTGCCCCACAGCGCCTCCAAAACACACCGCGTTAATTCGGTCATGCCCACCACGCCAAGCATGCACGCACACGCCGCACCGACCCGGTCAGAAGCCCGACATGAACATGTCAGTGTCGGCGCCGTCCCCCAGCCCCAGCGCCAGGATGCCACCATCGCCGCCTCCGCCGTCGCCGCCTCCGTCGGGGCCGCCGCCCAGCTCCACCACGCCCATCAGCTCGCTGCTGCCGCGCGCCGCCAGCTGGCCATAGCTGCCGCCCAGGCCACCGAGCCCGGCCGCCGCGCCGCCGCCCGCCTTTGGCAGCGCCTGCGCGCCCGCGCCCATGCCGGCGCCCGTAATCTCGCCGGCGCCTGCGGCGCCCTGTGACAGCTGCGGCGGGCGCCCGCTGCAGCTGCTGCTGACTCGGCGGGCTGCCGCGAGGCGGCCCGCGCCGCCGCCGGCGTCCTGCAGCGCGCTCATGTGCAGGTGCAGGTGGCCCATCTCGGCATCGGCGTCGGCGTCGCCGCCCGCCTCCGGGCCCACCACGTCGCCCATGTCGCCCACCCCCAGCAGCTCGTCCAGCATGCAGTCCAGCGCGTCCACGTCGCCATCCTCAAGCAGCGGCGGCAGCAGCGGCGGCAGCGGCGGCAGCACGGCAGCGGCACCTGACACCGAGCCAGCAGCAGCAGCAGCGGCTCGCGGCGGACCGCCAGCCGCCGCGGAGCCGGCGCCGCCGGCGCCAGGAGCCACCCTGGGGGCAGGCGCGCCGCCGGTTGCGTTCCAGACGTCCCGGAGGAGGCCGGTGTGGCCGTCGTCGCCGCCGGCGGTGGCCAGCCCGCCCAGCATCAGCAGGTCGCCGTCCTGGTCGGCGGCCGCCGCCACCGGCAGCCGGCCCGGCGCGGAGGCCATGGCTTCCTGCAGCGCCTGCAGCGGCGGCGCCATGGGGCCCAGCGCCTCGACACTGCCCACCAGCCGGGGCCCCGCGAAGCCGCCCACCACCTGCGCCTGAGCACGCGCCTGCGCCGCCGCCGCAGCTGCGGCTGCCGCCGCCCGCTGCGTCTCACGCGGCACCTGCCACTGCCGCTCCTGTTGTTGCAGCTGCAGCTGCTGCTGCCCAGGGTACACGTTAAGGGAGGCCCCGGGCCGCTGCAGACCGTCCATGTGAGCCACGGCGGCCTGCATGGTGGGTGTGCTGTACCCGCTCGGGTGCTGCTGCTGTTGCGGTAGCTGCTGCTGTTGCTGCTGCTGCCGCGAGTGTGGGCTGCTGAACCCAAACTCGTTGGGCGGCGTGGAGGCGGGATGGTGCGGCAGCGGCGACTGCGGGAAGCCCGGCTCTGTGATGTAGGCGTGGGGCCCGGCGGCAGCAGCGCCGCGCAGCTCGCCACCGGAGCGCGCACCAGCTAGGCCCGCGGCCCCCGGAGCCCCGAAGGCTGAGTGCGCTGGCTGTGATTGCGTGGACAGCGAGAAGCCGCCATCGTCCGAGTACGGCGCGTGCGCCTGCGTGCCGGCGTGGCGCCACGCCTGCCCGCCGTGCGCCGCCGCCGCGGCCTGCAGCTCGCCGGGGGTGCTGCTGGCGGCGCCGACGAGCAGGCTCTGGTGGGAGCGGTGGAAGCGGGAGGGCTGCAGCTGCAGCTGCTGCAGCTGCCGGTGCTGCGGGCTGTCCATCTGCAACGGCGGCAGCGGCACCTGCGACGTGTCCTGCAGCCCGCCGCGGCTGGGGTCGTGCGGGTGGGAGAGCGCGGACGCAAAGTCCAGCGCCGAGTCGTTCCGCGCGATCCGGCCGCTGGGGCCGTCGCCGAGCGCGCGCGGGACCGCATCGCCGCCGTACAGCTCCGGCGCCCAGCCGGATGAGACGGACGCGAAGTTGGGCGGCGGGCGCGGCTGCAGCCGCTGCTGCTGTTGCTGCTGCTGGTAGGACGGCAGGAGCGCCGGCATCGAGGCGCCCGCGAGCATTCGGGCGCGCACGTCCACCGCCACAAGGCCCGCGCCCGCGCCGGCGCCGGCGCCGCCGCCGCTCCCGGTGCTGTTTGCCGGGCCGCTGCGGCCGCTGACGTCGAGCGGCATCGCCAGCATCTGGCGCGCCAGTGGCGTCACCGTCACGCCGTGCGAGACCGCCGCCGCGCCAGGCAGCAGTGGTTGCTGTTGCTGCTGCTGCTGCGGGAGCAGCCTCGGGAGGTCGTTGCATGAGGCGGCGCCCACCATAGCCGAGGCAGGGCGCGGCGGCGTGGCCGCCTGCCAGGGAGGCGACGGGAGGGAGCGGGGCGACGGGCTCTGCAGCAGCGCAGCCGCCTGGTCGGCGCCCATGGCTGGCTGCTGTTGCTGCGCGGCGGTGGTGGGCGCAGGCTCGGGCGGGGGTGCCGTTGGGGCGCCGGGGTTCGGCATGCCTTCCAGTAGCATGCTGTCCGCCACTGCGGACCGAGGCCCCTCGGGCGTGGTAGCGGCTGAGCCGGGCCGCGGCAGCGGGGATGCGCGCAGCTGCGGGACCTGCTGCGACTGCTGCGGAGCCGCCAAGCCCGCCGCCGGGCCGCCCGCTCCGCTGTCGCCGCTGCAGCCGGTGGCGCTACTGACCTGGCTGCCGCCCTCGCTGCCTGCGGCGCGCGAGGGGCGCGGCGCGCGCGGCCCCTCGCTGCCGCTGCGGCTGCCGCTCGGCGCCCTGCCCTCGGCGTTGCGGAGCCCTGCAGCCATGTCGGCAGCGGTGGAAGGGGGCGCTCCGTCGCCCGCCTGGCCACCCTGCTGCACCACGCCCTCCATGCCCTGCGGCACGGCGCCGCCCGAGCTGGTGCCGCCGCTGCCGCTGCCACTGCCGCCGCTGGTGACCACGCGCTGGCCGCCGGGCGGGTTCAGCAGCGACCGCGACGACTGGGCGCTGTCCATGCGCGCCGGCGCAAACAGGCCCGCGGCGCCGCCGCCAGCAGACGTGCGCATGGGGTACGGCTGCTGCTGTTGCTGCTCCTCGTGCGGGGCTGCACCACCCGCAAACGCGGTGTACACGTCCATGAGCAGCTGCTGCTGGTCCTCGTGCGGCTGTTGCTGCTGGTGGTGGTGGGGCTGCTGCTGTTGCTGCTGCAGGAGGTAGTGTTGCGGGTGTTGCTGCTGGGGCGGATACCCTTGCATGTACCCGCCGGCTGACGCGGGGCCCTCGCCGAAGGCGGCTGCAGGCGGCGGCGGCGGCGACATGCCGCCCGAACAGCGCCGCAGCCGTGACCCGGAGGCGGCCGAGATGCTGCTCGCCAGGCCGACGCCGGACGCGGCCGACCCGTAGCCGCCACCCCCCGACAGGATGCCGCCGGCACCCGGCCCCGCGCTGCCGCCTGACTCCGGGAGGCCCAGGGACGCGGCGTGCTGTCGGAACGTGTCCAGGCCCGAGCTGTGCCGGCTGAAGCCAGGGGGCGCCCCGGGCGCGGATGGCGGCGCGCCGCCCGGAGGCGTGGGCGCGCCTGACACGGGGCCGGAGGAGGGTGCGGCGCTGGAGGCTATGGACAGAGCCCCAGAGCCGCACATTCCCGACAGCCCCAGCTCACTGGGGTGGCTGCCGCCCGCGGCAGCGCCCACGCCATCGGCCGCCGCTGTGGCTGCGACGGAGGCGGCGCCGCCGAACGGTGTCGACATGGACTGCATGCGGCCAGCCGCGGTCGTGGCGGCTGCTGCTGCCGCAGCAGCAGCGCGGGAGGTTGCGTCCAGCGACAGCCGGTGCGGCCCGGCCGGCCGCGACTGCGGCGAGGGCTGCTGCTGCGGCCGCGCCAGCCCGTAGGGCGCTGACATGGGACCGGAGGGAGTGGAGTGAGACCGCAGGTGCTGCATCAACTGCTGGTGCTGCTGCAGCGTCATTCCCGCTGCCTGGCTGGGGTGCGGGGTCTCACCGCTGCCGCTACCTGACGATTCCGCGGCACCGCCCCTCTGCTGCTGCTGGCTCTGCTGTTGCTCGGCCATCGCGCCCTCGATAAGTTGGAGCAGATTCTGCGCACAGGAAAACGCACAACAACGCATCACGGCATCAGCAGTGTGGCGCACGAGTGCATCCCCTGACGACATTCAGCCCCAGCCCGACCTGCGAGCAGTGGTGCGCAGCAGGCACGCATGCCTCACGATGCCGGGCCGACACAAACCCAGCAGGCATCCACCGCACCTGCTTTTCCCGGGGCGGCAGCGCGCCATCCGCCGCCACCGTCTCCCTCAGCTGCGCCAGGTTGCTCACGGAAGACAGCGCCATCCGCCGCTGCTCCGAAGCTGCAGCCGACGACGCGCTGCCGCCGCCACTCGCCGACGAGCCGGCCGCGAACTGCGGCGACAAGCAGGCAGCCGCGATGGGCCCAATCCCGCCGCCGCTGCTGCTGCTCCGCAGGTGGCGTGACGGCCCCAGGCTGCCGCTGCCCTGCCTGCTGCCCAGCCCCAGGTGCGCCAGCTGCGCGGACGCGGCCGCGAAGCCGGGCGACCCCGCATTGAGCGGCCCCACGCGCGGCGACAGGATGGAGCCGCCCTGCGAGCCCGCCACGTGCTTGGTGGGCGTGCCGCGCACGGCCATGGGGCTGCCGGCAGCGCGAGCGCTCGGCGAGTTGGGCCCCAGGCCCGGACGTCCCCCGCTGCCGGTGTTGCCGCCGGCTTCGTGGAATGAGCCCGCCCAGACCTGCAAGGCAGGACACAGGAAGACCGTGTGCCTTGGTGACGCGACACACAGAGGTTCACAGCACAGCTGTATGGGACATGCCGGGAAAACACGAGATAAACGCAGGCCCCACCCGCGACGCAAGCGCTTTCACGCCGGGCTTACACAAACTGCCGCCACTGCTTTTCTTGCCCCCCCCCCCCGCACCGCATCAATGCACGGTCCTCCTCTCCCTTTCCCTTCCCTTCTTTCTGCATTCGAACAATAAACTGGCTCGCGTGCTTACCCGCCGCAGAGGCGACCCCGAGCCCCAATCGGTCGAGGGGGGCGCGCCGCCACCACTGCTTACGCCACCTCCAAACGAGGACCCCGCCGCGTGAGCTACAGCCAGGCGCGGTAGTCGGGCCCCGAATGCGTTGTGGAACGCGTCCGCTTCCGCCTGTGCTGCCGCTGGCGATGCGCCACTCGTCGTCGCAGCGGCTGCAGCCTCGGCCGATGCCATTGACTGATCGCCGGCAGCACCGCCGTAAGAGTATGGAAGCGAGGACGCATCCATGCCAGCCGGGCCGCCGCCGCCGCCGTACGATGGCGTGGCTGACCCAGATCCCTCTGGCTGGCCCGGGAACAGGTCGTACGACTGCGCGTGCTGCCGGCGCAGTGCCTGCGGGGCCCCGCCAGGCCAGTGGGCGCCCCCAGGCGCTGGCTGTGCGGCATGAGCCGACATCTGCGCGCTGCCCATGGCTGCGGGGCCGCTGGTCGCGAAAAATGCCGTGGACGCGGCGTGGCCGGGGTGCGTGCCCGTTGCCGCAGCCGTGGGCAAGCCCGCGTGGCCGAGCCCCGCCTGTAGTTCAAGGGGCAGCGCCTCGCTGCGCGGCCGATCCAAGCCAAAAGCCCCATCAAAATCAGTTTGGAAGGTAGCAACAAGCGCTGGCTCGGGCCCCGCGCACGCGGACACTGTGCGGCGGAGTCTTTGGTCGTTAGAGACGTCGCGGTGAAGCTGGCTCGCGGGCGCCTGAGCGCAGTCCTCGCCCGGAGGCTGCGGTCCAGACGTATACGACTGCATCATGATGTAGCCTGCCCCGCTGGCTGCTGAGTCCTGGTTGCCGGGCGGATTCGCCGGTCGTCGTCCGCGTAGGTCCGGCCATAGAGCCTGGCCGGTCAAGCGGTCCACCACAAGCGGTTCAGACCATTCATCGTCCGCCATAGCAAAGCCCTGGCCTCAACTTATTGCCCCGAACTGGTCGGTAGCAAAAGCTGGGTCGCTGCTGGGTCTCGGCCGCTCAGCCTGGCTTCACTGGTGTACACAGCTGATGCCCATGAGCAAGCTGAACCCAGTTACGACCTGCAAGAAACTATATGCCGGGTCGCAGCGGCGACGCGAGCCGAAAACAACGTGCAGCCGGTGTTTAGCTCGCGAAGCGCCCAGATCAGCACAAAATTATCAACCTAAACTAGTTCTGGACGCTCCAGACGCCCAGGTGGAATTCTCAGTCAACGTTTAGTCTGCACACTATTGCTTCTTGCGAGACAGATTGGTTCGACATTATCATGTGCCAGGGCTTCAAAATGCACTATATGTATATGTACGCGGTCGTCGCGCCGGTCTTCACAAGCAGGGATCACGAACCGCTGCGGTCGACCAATCGCTCCCAGCGCGCTCGACGCAGCGCGAATCACGCGCATCGAAGCAAAAGAAAATGTTCGCTATGCTTCTCTGGGCTCGCGGCGGAGGCCTTCGCGCTCGTGCCGCGAAGGTGCGGAGTTTCACAGTCTGGAGATGCCGGGTTTTGGCGCCGCGCTATGTAAACACGCGCTAAGGGCCCAAAACAATCAGCGCCACGTCCTTCTGATCGCGCCACTCTTTGTGCCCCGTAACCCGGTTAGCGATGCACGTGGCACAACGCTCGCCCCGCGAAAAGAGGCCGATTTCTTCGTCCGGCGCTTGGCTTGAGCCCCGCTAGACCCGCTAGACCCCGTGCGCGACGCGTGACATCAGCCACGGGACTGGCGAATTCCATCACGATGTGTAGCAGGAAGGGCACAGGGGCTGACCGGGGAACTGCCCAGGGGAATACTGGCTGGCCTGGGGGAATTGGCGGGGCGGGGGGCTGTGCGGCACTGTGCAGCAACGCAGGGGGACACACTGACGCACGCAAGACTGTCCGGACGGTGTGCGACTCCTTGGTAAGCGCGCGGAGTCCATTTGCTGCCGTTGAGATCGTGCATTTTGGGTACGAACAGGCGCTAACTGCTACTCCAGCCACTCCCAACACGCATATACGATATGCTTGTGGAAGCATGGCCCTTCTCACCCCAACCGCATGGAACTCTCAAAAGAGCCCCGCGGCGCCTGCATTTTGGCGGCTGGAGCCGGGGGGGTGGGGTGGGGCAGGAAACCGGCCAGCGCACGCTCATCGCGCATGACGCATGCAGCAGGGGGCTTGACGCTCGCGGTTGGAGCTCTCGGCCGGATGAGCTCAAAGCGCGTATCTGCAAGCTAGCATCTCATTACTTACATGCCATCACAATCCAACTCATAGCCTCCCCCGCTCACCGGAACCAGATTTCGATGGACACTAAAATGCTCGGTCTAGCGCTGGCCCTTGCGCTGGTCCTGTCGCCCGTACTTTATCTGCTCTATCTCTCCAGTCTCATCGTCATTCCGTACCTCAAATCGCTGCCGCTTCGCCGGAAGCTGCGCCATTTGCCAGGACCGCCGGTCACAGGCCTGTTCCTACTCGGCAACGTCCCTGACCTAGTCCGCACTCCGGGTGAGGCCTGGGGCGCACACATGGCGGGTGTTGGGGCACGAGGGGAGGTGCGCAGTTGAGCGGGGCGGACGGGGGCGGCGGCATGCAGCTCCACACGGGTTCCGCTAGTGGTGCACACGCGCCCGCTGACCCCCTCCCGGCGACCCCACTCCTGTCGCGCGCAGTGCACCAGTGCATGGCCGCGTGGACTGAGCAGTACGGCAAGCTGTACAAGGTGGAGCTGCCCACCACGACGGTAAGACAGTACGGCATCATGACACAGGACTGCGGGGGCCCGGGAGCGGGCAAGGGGGGAGGGGTCGGCTGCAGCTGGTGCTAGATACACGCAGCTGGTGGTGAGGGTGGGTGTGGGGTCGTATTTTCCAATTCCCAAATCAACCGGGGGGGAGCGTACACGGCATGCTGGGGTATGCCCACGTGCCCGCACCGGCCGCCGACTCGCGCCCTTCCTGCAGCCCCATCAACACCTGTACCTGCACAAGCGCCAGCTGGGTGCCCGATGCATCACCGGGAGTTCTCGGCCGGCCAGCCCCTCTCTTCCCCTACACAATGGCTACCACCCCCCTTCCCTCCCAAAGTCCACTTCGCCTGCTCCTGCCCAGCTGACCCGCCCCCCTGCCTCCTCTTCCCACGCACAAACACACGCACACCGCCCCCCTCCCCCCCTCCCCCCAGGCGGTGGTGCTGACGGACCCCGAGGCGGTGTCCCAGGTGCTCAAGGTGGACCGCTTCGAGAAGCTGACCACCAGCTACCAGAACATGGAGAAGGTGGGCAGCGGGGCAGGGGGTATTTCATTCCAGAACCCGAAAGGGGGGAGCGGGGAGGGGGGTTGTGAATACCAGGCGAAGTCAACCCAAAGGAAACCCATTGCGTGTGCGTCAGTGCATATGTATGTCCGGGGCGCCTGAGGGCCGTATTATTAGGGGTGGTGGGAGGGGGGGGTGATATAAACCGCAGCATTGTTCAGTCCGGAGGCCGCGTGCGGGGCCGGGCTGTCTAGCGAGCACTGGACGGCGTTGCACTGTTACAAGTGCCCCACTGTCGCGCCCCCTTTCACACGGTTTGCCATCCCTTTGTGGCTTTGACTGATGAAGTAAACTCCATGTTCCATCACTCTGGGATTGTGTACTGTTGGGTCCAGTGATCGCAACCTGCCGCGCATGCTGCTATGTCTCGCCCCGCCACCCCCCGTTGGCAGTGGTTGATTCGGGAATTGGAATGAACTACCCCCCCCCACACACACACACACCCCGCAGCTGACTGCCGAGCAGCAGCCCAACATCCTGACCGAGCCGCTCAGCCCCTACTACAAGGTGGTGCGCCGCGCCGTGACGCCCGCCTTCAGCACCGCCAACCTCAAGTGAGCGCCGGTGTGGAGGGGGGCGGGAGGGGGGCGACGAGCGGAGCGGAGGTGGCTCGGCAAAGGCGTCGGCAGCGCACCCACGCCAGCGCGCACGCGGTGGTGCGTTTGTACACTCGGGCAGAAATACCTCGGCACCCACAGCCAAGGGCACACCTACAACAAAGCACTGCACACACCAGTTTGCCGTACTGTGATGTGGACACATGGCCCTGTGCCGTGCATGCGTGCCGTATGCTGCACGGGGGAGTGGGGCGCGAGTGGGACGGGGCCCACGCTGCAAAGCTCACCGCCCACCCAAGCCGCACATCCCGCCCCCCTGCACCGCACCCCTCCTCGGGGGGTGCGCGCAGGCGCTTTTTCCCCATGCTTCAGGACATCACGCAGCAGGTCATGGCGGGGCTGGAGGCGGCGGGCCCCAGCGCGGCGCTGGATCTGGACCGCGTGGCGCAGCGGCTGACCATTGACGTGATCGGCCGCTTCGCCTTCGACCGCGACTTCGGCGCCACGGCCGACATCACCAAGCCCAACGAGGCGCTGCAGGTGTGTGCAGTGCCGTGTGTAATGTGTGGGTTCATCACTCCTTGGTGTGCATGTGTGGGGGCGCATGTGCGTTGGCGTGAAGGCGCCGCCACCGCCCTCCCCGCCTCTCCCGGGTCCATTTCCTGTGAAGGAAAGGGAGGGCAGGTTGCTGGCGGGTGGCCATGACAACCGCTATCAGCTGCCTCTCCAGCCTGCCAAACTGAAGCCTGCACAATGCCCGATTACCCGGCGTTCCACGGGCTAAATCAAACCTGCCGCCCAACCGCCCCGTGCCGGGCCCCCGCCGTTACCACCAGGTGGTGGGCGAGCTGATGACGGCGCTGCAGCTCATGCTCAACCCCCTGAACCGCTGGTTCTGGTGGCGCAAGGTGCGCGCGGGGCGCCCGGGCACGACTGGCGCGGCTGGGAGGGCGGGGTGTCAGCGGTGGGCTCTGTGGTGATGGGTCGGCGGAAAATGCGCACGCTCAAGAAGCTGGAGGGCACGGGGTGGTGGCTGGCCGCCTCGACTGGCCTTGAACGCGGTGCGCCCCCCCCCCCTGACGCTGCCTGGACTCTCCCCTCGTCCCCTCGCCCACCCCGCCCCCACCCCGCCACCCGGCCGCCACGCAGGAGGCGCGCGGGCTGTGGCACAGCCGGCGCCGCTATGACGCGCTGGTGCGGCGCGCGCTGGACGACCTGCGGGCCAGCCCGCCCGCGGAGCACACGCTGCTGCACCACCTCATGCACCTCACCGACCCGAACACGGGTGAGAGCGCGACTGCGGGTCGCACGGCTGGCTATCTGGCTGTCTGGCTTTGGTAGTAGTTCGGGCGGGATAGTTCAGGGTTGCGGGCCATGTACCCGACGGTGAGCTGCGCGGTCTCGTTAGGCTGTGGAAGTGTCACATGCCCATGTCTCGGCGCGGCTGCGCCTCCCTCTCGTGTCGCCCGCGCCGCCAGGCAAGCCGCTATCCGCGCGGCGACTGCGGAGTGAGACGGCGCTGTTCTGGATTGCGGGCTTTGAGACCACGGCGCACGCCATCGGCTGGACGCTCATGTTCATCGCGGGAAACCCCCAGGTACGAGCGGGTTGGTTGGGGGCAGGGCATTTCACAGGAGCAGGGACACACGAGCTTGGCACGCGGCTTCAATCCAATAGGCTACCATGGTCTGGGGTAAAGACTTATTGTTCACGCGACGGCGACCCGGCTGGGAAATTCACTGCCGATGTGTCGCTGCGCCGGCGTGGGCTTGACAGGCTCTTAACCGAGTGCTATCTACTACAAACGAATTTTGCGGTTAGCGTTCAGCACTATTAGGAAAGGCTGCGAGCTGACGGAGCCGAACGCGGAAAGCTGCACAGTGCCCGTGCAACGGAGGGCGTCACACGAGCGGAGGCCCCCTCCCGCCCACGCGCTGACTCATCGACTCGGGTGCATCACTCAAAAAGCCGCTCGTGATGCTGCATCACACTGCGCCACACTGCCCCGCTGGACATCTCCGCCAGGGCATGTCCGCCCGCGCTGCCGCCGCACCCCCGAAGCCCTCCACCCGACTCCGCTGCGCAAAACGCGGAGAGCCTGTTGTCGATTGGCCATGTGCCGCATAACCTCCACTAAAAGCGCCTTCGCGAAGGCAAAATAAAAACATGCACTTATCCAGATTCGAACTGGAGACCTCCCGCTTACTAAACGGGTGCTCTAACCAACTGAGCTATAAGTGCAGATCAGGTGATGACCGCCTTGCAATTCTAAGTAATCTAGTACAGGAAACATCAGGCACTGTCAAGCCTGGGGTGCGCGTGCTGACGGGAGGGATGCGGACCTGGAAAGGCGGAGAATACCAGCCGTCATGCAGGGCCCAGGGACCAACGCAGCGCGAAAAGGAGCCGACAGTGTGACAAGAGTCCGACTGCAATGCTGTCAAATCGTTCACAGCATGGGGCTCGGGGGCTGGTGCCACACTGCCGCCTCCGGGGTGGCACCACGGCGCCTGGCACCCATCACTGGCACCAGGGGCTGCCCCCGAGGGTGTCCCTGTCCCTGTCTGGCACTTCAAAGGAAAGGCTCGACAGCAGTGTGCCGTCGCGCTCGTGACAAATTACCTCCATACCCACGACCCACCGCCCGGCGCTTCTGCCAGGTGGAGTCGCGCATTGCTGCGGAGCTGGAGGGCGCGGGCCTGCTGGCGGTGCCGGGGCGGGCGGCGCCACGGCAGCTGGCTTGGGGCGACCTGGGCGGCCTCAAGTACCTGAACGCTGGTGGGTGGGCGGGCGGGCGGGTAAGGGTGGGCGGGGGGGGGGGAGCCGTCTATCGACGGGCGTGTGCAGGGTGGGTGTAAAACCTGTTTGGCGAGCAATGCGGCCAAAGGATGCATCTCTGTCCTGCTGTTACGGTATTACCAACAGCCCTGAAGACAGAGTAGGCACAGAGTAGGCACAGAGTAGGCTGTCGGCGCTGACATCCGTACTAGAAAGTGCATGCCGGCTCGTGAGCTGCGTCACCAGGTCCCTCCTGTAACCTATGCAATCACGGACGGGAACGGATAATGGCGCCGTCAACACTGCGCATCTAGCTACCGGTAGTTTGAGCCGTCGTTTGGAGCTTCTGCTCCTATGCGCTCACATTGGAGTCGAACAGACATGGAGGTTCGTTGGGGAGCTGCGTCCGCAGGCTTGCACGAATCCCCGCGTGTTGGGACCGCAGCCACGGCACAGCTGTGCTAGTCTGGGTTTCTGCCCTACTGCATTCTCCGCTACCCGATGCGTTGCTTGGTGAAACACAACTCGGCCGCATTACCAAAGATGCCCGTGTTTGTGCTGCCAATGGAAACTGACGACCTGGGCGTGTGTGCATGCGCGCGCGGACCCTGCCTTGCACCCCTACCGCCGCAGTCATTCACGAGTCCATGCGGCTGATGCCGCCAGCGAGCGGCGGAACCGTGCGGTGAGTGAGGAGAGGTGATGGGGCCCGCACACGCGTCCCCACGCCGTGAGGCTAGCCGGCAAGCCCCCGTTCGTGCCAAGGCTAGCGGTTGTGGCAGCGCCCCGGCCTTTCATCTGATCATCGCACGGTCCAGGTGCCGCAGCCGGCCTGATGACGTGGGCCCTCCAGGTGCCCCTTGCCACTGCCCGCCCGCACTCATCAGCCCGCCCGCGCATTTGCCATGCTGCTGCTGCTGCCCCCGCCGCCCACAGCGCGGTGCCGCGTGACATACAGCTGGCGGGTCACATGGTGGCCAAGGGCACCATGCTGTGGGTGAGACAGCCGGCGCGCGGGGGGTTGGGGGGCAGGCGGGGGATCTGACAGGGGTTTCCTGGTCGGCCGGCATTGGGCGAGGGGCCTGCGCCTGGCTGGTTGGTCAGGTGGGGGCCTGACCGGGGGTGCGAGCATTGCGCGTGCGCACATGCAGCAGGCACGCACGCTGGACTGCACCTTACCCGACCGGTTTGCGTGCCCGCCGGAGCTTGCCATGTACGATCAGCGCGGTACCACAACCGCCATGCTCGGGAGCCAATCGCTGACACCCCGACACCAGTACCACGCTCTTTCAAGTCCCACCCACCCCACCCATGAGCTCCGCCCTTCTCGCCCGCGCGGCCCGCCCGCCCGCCCGCCGCAGATCCCCTTCTACGCCATGCAGCGGTCGGAGCGGGTGTGGGGCGCCGACGCCGCGCAGTTCCGGCCCGAGCGCTGGCTGGCCGGGGCGGGCGGCGCTGGCGTCGGCGGGGGCCAGGGGCCCGCGGCTGCGGCTGCGGCTGCGGCTGCGGCCGCGGATGAGGACGACATCGTGCGGGCGGCGGACACGCAGTCGGTGAGCTGGGCGCGAGGGCAGGCGAGGTGCTTGCGTCTTGCGTGCGGACATACAGAGCAGGTGATAGCGAGTACCAGTAGCTTACATCAGGGCGACGTCGCAACGCGCCAGACCTGTACTGACGCGAACCAGCCCCGGATCCCCACGCAACCCGGCCGCCTCGCCCCTTCCGCTGTCCTCGCGGTCAGGCGCGCGGCTTCCTGCCGTTCAGCGAGGGCCCGCGCAACTGCGTGGGGCAGTCGCTGGCGCTGCTGGAGCTGCGCACCGCGCTGGCGCTGCTGTGCGGCAAGTTCAGGTGGGCAGCGGCGGTGTGTGTGCATGTGTCAGTTCAATAAGCCCAAGCTAAGGCAAGGGGACAAACGCGGCAGTAGGGAGCAGCGGGTGCAAGCTGATAGTCCAGGTTAGTGGGTGCGGGCCAGCGGATGCCCAGGCCACTGCACTGGTGTGGCCTGACAAGCTTTTGATTGCCATGACAGTTGCAACTGCCGCGTGTGGCGTTGCCTGTGGTGGTGGCGGTGCCACACGCGTGTGTGTGTGGCCGGGAGCAGCCAGGCCGTGCTAGCCCCACACACGCCCTCGCTCTCGCCCGGAATGACGCACCACGTCCTTGCTGCCATGGTTCAAACAGGTTCCGCCTGGCTGACGACATGGGCGGTGTGGAAGGTGCGTTGGGCGCAGCTGGGCTGCTGCTTGCACTGACACAAGCCACTGTACTCCCTCGCTGCCGCTCCCAGCGCAGCCCAGAATGGTGCTGCGGCACTGGGGCCCATCGTATTGGCTCCCTGGCCCCAACCACTAACACCGCTCGTGCTCCTGGCGCCTCCCCGGCTGTTTGTCCCCCGCCCCCGCGCTTCCTGTGCCCAGGCGCTGTGTCGGCGGCGCGCCAGCACATCACGCTCAAGCCCGGCGAGCGCGGACTGCTCATGCACGCCATCCCCCGGGTGCCGGCGTGACGGGGCTTGCTGGACATACCGTACCGGTACACGGTGCACAAGGAAAAGCGCCCACTCGCACGGAGAGTGCATTGCCGCCTTGTGTATTCTCAAAAGGGCCAGGAATGACACGTGGCATTCCCGATGTACGTGGGTGCTAGCCGCCTGGCACAACAGGGTGTATGCGGCGAGGTGCCGTACGATGCTGATACAAATTGTTGTACTGTAGTACAGGGTATTCCAGTATGCGTGGCCGTTGCCACTTACGGGAGGGATGGCCCATGCAGCCATACTGCCGGGTTGCGCACCCAAGATTTCACAGATGCAGTAGGACTTCGGTCGGTTCAGTACTCGCCGGCAGTTGGGCAGCTAACTTGGTACTGTTGCATTTGGTTCAGGGCGGTCCAGATTGGCCCACCGTCTAGCAAGGGGACCGTCCAGATTGTCCCACAGTCACGGCCCACGGCGTACGAGCATATACTACGGTGCCGTATGGTGCTGCTTGCTGCGCGAGAGGATTGGGTGTTGGCACAGGGTTGTCAGGTTGGTTTGCCTTTCTGCGTCTGTTTGGCTCGGGCGCGCGTAGGCTATGGGTTGTCGTGTGCTGGGTTGTCCTAGGCGCCGCTGCCGTGTTTATCGTGCGTCTGGACAGGGTCGGGCGGGCGGCGTTTTGCTGTGTTGCCCTGGGGTGGACTAATTGATGTCACGTACATCGTGACCGCTGTGGTACATTGCTTGCACTGGCACAAGTGGGATCTGGCGGGTGTATGGGCAAGGGCTGCTTGTGTGCATCTTAAGCGGGAATGGCCTGCCCCCAGGTGGCCGGCAAGCTGTCATGCAGGATAGGTCCGATTGGCGCCATGTCACCGACAGAGCATTCTAATGACGCGCTGCGGACGAAAGGCCCGCTGACCCGGCAGTGCAGTGCGTCGGGACTGGGTGCCCTGGGTGCGCAGTAGATGCTGAGCACGTCGCGCCGCACTGTGTCTGCCTGTCTGGTACCGCACGGATTTACGGTAAACGTTGTGTACCCGCCCCTGCCAGCCGTGTCACCTGTCGTAGACAGGCGTCAGGGAATCAGGGGCAAGAAAGCAGCTGACACACGAGAGCCAAGGGTTTCCCCTGGAGCCAAGCCACCGTGCTCCCCCATCCACCCTCCCACCCACTATGACTATCCCCCACCCACCCACCTCCCACCACCCCAAATAGTCAATGTATGGGCCATATACCTGACGGTGAGCTGCGCGGTCTTTAGGCTGTCGAAGTGTCACATGTCCATGTCGCGGCGCGGCTGCCGCCTCCCTCGTGTCGCCTGCGCCGCCAGGCAAGCCCCTATCCGCGCGGCGACTGCGGAGTGAGACGGCGCTGTTCTGGATTGCGGGCTTTGAGACCACGCGCACGCCACCGGCTGGCCGCTCATGTTCATCGCGGGCAACCCCCAGGTACGAGCAGGCTGGTTGGGGGCAGGGCATTTCACAGGAGCTGGGGCACGCGAGCTTCGCACGCGGCTTCAATCCAATAGGCTTCTAAGGTCTGGGATAAATACTTATGGTTTTCACGCGACGGCGACCCGGCCGGGAAATAGCATGGCCGATGTGTCGCTGCGCCGGCGTGGGCTTGGCAGGCTCTTAACCGAGGAATGCATAGCTATGTGCTACAAACGAATTTTGCGGTTAGCGTCCAGCACTAATAGGAAAGGCTGCGAGGTGACGGAGCCGAACGCGGAAAGCTGCACAACGCCCGTGCAGCGGAGGCCGTCATACGAGCGGAGGCCCCCTCCCTCCCACACGCTGACACATCGACTCGGGTGCATCACTCAAAAAGCCGCTTGTGATGCTGCGCCGCACTGCGCCACGCTGCCCCGCTGGACATCTCCGCCAGGGCATGTCCGCTCGCGCTGCCGCCGCACCCCCGAAGCCCTCCATCCGACTCCGCTGCGCAAAACGCGGAGAGCCTGTCGTTGTGTGCCCGTGTGCCGCATACTCTCGACTAAAAGCGCCTTCGCGAAGGCAAAATAAAAACATGCACTTATCCAGATTCGAACTGGAGACCTCCCGCTTACTAAACGGGTGCTCTAACCAACTGAGCTATAAGTGCAGATCAGGTGATGACCGCCTTGCAATTCTAAGTAATGTAGTACAGGAAACATCAGGCACTGTCAAGCCTGGGGTGCGCGTGCTGACGGGAGGGATGCGGACCTGGAAAGGCGGTCCGTCATGCAGGGCTCAGGGACCAACGCAGCGCGAAAAGGGGCCGACAGTGTGACAAGAGTCCGACTGCAATGCTGTCAATTCATACGCAGCATGGTTCTGGTGCAGGGGCCACACTGCCACCGTCGGGGTGGCACCACAGCGCCTGGCACCCATTGCTGGCACCAGGGGCAATCTGTCTGGGCAGGTCTGAGGCACCTGTCCCTGTCTGGCACTGCAAGTCTGCAAAGGGATGGCTTAACGCCTTGACAGCAGTGTGCCGTCGCGCTCGTGGCAAATTACCTCCATCCCCACGACCCAACTCCCGGCGCTGCTGCTAGGTGGAGTCGCGCATTGCCGCGGAGCTGGAGGGTGCGGGCCGCTGGCGGTGCCGGGGCTGGTGGCGCTGCGTCTCTCAGTCAGGGGAGTGACCCGCCAAGGCGCCAACCCCAATTCTGAGAGGCAGGGGCTAGGGGGCCCTCACCAGGGGCAGGGAACCCTGGTGAGAGGAGGGTTAGGGGACAGAAGGTTAGGGGACAGCGGCATCCCCCCCTTTGTTTTAGGGCGTGGGGCGACGGAGGGGGGGTGACCCGTGTCCCGTGAACTAGGAAGGAACCTTTACCTGGGGACTTCGATGCATGCACCATGCTCACCACTCGAGCGTGTGTGTCAGGAAAGCGAGTGGCAGGGACCGCCTGAATGCAATGTCCTCACGCGATTCAGGGCGGGTAACAGTCAGCGCTAGTCCCCGCACACCGTCCTGAGTGGTCGTCTTTTCTAGGCGCAAACTCAACACATCACTTCTGCGTGCGGGGACGCCGCATTGGCGAGAGCCACGGATGGCCTACCGTGGGGGGCATTTCACACTCGAGGACGGCACTGTAAGGTCGTATTTGCCGTTACATACGATAGTAATGCAGACCAGCCCAACACCCGCATGGTGTTCCCCGCCTGTCCCTCCTCGCCCAGTTAAGCACTGCCGTGCACAAGGCTGTATACATGCGCCACCACCACCTCGTAACCCCGCATATTTGCAATCCATTCTTGCAAACCTACGTACACACCTGTCCTCTCACTCCCACCGCATTACCATCCCACCCCGGGGGACCCGCGCGCTCCTGCAGCGCTTCCGCGCGCCATGCCCATGTCGTCGTCGCAGCCAGGGACGTCGAGGCGTTCGCTCGCACCCGCCCGCCTGACTGCACCCTCGCAGCCGTGCCATGCTCCCTCCGGTGCACCCAACTCTAGTCACGAGCACCGCACCCAAGTTTAAGCCGCTCTCCAAAGTGCGGCAAGCGCCGTACACCGCATGGGCCAGCGCCGCTTACTCCTGCACGTACTGGTACTCAGCCTGCAGCAGAAGCAGGTACAGGAGGGAGCGCGGCGCGCGTTATGTGCAAGTTATCCTGCCACGCATATTGTGCGGTCGGCAAGCACTTCTCGTCAGGAACATCGCTGCCTGACAAACGAACGACTCTGTTACGCATGATAGTTGGTTAGCTGTTGTCGCGCCCCTGGACAGGTAGCTCGCCATGCCCCTGCCATTTGAGCGCCTGTCCGCACCTTGTTGTGCATGATGAGCTTATTGTCCACGAAGTAGAAGCTGTCCGACTTGTGCGCCCAGGGCGAGGTGATCTGGGGGATCGTGAGAGCGTTGCAGCATGCGTGCGCATCTAAGTCCGTGGCCGCACGCCCTTCCATAAGCCTGCCAGTTGACATCGTCCCACATCCGGCCGTGACTATCAACTCGGGTCGAGCCCAAGATAACAGTTCCAGCCCCCCCCCCCCGATGACAGGTGACAATGGCGCCAATGCACTGCCGTAGCGTTGAGTTGAACAGAGCCGCCACTCACGTAGTCGTTGATGACGGCGGCGGGGTACTCAGGCACGTCGTAGATGGCCTCCCACGAGTTGGTGCTGTTAGGGATGCAGAAGCCAAACTCGAAGTCGTACGTGCGCACCAGCTTGTCCTGCGCGTGCCAGGGGTATGCCATCCAAGAGCCGGTAAACAACATGCCTTCTCGCTCGCTGTGACGAGCCACGGCAGTGGTTTGGCGCGCTGACGTGCCCGGGCTTCTGCTTGCCACTCGCCCAAGGGTAGCAAACCTTAGATAGCTGGCCAGCCGTCGTTTGGTCACACCAGTTGCAAGTCTTTGCTGCTCCGTTAGATACCCATAGCTGACTGTGTTGGGAAGAGGGGGACGACACACCGCTGCCCACACGCCCGGCTCCGTCCACTCCGGCACTCGCGCTGCCTTCCCTTTACCCCCCCCCCCCCCTTGCTCTTCACCCGCTGCACCCCGACTCCAACCATGCTTGCAGATGCTCCCAACCGCGTTGCGAGACCGATGCCCACCTTGAAGAAGTGCCGCTCAATCATGCGCAGGTTGTTCACCGGCTGTGGCCCTACGCAGAACTCCAGCCTGCGGTGGAGCAGCATATAGGGCCATCAATACTTGATTTGAAGGGGAGTCTGCGAGAAGGACTCGGCAGTGACATGCAACCGGCGCGCAAACCCAAACTCACAGCGTTCGCACGGTCTTGTACTTGAGGAATGACGCAGGGAAAGTGTACTTCACGCTGCGAATCATGTTCTCAATCTCTGCGAGACCAGGGCAAGCGGCAGGCCTAAATGATCCGCGACACGCGCCACGCTGGCGTTGCGAGGGCATGCGCTAGCAAATGCTAGTCTTACCCGGGTCCAGCACCTCCGGAAGCGGCTCCGAATCGGGCTCCCGGGCAACCTGCAGACGCAGCCCGAGAAGTCAGCTGGGCATGTCCCCGGCCACATTGTCACCCCGCTGAAGCGTACCTGGTACACGACGCGGTTGGTGTCATAGTCCTTGATCTCGAACTTCAGGAACTCTATCCCGAACGTGTTCGCGTTCAGGGGGCAGAGGTAGCCTTCGCGAGACAAGGGCACAGAAGGAGCAGTGAGCCCATGTTCGAGCCCGGCAGCCAATCCAGCGAGTCCTCCTCACCGCTCGCTGGTTTTGTGTAGGAAAGCACAACCTCCGGAGTGATTTGCGCCATCTTCGGTGCCGTTCGCGAGGAGCTCTTACTGCGATTCTCTCCGACGTGAGCAGTGGGCTACCTTCACTACCTCCGGGACTACCCTATACGTCACGTGTGCAGTGTTGGAATACAGTGGCCGCAGACAGGCGGTCGCGGATCCTCACAACAATGCGCGCCGAACCGAGCTGCAATTCTGCGTGCATGGGACACGCCCCGCCTGGCCGCTAGCCCGGCGCCACCTCGGAATCCGCAGCGCCATTCTCCCGCACCTTTGGTGCAGGCCTTTTGTCGTTTCAGGTCCGCATACTCATGCCATTCTTCTAAGTTGGCGTCTTCACTTGAGAGTGAGCGGCGTTGCGCCGCATGGCATGCCGGTGTGTGGCCGCTCTGTACGCCTCACCCCTGACCACAGTCACCCCCCCCCCCACACACACATACCTCCATGTAGGTTCCTGTCTTTGATACCGCGCCAGGGCTCGCTGGGTCATGGAACTCATCTGGGGCATGCCACCGCTGGGGCATGCCACTCCCATCCCATGCCCTGGTCCCACTCACCACCCACCGGCCCGCCATATCCCCCCTGGCGGGCCTTCCCCCCTGACATCCCTGGGTACTCTGGACAGTGCGTTGGGAGCAAGGGAGCAGGGAACCTCCTGCATGCACTATCCTGGACTATTACCGACGTGCTTGCCAGTGAATGCGAATGCAAGTCGCATGAAGCAGGCTCCCTGAGTGGTAGCCCCTGCTTGGGCGGGTCTGCAGTCAAACCACCTGAGGCATTCGCAGTGGGCGCGCACTGATGTCCATTAGCGGCCCAGCGACACTGCCGTCTGCCAGATGCTGGCTATTGGAACGAGTGCTGTGTCGTGTCCGACGTGTGGCGCAAGCTCAAGTGGGATGCGATGCCGCCGTGCGGGCCGCCCATCCCTTCCTTGTGCTGGGGGTACTGTACTGGAGCGCGTCGACTCCCCGCCTCGCCCCCTTAGCTGTTCGTGGGTGGTGTTCAGACTTGCGGCGCTCTTGTATCGTACCTAATAACCTGGGTTTGCACTTTGCCGCTGCCGCGCGTTGCGCGTGGTGTGGTGCTGTATGGTGGTAGTGTTTGGCGGGCCTTGACTTGGATTCGACCTGTAATGCGTACGCTAGCGTGGGGTGGTCGGCAGCAAACTGGGGAGGGCCGTGAACTGCAAATCTGCAATGCAACTGTTAAGCAATGTGCAGGCGTCAGGGCTGTGTGCTGAGAGAGACAGAGAGTGCGCGTGAAATGCAGGCCAATCTGGGGGCTGAAGGGGCCCAGCGGCCGCACACAGACCTTAGTCCGGACAGTCTCGAAGTTCACCTGTGTGACCATCTCCCCACGCCATCTCCCATTCTCCCAATGTGATGATGTGCCCTTTGCCTGTCCCATCAACGGTACACATAGATGTAGTAGAGGCGATGGACAGACACGCCAGTGTTAGGCAATCATGCTCGCAGTTACATCGTAAGAGTGCGACGTCATTCGCGGCAATCCCGACCCTTGGGGACCGGGGCGCGTGCAGGTTTATTGAACCACTTCACGAAACTCTGCCCTGACTCTGCCGTGCCGCTTGCTTTGTCTCTGCCTACTAAACTATCTGCCGCAGCGTGACCGCATACGTCCAGAACCTTGCGCCATGCGCCGGCCTGCCCTCCAACTGCCATCGCAGTCGTTTCCAGCCCAACATTTCAGCCCTAACATACCATCGCCACAACAATATATTGGTGAAACACACGCACACACACATCAATCTTTAGATGGGTCAAAATACAGTACGGCGCAAGGGGCATCGAGCCGCTTTGCTGCCTGGTCTCCTGTCCCTTGACGTAGGGGCCGGCAAAATGACCTATGTCGTGTAAGGAGGCGCGTGGTGGCCACCATGCCCGGGTAATCACCACCCCGTTGGCCTCCGACCCCGCCAAAACTCGTCGAAAGCTCACAGCCCCACCTGGCAGGTACACGCTCCGACGCTGCCTCAGCTCCCCGAGCCAGAAGCCTGTTGCCAAAACCAGATAGGCGCCACTCCAACCACACTGGCAGCGCCCTGCTGCCGGCAACCCCGCCGCCACAAGTCGAGTATAAAACGCTCTTGACACACACCGCAACCTAAGCTATATGCCCTGCGCCGCAGTGGTCTCCCAGTTGGGGGCTGAATCAGAACGGCATTGCCAGGCCCACATCTGTCGACATCTGCCTCCCCCGTCAACAACCTGCCGTAACCTGCTCCGTTGCCTGGCCGCCTCCCCTGCAGCCCTCCGCCCGCCTTTTCCATACGCACCAAGATCAAGGCATACCCGTGTACGTGATCGCCGTCACCGCAACGTCAACCCTACGCGCACTTTACACCTGCAGAGCCGAAAGCGAGAACTTGGCGGCATCCTTGGCGCGGCCCAGGGTGGTGAGCGCCGTGGAGGCGATGTGCTGGCTGGTGAGGCCGGCCATGGCCAGCTGGTCGCGGTAGTCGCCGTGGTCGATGTAGCGGTCCGGCAGCGTCATGGGCCGGAACTTGAGCCCGCCGTCCAGCAGGCCTGCACAGGCGGAGGATGGGCGGAGGGGGAGTCAGCGCAGACAGGGCGTAAACGCTAGAGCCTGGCCCCCCAATGGAATGTGCGAAGCCCCAAGCCGACAGCCGCTTCACAGTCACACACAGCGCATTGAAAGACTGAGTGCGCATGCCGTCCGCCCAGTGGCAACCAGCTGCCCAAGCCCAATGTGCACGGGGAGCACCTGCTGTGCCCCTACCTCCCCTACCCCTGTTCCCTAAGAATCCCGTTCCCTCCAGTGCCCGCCGCTCACCCTCAAGCGCCAGGAACTGCATAACGTGCGCCGCGAAGCCGCCCACGGAGCCCTCCTCGATGCTGATCATGACGGGGTGCTCCTTGGCAGCCTGCGGATCCGGGCACCGCAGAGCGCAGGTCAGGCGCCAGTACGATGCCACCTCCGATTCAAGGCGCGGGCATATAAGAAACACCAGCAGTACAGGCTTTCACACAAGTCGTGCGTCCCGCCCCTTGTACGCACACCGTACGCGCACGCACCGAGCGGATCAGCTTGGTGTCAAGAGGCTTGCAGAAGCGCGCGTCAATGACGGTGGTGGACACGCCGTCGCGCTCCAGCATCTCCGCCGCAGCCAGCGCCTCGTTCACGCTGCTGCCGTACGCCAGCAGGCACACGTCCTTGCCCTGGCGGCGGACAACGCCCTTGCCCACCTGCGCGCGCGAGAGAGAGAAACACGACAAGCACATTGAAGTCCAGCCTGACTCGGCCCAAGACAAAGGAAGCGACTACATGCCTTCGCGACCTAAACTATCTTGAAAACCTTGCCTTCCAAACCCGCTCCGGTGCACACCTCCGCCACCCGAGTGCGGACCCCGACGCAACGCCAGCGCGCGCACGCACCTCGAGGGGCACACCCTTCAGGTCCTTGCTGATGCCGTACGCCGCCAGGTCCAGGCCCAGGCCGTTGCCGCGGGGGAAGCGGAAGCATGAGGGCGCGTCGTCGATGGCGGCGCAGGTGGCCACCATGTTGATGAGCTCCGCCTCGTTGGAGGGCGCCATAGTGATCATGTGCGGCAGCGAGGCCATGAATGTCACGTCAAAGGCGCCGCAGTGCGTGGAGCCGTCGGCGCCCACCAGGCCGGCGCGGTCCATGGCGAAGCGCACTGCGCAGAGTGAAGCGTGGCATGTCGGGATCAGAACGGGTCGGCCCTGTCCTGATGCGCTTGCACGCGCCACGGGCCGTCCATTGTTTGTTGCAGTCTCCCGCTCCCCAAGCTTGCTACACATGGGCCCCCGCGCTGCCGGCAGCTGAGCCGCACGCACCTGGCAGCTTCTGGAGCGACACGTCGTGCACGATCTGGTCGTAGCCGCGCTGCATGAAGGTGCTGTAGATGGTGCAGAAGGGCACCAGGCCCTCGCACGCCAGGCCGGCAGCGAAGGTCACGGCGTGCTGCTCCGCAATGCCCACGTCGAAGGTGCGGTCCGGGAACTTCTTCTCGAACCTGCAGGGCGCGGCAAGGACTACTGATACATCACGGCCCATACCGTAGACAACGACCTCCCCGCCACCCTCCTAGTGGGGCGGCATGCGCATCCGCATCACGGCCGCGCCCAAAGCTCTTTTGCCAACTAGCATTTTTCCGTCATCCATGCGCGGCAAGCCTTTCCCCCGCCCATGGTCGCCGTTCCCCGTCTCTTTCTGTCCCCTTGATGGGATTGGAGTGAACTATCCCCCCCATTGGTTTGGTTTGCTGGCCGGTAAACAACCCCCCCTTCCCCCGCTGACGCACCGGTACAGGCCGGTGCCGCCCGCCATGGCCGCGTGCACCGCCACAATGCGGCTGTCGCGCTCCGCCTCCGCCGTCAGCGCATCCGCGAAGTAGTTAGTGTAGGACATGGCCTTGGTCTTGGTCTGCAGTGGTGCGGATTTGCGGCGTCAGCACTTGACGCGGCATGGGCAACCAACACAAAGACCTGCCTCCCGTTTGACCCGTCACATCCTAATCCTTCGTGTGAGCCATCGATCCCGTGGTCATTCCACCAGCCGCTGCGCGACCTACCTGGACCTGCTTGCCGGTGCGGGGGTCGAACTTGACCACACCGTGCATCTTGTCCTGCGCCGTCTCGGCGGGCAGGTAGCCACGGCCCTTCTCCGTCACCACGTGAACCAGCACCGGCCCCACGGTGTCGGCGCTGCGCACCTCTGCGCGTGCCAAGAAACGGATCCGGCCTCCTCAATATCGCTGACGTTGGCTACCCCAGTCCCCTCCTCAAGGTGCAACAGCCGAGTGCAGCCAACGTCTGTCCGCGGCTCCCGCACTGCGCCAACGGCGGGCCTGGCCGCATTTGCTCTTTGCAATGCAGCTGCTGAAGGCACCTGCCGTCCCCCCCCCCCCCGGCCCTGTTTGACATGGAACCATTTCGCGGCAACGCCTGGACTCCTCCCGCCATTCCGACCTGGACCCATCCCATGACACTCCTGCCCACCCCAGACCCCAATGTATGTTGTGTTCCGCAGGTCTCCCCAGACCTCAAGCTGCACTTGACGCCTCACGCGCACGGGACCAGCTCTCCTGCCGCCTCCCGTCCAACGCATCGAGCCCCTGCGCCCTCGCGCACCCCGGCTTCCCTCGATCTGCCCCCCTCTCCCTCCTGGGGAGCCACGCGTGACGCACCGCTGAGCACGGCGACCAGGTCGTCCAGGTTGTGGCCGTCCACGGGGCCGATGTAGTACAGGCCCAGCTCCTCAAACAACGTGGAGCCAGTGCCGCTGATCATGCCGCGAGCGTACTCGTCGATCTTAGCGGTCGCCTTCTGGACCACGTCCGGCAGCTGCTTGGTCACGCCCTGTGGTCGCCCCAACAGCCGCCCAGCTGTCAGCGCCACTAGATTCACGCTGACCCAAACTTGGCACCAGCTATCCCTCCCACAGGAACGGCATGCCCCCCGTTCCTTGCGTGAACAGCCTTCCAGCCTTGGCGATAGGGCAGACGCACGAAGGCCCCAATCCATGCCGATTGCCCCCCAGCATCAACCAACCCGCTGCCGCACCTTGGCGATCTCGCGCAGCTCGCGCAGGGGCCGGTTGGCCTGCAGGCGCGCCAGGGCGCTGGACAGGGCGCCCACGGGGTCCTGGTTCTTGTTGTTGTACTGCGTGGGCAGCGACACCTGCGTACAGCAACACGGCAGCGTGTCAACAGCTGATGTGGTGCGGCGCCAGCCACCCGTTGTGGCGGCACACTACACACACAAACCCTAGCCTGCGCGCCCACGCTACCCACGACAGCCCCGTGCCCATCCCTCCCCCCTTGCCTGCTGGTTGTCGTTCAGGATGACAATCATGTTCTTGTCCAGGAAACCCGCGTGGTTCATGGCCTCGTAAGCCATGCCGCCGGTAATGGCGCCGTCGCCGATGACAGCGATCACGCTGTTCTTCTTGCCCTTGACGTCGCGGCCCACCGCCATGCCCAGCGCTGCCGAAATGGAGGTGGAGCTGTGGCCAGCGCCGAAAGGGTCGTACTCGCTCTCCTCGCGCTTGGTGAAGCCTGCGCGATTGTGAGAATCAGCAATTCGCCCGAGCAATGCGGCCGCCTTGCGTCGCAAACTCACCCGAAAGGCCGTTGGTCTGGCGAATCGTGCCCATACCCTTCCGACGGCCAGTCAGAATCTTGTGGCCATACGCCTGGTGGCCCACGTCCCAGATAATCTTGTCCTCCGGGGTGTTGAACACATAGTGCATAGCCACCGTCAGCTCCACCACACCCAGGCTGCTGCTCAGGTGACCACCCGTGCGGGAGACGGTGTTCACGATGTCGCTGCGCAGCTCCTTGCAGAGCTGCTTCAGCTGCTCATTGTTGAAGTTCTTCAGGTGCACCGGGTAATTGACAGTGTCCAGCAGGGGCGTCTTGGGGCCCACATCGCGCCACTCATCAATCTCCTCCACCGACAGCTTATCCCACTCGCCAGAGTAGCTGCCGGCCGGGCCCGCGCGCGGGGCATTGACCGAGGCCTCCGCGCGACGCTGGCGCGAGGGCGCTGCGCTGCGCACACCGCGAGCTGCAAAGATCCAGCACACAGAGTTTGAGACATTTGCCAGCGCCAGGGCACTGGGTCCACAAAAAGCTTGAATGCCAACCCAACACCTACCAAGGGGAGCCGGGCAGCGGGGGGGGCCAGCGGCAGCCTGCGCAATTGCCATCATTTGCAGCAAAGGTAAAATCCACCGCAGAATCTAGCAGCGCGCGAAGGCGCGACCGGGGCCATGCAGACTCCCGATGTGCACCCAGTCCGCGCTCACCCGCTCAGCGACCGCCGGGCCATGAGAGACAGCACCACGCAGCATCTTGGGCAGGTTATGCGTGGAAGATCAGCGCCTACACCCACACAACTCGGGCGCGATGTCGAGCACTTGCACTAGCCCCTCTAAATGCACAAGATCTAATGGTACGAGAGGTGCACTTCAGTGCGTATCAACCAATCGCGCACAACTAATTACTCCAGTGTGCGCAGGGCGCGAAGGAAAGAGTCTGATTTTCCGGCCCATGCAAGCCCGAATGAGGCGCCGTGTTTTTTTCTCGCCGGCGAGCCCCTGAATAACTGCTACAGTGCTGTCATTCAGTTGCTAGCAGAAGAGATTCTTTGTTTGCAGGGGGTCACGACGGCCGTGTCGCTGTGCCACGGGCCCCCCGTCGACAACCCCCGCGCTTTTTGGCGCGCGTCAGGACTCCCCCCGCGCGCATTTGCGGGGATGCAGGCGCAGTCGTGCCTAGCCGCCAGCCGATAATAGCAAGGGATGTACAACGCCGCGCATTGCATCAATGACATGCAATGTCTATGGCGCCGTGCCATGGCCATGTCTGGCGCAGGGGTGGCCATCCCCTGCCCCGCGCCAAGGCAGGGTCCCCTGGAGGTACCTCCTTCACCGGGGTTCAAAACCCTGCTCCTACCGCTTCATGTGAGCTGGCCATTGATGAAAGCTAAAGCGCCAGCATGAGAACGCACTTGTCGCACTGAGCACCAACGGGCAGCGCGTGCTTACAGCCGTCATCATATATACTTCGGCTACTTAAAACACAATGTGCTGATAATTCTCGTTACAGGACGGACGCGAGCGAGCGCGGCTCGGCTGCTTTTGCTGATGCAGTTTTTAGATGCCATCAATACAGCATCCTATAATGATGTCTGCCTTCTTGTCGCAAACAGACGTGCGGACTAAACTGGGGAATTAGCGCGTGGAGACCAAGAGGAATGGCACGTCGCGCTGCCACCGCTTGCTGCTGCCTCAGTTTTATCATCTGCTCGCTAAACGTTTGGCGGGCTTCTGGAACATCGCTGGCGAACTTGGTTGGCGATGATGGAGCTGCCGCGCGCGCTACATATGCGGTGTCGGTGGTTGATGGAGTAATAATCAGCGAATCAGAAACCCTAGAACTACGTGACGCGACCTCACTCGAGTTCTATGGGAGGGGACGGGCATCCGACGCCCTCGACCTGCGCGTGTTTGGCGCTGTCGCCATACCAGCGTTTGTACTTACATATAATGGTGAGCTTAATGGATACGCGGGGCCGGGGGGTGCCCCAGTCTCCCAAAAAGGGTGTGACCGCGTGCGTGCAAGTACCGGTACCACACTCGACACAAGTCCGGACCTGCCTTCGCTTCCCTTCGGCCCCTGTTGCTGACCCTGCCCATGCCTCGCTCCCTTTTTCCCCCGCCCCCCTTTGGCGGCCCACATACCCAGCCACGCTGAAGTTCTCGAACTGCTCCATCCTGCTGCCGGAGCTGCCGGAGAGCCTGGCGGACGGCTACCTGGCCGCCGGCACGGGCGGGCTCGGCGCCAGCCCGCTCAGCGTCCTGGCGCACGCGGTGCAGGCGGCGGCCGCGGCGGCGGGGCCGGCGGCGCCCGGACCGGGCGTGGTGCTGCGGGGCGTCACACTGGTGCTGCAGTCCTGCAGGCACGTCGGGCGCTCGTGGCAGCGTGGGCCCCAGCCCTGCGTGCGCGCATATCGTAGTCACGTAGTGCCATATGGGCGGGGTTCGGGCGCACGAGGACAGGGGTGATAGAGCCAAGCAACATTGAGAGGAAGCCTGTACTAGCAATTAAAGTCGACAAACCGACACTAAGAGACCGCACGGCGAGAACCCGAAGGACCGACGGTCAACACAAGGCCAGGTCACGGCCCGGCTGTCAGCCCCGACCCTCTTCCCCCCCCCCCGTGTGCCCTCCCTCGCGGCCGCAGCCACCTCACCTCCTTTGCAAACGCGCTGTGTCGCCGCCACGCCGAGTGGCGGGACGCAGCCGCCAGCGGGTCCGAGCCGGCCATCCTGAACGGGCGGGTCAGCTACAGCCGTGGGTGGATGCCCTTGGGCCAAGCGGATGCCAGTTCAGCCGCTGGCGGCAACAGCAGCAGCATCGGCGGTAGCAACTCCAGCGCCGGCAGCGCCAGGGGCAGCACCGCTGCCGCGCAGCTGATAGACGTCCACCTCACCTGCGGCGGCGCCGCAGCCACTGCGCCTGCCGCTCTTCCGGGCTGGGCCTGCACGGCAGTGACTGTGGGCAGCGCCGCCGAGCTGGCGGCGGCGGCGGGGCCGCTGCTGGCGGCGGTGGCGCCCGGCGGCATGCTGGCGGTGACACTGGGCGCCGGGCTGCTGTCGCTGGGGGCGGGCGACAGCGGCGCGGCGAGTCCTGGCTGGCGCGCGCTGGACGTGAGTCAGCGGTGTGGGCGGGATGGGGAGGGGAGGGGAAGGGCGGGGCGGGGCGAACGGGATGAGGAGGTGGCAGCCAGCAGTCACATCCGTGTGCATGGGGGCAGCATCATGCCTTTGATGGCGCGTTGGATAGGGGCAACGACCATCAGCACACATGCCAGCACACATGTGCCCGCTGTTGCGGCCACCGCCACCACCACCCCCGGTCCGACTCTCGCACTCCCATGGCCGGCCGTGGCTCCCCCCGATCCGCCGCGACTTCTCGACCCGACCCGACCCGCAGGTGCAACTGGACCGCACGCTGGTGCTGTTTGGCCGCGGGCGCGACGTGACGCTGGTGGGTGCGCACACAACCTTGCAACCGGCCAGCCCTCACGTGGGCAGTGCCGGCAATCATGTTGATTCCGCTGGCAACGCCGCTTACATGCTGCCACACTGGTGTCCAATGCAACGGCCGCCCTACCTTTGCCACCTTGGATCCGCCCGTTTTCCCGCCCCTCCCGATATCACGCATGCCCCCTCCCCCCCCCCGGCTGTAGCTGGACCTGGCGGGCCTGCCGCAGGGCGGCTTCGTGCGCGTGGCCGCGGGCCGCGACGCCAGCAGCCAGGGCCTGGTGCGGCTGTACGACCTGGCCCTCCTGGGGCTGGCCTACCCGCTGGCGGCGGCGCACCACCACCTGCTGGCGGGCTGGGCGCACGCACTCCAGCCCTACGAGTGAGAGCGGCGCGGGGCCGGGGCCGGGGAAAGGGGTACGGCGGGGTACGGCTGTGGACACCCGCCCAAGCTAAGCCAGCCCCGACTAGACGGGTGCAGTACGAAAAGCACCAAGGAGCGCTGTGTGTCGCATGCTGGCCTCAACCTGACCTCCTCCCGTCCTCCCGCGCCCCGCCCTGCGCCCGCGCCCGTTCCCCAGGGCGTTCCGCACCGAGGGCGGCCTGTCCCGCAAACCGCCCGCCAGCGCCATGCTGCAGCTGGTCAACACGCGGCTGGCCGTGCCCGACACCGAGGCCGCCTGGTGGCGGGCCGCCGCGCCCACAGCGGCGGGCGGCGCCGGCGGCGGCCTGGCGGCGGTGGGGTGGTCGGGGCCGCGGGGGCTGGAGCCGGAGGCGCAGCAGCAGGGGCTGTGGTGGTACCGCGCGGGCGCGGCGGCAGCCGGCGGCGGCAGGTTGGCGGACGAGGTGGGGCCCATGCACTGGGGCACGTGGGGCGTGTGGGAGTTCGCCTCGTGCTGGGTGGCGCCGCTGTCGTCGCTGGCGGCAGTAGCAGCGGGGGCGGCGGGGGCGGCGCCGCGCCTGGCGGCGGCCGTGGCGGCGGCGCCGGAGCCGTGGCCGCTGGCGGAGCAGCTTGGGGAGGCGGTGGCGGCACAGGTGCGTTCTGGCGATTCGGCTTGGCGGCGTTTGTTGGAGGGGTTGGAGAGGGCTGCACGTCGGGGGAGGGATTTGCGCGGCTAGGGGTCAGGGCAGCAGAGGCAGGGCAGCACCCCGCTCCTGCAGTACAGCGGAGCGGCCACCCATTCGCCCTTTACGGCGGCTCACCACTCCGCCCCGCCCCGTATGTCCGCCCGTCCCTCCCCTCCCAACCCCTCGCCTCCACTTGCTGCTTTTGCATTCGCCTGGCCCCGGTCTAGTTGGGCTGGTTTAGCTCGGGCTAGCATTTACCATCCTCCCAACCAACCACCCTCGAACGCAGCTGGCGCTGGCGCGCGTGGGCTTCGCCGGCACCTTCAACCGGGACCCCGCGGCCGAGCTGGCGGACCTGTGCGCCGCGCGCGCCGCCGGCAGCCCCGCGCCCACGCCCATCGACATCGTGCTGGCGCCCGCCGCGGCGGAGCAGTGGGCGGACGCCGCGCTGCCGTACGTGAAGCGGCGGCTGCGCCGCACGTCCCGCATGGGCGTCAGCATGGCCTTCATGCAGATCGTGGTGACCACCAACACCAACGAGGAGACGCCGCCCATTGTGGGTGCGGGGCCCTGACTGCGGGGGTTGCCTGAGGGCGTGGCGCCTGTCGCCAGCCTGACGGGGGCGGTGTGCAGTGTGGGATTCGTGCCGTGCCGGGGCTGCATGTTTGCGTACACCGCCACTTCTTAACCTTGCAGCCCCACCCGATCCTGTCGATCGTCGTCTTCTCTCAACTTATCATTCATGGAACCCCACCCCGCTCCCGCCACCCCGGCGCCGCCAGGCCTACCCGGTCTCCCTGGGCGCGCAGGGGCAGCCGGTCTACCCGCCACAGTGTGTGCTGCGCAGCCCGCCGCGCCGCCAGGCCGCCGCCGGGGCGGTCACGTGGGACCTCAACCTGGGCCGAGACCCCGTGTCGTACATGGACCTGCGCGGCGCGGTGCCGCTGGGCGGCACCCGACCCGACAGCAACCCGGGGCCGCCGCTGCGCATCGAGGGCTTCACCATCTACAACCTGCCGCGCGCACTGCCGCCGCCGTCGCCGCCGCCCAGCCCGCCGCCGCGGCGGCCCCGGCGGCCGCCGCGGCCGCCGCCCTCGCCGCCCAGGCCGCCCAGGCCGCCGTGGCCGCCGGCCACACCGCGCTTCCCGCCCTGGCAGCCGTCGGTCGTCATCTACGAGCCGCCCAGCCCGCCGGACCCTCCGCCCGCGCCCCCTGCGCTCCCCGCGCCGCCCTCGCCACCGATGGCGCCCAACGCGCCGCCGCCGCTCGCGCCGCCGCCGTCGCCGCCGCTGGCGCCCAGCGATGTGGGCGAGGACGCAGTGGGCCTGACGGGCCGGCTGGGCGTGGGCCTGCCGGATCTAGTGGACGGAAGCGGCGGCGGCGTGATCATGTACCGGGCAGAGCCGCCGGGTGAGGAGGAGGCCGCGCCGCCGCCGCCGCCGCCACCGCCATTGGACCCGTTGGAGCCCCACATGGGCCTGGCGCTCAGCCTGTCGTGGTTCCGCTTCCACAGGCGAGGGGCGAGGGGCGAGGGACAGGGACAGGGACAGGGACAGGGACAGGGACAGGGACAGGGACAGGGACAGGGACAGGGACAGGGACACGGACAGGGACACGGACAGGGACAGGGACAGGGACAGGGACAGGGACAGGGACAGGGACAGGGACAGGGACAGGGACAGGGACAGGGACAGGGACAGGGACAGGGACAGGGACAGGGACAGGGAGAGGGAGGGGGGGAGAGGGAGGCGCATGTGCGCCACCACCAACAGCAACACTAACACACACACGCTAGTTAGAGTAGCGAGGCATTGCGCGATTTCCGGTGGTATGGCGGTCGGCGCCTCCGTGTACCAGGTGGTTTACTGCGATGATATCCGAAATGCCGAAATGCTTTTGCTCCACGCACAGTCTTTGTTGTCGTTTTCCCTTGTGCTCTCTAACACACGCCACTGCCCACCGCGCGCCGCCCACTGCGCCCCCCCCTCCTACACGCGCGCAGGTTCACCACGCTCAAGGAGTTCGAGGCCACGGCCGACGCCGCGGCGCCCCGGCCCGCGCAGCCGCCGCTGGTCCTGGCCAACTGCAGCCTGGTGGTGCCGCCGCCCGAGCTGGAGCTGCTGCGCGGCCTACTGCGGGAGGCGGGCCGCCTGCCCAGCCAGCGGCGGGCACTGGCTGTGGACGCCGCCGCCGCCATCAGCACCCCGCCCTCCCCGCCCGCCTCGCCCGCCTCGCCCTACCCGCTGGTGTCCTGGCCGCCGGGTCTGGACCCCGCCAACAGTAGCCTGCCGGCGGGGCTGGCGGCCTGCCCGCGCGGGCTGCTGCTGGCGTACGCGGCGGCGGCCGAGGTGGCGGCGGAGGGGCCCCGCGCCATCGCCTTCCGCAGCCTCGCCTTCATGGGCTGGTGCGTGCGTGTGGGCGTGGCTGTGCGTGTGTGTGGCTGTGTGGCTGTGACTTATGTGCGTGTGTGGATGTGGCTGCTCGTGCTGAGAAGGTCGTGGGCGTGGGAGCGGAAGCCAGCGGAAAACGCAGATGCGCTGCGGTGTGGTGCGGCGCTGGTCATCTCGCCTGCATGCGTGCAACCAAGGGTCTCTAACCCCCGAGACCAGGGTGCAGTCCCCTCCCCTCCACTCCCCTCCACTCCACTCCCCTCCACTCCACTCCACTCCACTCCCCTCCCCTCCACTCCACTCCATTCCACTCCACTCCACTCCACTCCACTCCACTCCACTCCACTCCACTCCACTCCACTCCACTCCACTCCACTCCACTCCACTCCACTCCACTCCACTCCACTCCACTCCACTCCACTCCACTCCACTCCATTCCACTCCCCACTCCGCCCGCAGGTACGGTCAGGACGTGGTGGTCACCGCCGACCTCCGGGACAACGCCCCGACCGGGCTGGCGGAGCCGCCGGAGCTGCTGGCTGCGCGGATCTACGGTGCGCGGCGGCGGCGGCGGCGGCGGCGGCGGGGGGGGGGGGCTGCGGGCGGGAGGGGAGGATGGAGCTGTGGGAGCGATCGGAGGGGAGGCCGGGGGCCGAGACCACCCCCGCGGTGCGGGGACGGCGTTCTGGCGTTGGCCCATGCCGGCCGCCTCGTCGTCCGTCCTGTGGCTGCGCACGTGGCTGGGGAGTTAGGTGCAACCGGGGGAGATCAGTGCAGAAAGAGAGCCAGCATCCGGGCGTTGCCTGGGTCATGTGAATGGTGTGAATTGTGTGAATCGCGCCCGAGCCGGTTTGCTTTACGCCGCGCGCCCCACGCCCCCAACCCCCGCAGCGCCGGAGCTGGATGCGGCGTGCCCATCACCGCCCCCGCCGCCGCCCTCACCGTCAGTCGGCAGCGGCAGCGGGCTGGGGGCTGCGACCCCGCCGCCAGCTAGCACCCCGCCGGCGCCTGCCCTCGCGATCGCTGGGGCACCGGATGCGGATGCGGCGGCGTTGGCGTTGGCGGCGGCGTTGGCGGCGGCGGCCGCAGCGGCGGGGGCGGCTGGGGCGGCGGCGGCGCCGACTGCCTATAGCAACAGCAGCGACTCCGGCGACAGCAGGCAGCCGGGCTGGGTTGTGCCGGTGGTCGCGGTGTCTGCAGCTGTGGGGGCGGTGCTGCTGGGTGCTGCGGCGGCGGTGGCGGTGGTGCTGGTGCGCCGGCGGCGGCGGGACGGCGGAGCCAACAAGTACAGCCTGCCCGGCAGCGGCGGCGGCGGCGGCGGCACGGCGCCCGACGGATCCAACGGCGCGGCGAGCGCGGGGCCCCAGACCCACGCCCTGTGGCACAACCTGTGGGCCACAGGAACCGACACGACCAGCAGCGGCCTCGAGTCAGGGTCCGGCAAGGGAGGCGGCGCCAAGCAGGCCGGCGCGGTGGTGGCGGCGGGGGCGGGGGCAGCAGCGGCGCCAGGCAGCAGCAAGCCGCACGGTGACGGCGGGAAGCCGCTCCAGCAGCCGCACCCACGCACGGGCTCCTCGCACACCACCGGGCCGGTCAGCAGCTCTGAGCTGCCCGCCATGTCGTCGTCGCCGACCGACGGCGGCGGCAGCGACCCGAGCAGCAACGGCTCGCCGGGGAGCCCCGTGCCGGGCGGCGGCGGCCGCGGCGCCGGCGATCCGAGGGCGCTGGTCACTATGGGCGGGGCTGTGGCAGGGATGGAGGGTGTTGCAGCGTATTCCAGTAGCAGTGGCGGCGGTGGCGGCGGACCGTCACAGCTGCCAGCGCTGCAGTCGGCGTCCTCTGCCACAAACAGTGGCGGCGGTGGCGGCGGCCGCGCGCAGAACGCCAGCGGAGCCTCGGGTTCTGCTGGTGCTGGTGCTGGTGCTGGTGCCGGTTCGACCGCCGGTGCCGCAACTGTCGGGGGTGGCGCAGGCGCCACGGCGCCGCCGGTGCGGGCTGCCTCCGGCCCCGCCGGCAGGCGGGTGTTGCAGCTGGGCCCGGGGCGGCGCGTGGGGCTGGCCGCGGCGATCTACCGCGTGCGGGCGTCCATGTTTGGAGGCGCGCAGCAGCACCACCACCACCACCAGCCCGCGGGCTCTCGGGCGGCCTCCAGCCCTACCGGCCGTGGCTGGGTTGGTGCCATCCCAGCCACGCTCACGACGCCCAGCGGCACTGCGACCAGCCTGCACGGCAGCGGCTCCACGGCACCCACCGCACCCGCGACCAGTTCGGCGTCGGGGGATTCGGCGGCGGCGGGTGCAGAGGGCGGCCTGGCTGTGACGGCCAGCCTGCTGCCCTCGCGCACCTCGCCAGTGGGGGTGCTGTGGCCCCCGGCTGCCACTGCTGCTACCACGGCCGCTACTGCCGCCGACATGGAGGGCGACGAGGGGCTGTACCTGGAGCAGGTGGTGGGGCGGGCCGCGTACGGCGTCGTGTACAGAGGTGCGTGGCGGAGGTGTGATGGTGGCGGCGGCGGTGGTGGCGGTTGAGTCGGTCGTCGAGATGGAGGTGGGGGTGGAGTCGGACGTGGCGGTGGGCTAACAGGACCTGGGGCGGGGCAAGGCCAGCCAGGCGAGCGGATGGTTGGGGGTGGCTTGGGACGCGACAGACTGCTGCTTCCAACCTCTGCCCCGCTCCCTCCTGCTGCTGCCTCGGGCGCTGCCTGCTCTGACACCCTCCCGGGCGCTGCCCACATCGCCCATCCCCATCCCCATCCCTCTCACAGGCACTTGGCGCGGCCTGCCCGTGGCGGTCAAGACGCTGGTGGTGCACGAGGCGCTGCTGGCGCCGGAGGACCGGCGGCGGCGGCGGGCGGTGCTGGAGGCGGCCATCTCGCTGTCGCTGTTCCACCACTGCATCGTGCAGGTGAGCACCGCGTGCGTGATCGTGCGTGCGTGTGTGCAGGTACAGGTGCGTGTGCAGGTGCGTATGTGCGTATGTGCCGGGTAGACGCGCAGGCGGCAGGCCACGTGCCCCCTCTCTGCCTCTACATCACGGCCCTCTCTGCTCACTCCACACCTCACAAACCCCCGCCAATTATGTACCGCTTTCCCAACCCCGCTTGCAACCCACCAACGGCATCGCCCACAGACGTACGCGTACGATGTACGGCGGCTGGACGAGATGCCGCCGCCGCGGCAGCAGCAGCAGCGGTCGCCGCCCACCCTGGAGCCCGTGGCCGAGCAGGCTGCCGACGGCGGAGCCGTGGCCGGCAGCACCACCACCGCCAACAACAACAGCAGCAATGACGACAACGACACCCCCACCACCCCCACCACCGCCCACCCTGCCGACGCCGACGGCCCCGACGCGGTGCACCAGCTGCTGCTCATCCAGGCCTACTGCGAGGGCGGCAGCCTGAGGGACGCCATGATGGGCCGTGCCGCTGCAGCGAGCGGTGCCGGTGGCACTGCCACTGCCACTGCCACTGCCACTGCCACTGCCACTGCCACTGCCACTGCCACTGGCGGTGGCAGTGGCGGGACAGGCGGCGGCCGCGGCGGCGGGCTGCATGCGGCGGCGGGGCTGACGGCCGACAGCCTGGGCGGCGTGCTGCTGGGTCTGGGGCTGGCGCTGGACGTGGCGGCGGGCATGGCGCACGTGCACGCCCGCAGCATCGTTCACGGGGTGAGCGCCGGGGTGGGGTGTCGGGTGCGGTGTGGGTCCCGTTGTGGCAGCCAGGTGTCTATCAGACGCGGGCGGGAGGACGGTGCCATGGTCCTATGTGAGTCGCTCGGCTTCGGTAGCCCGTATTGTACCCGAAAGGTCCCGGCCGCCCCTTCCCGTTCAGTACGCCAACCAAGGGGACTGTGGAAGTGGCGGGTGCTTGCGTGTGTGATTTCAGAGCATGACCCGCCGCTGTCTACCGCCACGACGCAGGACCTGTCCAACACCAACGTGCTGCTGGCCGCCCGCCCGCCCGACATGGTGGAGGCAGCGGAGGCGGCGGTGGAGGCGGAGGCCCAGGAGTCGTCAGGCTTTAGCAGCGGCGCGGCCCTCCTGTCCGGCGCCCTGGGGGTGCGGGAGCTGCGGGACCTGCTGCCACCCGGCGCGGCCGCGGAGCTGGACGCGCCGCTGTGTGGTGAGGAGCGGCAGGCGGCGGCGGCGGAGGCGGCGGCGCGGCGGCGGGCGCGCGCGGCAGCGCGGCCACCGGCGCTGGTTGCGCGGGTTGCGGACTTCGGCCTGAGCGAGCGCCTGGACGCAGGCCGGACGCACGCCTCGGACTGCTTCCAGGTGCGTGAGGGGCGTTTGGGCGACACGGGCTGCGGGGGAGCGGCGCGGGAGCGGCGCGGGTACGGCGTGGCACCGACCTGGCGGCCCCGCTTGCGGCGGAGTGGCCGTGTGGTGCGGCCTTAGATGCGGTGGAGCCTTGCGCCTGGTGCACCCGCACGCACGCACGCACGCACGCACGCAGGCGCAGGCAGACCCCTGCAGCTGCATGCTTGCCTTGCAGTTTCCCCCTTGCATACGCAATAACCCTCTGGCCGACCGACCGACCGGCTGACCGCCCGCACACACCGCCCGACCGACCGCCTGCAGGGCACGCCCGCCTACACGGCGCCCGAGGTGCTCGCGGCGGGGCGCATCAGCAAGGCGTCGGACGTGTACAGGTGGGTGACCGGGGCGGGGGCGGTGTGCTTCGGATGTGCTTGTGGCTGCAGCGCGCTGTGTGTGCTGTGCGCGCCTGGGCGGCGCCTGGGCTGCTGCGCCGGCCCAGTGTACCGCACTGCGTGCCCCCTGATGCCCGCACCCGTGCCCGGGCACCCGTGCCCGCGCCCGTGCTCCCGCCTGCGCATCCGGCTGACACGGCTTCTGCCGCCGCCATGCGGGCCGCCCTTGACCCCCTGCGCACGCAGCTACGGCGTGCTGCTGCTGGAGCTGGTGACGGGCTGCCCCAGCAACCAGTCGCAGCCGCACGTGGCGGCGCTGCTGCAGCCGGCGGCGGCCGCGGCCGCGGCAGCGACAGCGGCAGCGGCAGCGGCGGGCCCTGCTGGTGGGGCTGGTGGCCGCGGCGTGGATGGGGCCGCCGCGGCGATTGCGCAGCTGCTGCCGGCGGCCTGCTGCGCCGCACAGGAGCCGCTGGTGAGAACCGCCGGGCGCTCGGTTTTGTCAAGTTTTTGTACAGTACATGTGCGTGCGTGCGTGCGTGCGTGCATGCGTGCGTGCGTAAGTGCGGTACCGGGTATGTGCATTAGCTGGGTCTAGCTGGGTCTATTGGGTCTGGTGTTCCCCCGCCTGTCAACATCATCTCGTCTTAAGTAATCATGCATGGAACCCCTCCCTGCCCACCTACCTGAACCAGGCTGCGCTCATCCGCGGCTGCCTCGCGCACAATCCCCAGGACCGGCCTACGTTTGTTGAGGTACGCGGCGGCCAGGCCCCCCCGCCCCACAGTGAAATAACCCCACCCTATACACACACATGTGTTTCGGTTCTGTTTCACGGCAGTGACAGCTTGGGCGCGCGCGCACACACGCGTACGGTCTTCGTCTCCCTCTCCCCTGTTTTGTAAACGCACACACACGGTGCATATTGTACGGCGTGTGCCCGCGCCCCCCACCTGCCGGCCTGTGCTGGACGCGTGTTCTGATAGCGCGTTGCTGTTTGTGCTCTTTCCCGCGCTCTGTCCCGCAGGTGCTTGGGACCCTGGGCAGCGTCATGGCCTTGATGGCGCGAAAGCAGTAGGCGGGGGGGGCGACCATGACGCTGGGTTGAATGCTCCCGCTGAGGTGCGTGTGGGGACCCGAAGGGACCGCCGGAGCTGGTGGCCTGACGCGGGCGCGGGTCAGGGATGGACTTGATTCTAGTGCGGTTGGTGTGTGTTCGATAACACGGGAGGGGCAACACGCAGACTGTGTATGCAATGCGTGAGCGGTCGCGTGCGATTGGTGTGTGTGCGCGTCCACATTGGGTCCTGATTGATGCACGTACGGCAAAGGGGAATTTGCTACAACACCCAAAAACAACCCCGTCATACGCTAAACTCATGATGTTAATTGGCGCTTGATCGCGTTTGAAATTGTTGATCACTGCAATGATCACTGGCCACTGCTCGCGCCCATGCTGCACAGCCCTGGTGGTCGTGGGGGCTGCGTGACTATCGCTACACTGCGCACCGTGAGCAACTGCGAACCGTACTCGCCGATTCAATTCTTATTCTGATTCCTATGAGGCTGCGGGTATTCATTTGAATCGCTTCACCGCTTGTATGCTTGTCCATTGTACTGGCACCTTGGGGGCTGAAGACTGGGTGTTGTGTCAGCGGCAGGGGATCCCGGTCCCCTGCTGGTCGGCGGCACAGGAGGCCGTGGGCGCGGAGTGACAGGGCAGGGCCCGTGCGTCCCTCCCCTGAAGATGGCCGCCGGCTGCACACCTTGGTGCAGGGGTGCCTTGGTGGTGACCTCAGTGCACGAAGATAACTTTTGCGGCGTCTGCGGCTGAGATGGGACGTGATGGAGTGTGGAGCACATGATTTAGCTGGTTTTGTCGCATCTGCGGAGCCGCGTGTGGAGCCGCGGCCGGGTTGTGTTCTAAACTTTAGCCTAAGCATGCGCGAAGTGATGCTGAAATCTGAGCCTGTCAAGTTAGCTGCATTACTCAGCTCCATCTGGGAGCATAGAAGTAGGGAAGTTCCCATTGCAAGGGGAGAACAATAAATAGGACAATCATGCACTGGCGTTATAAGGGTCACCCCGGCCCGGGCCTCCGGTTTACACGCAGCAGGAAGGCACGCAAGAACGTGCGCACCACTTTGTAACCACACACACACAAGTGTTCTGTTGTAGCCTGTCTCGCGTGCTGACCAGGGTGCCACCACCGCGTGAATGAAATGATGCTTTGCAGACTTGCTATTTTGAGGAGTGTTCTCGGTATCCAAAGGCTGTCGGTAAGCGCAGGTGTTAGGTGTATGAGTTGCTTTGAGCGGTTGGTGCGCCGCGTGCTCCGGCTCACTGGCTGGCAGATTGCCAGGAGCGGCTAAGCATTCGAGCATCGCTCTAACGAGGCAAGGTTCGCGAGCCACTCCCCTGCCCGCCTCCAGCTCCGTGGCTGTGTGCGACTCCTCCTGGCGGAAGCGCCGGGCGGTGTAGGGATTGGGGTTGGGGATTGAGTTGTCAAGCTTTCCAATTGCAGGCCAGGCAGGGGCAAGCCCGACGGCCGGGCGCCGTAGGCATCTCAGCATCTGAGCCCCATGCTGTGCATGCGCCTTCCTATTGGTGACACTGCAGTCGGCCCCCTGTCATTCCGTCGACTCCTCATACGCTGCGTTGTCCCAGAGCCCGTTGTCCCAGAGCCCTGACGTCGGGTAACTTTTGCCTTTGCAGGTCCGCATCCCTCCCCTTCCCCGTGCGAACCGGTAAGTAAGTATTACAGGTGGTCCCTTCTCGGGTTCTCGGGTCACTCACCTGACCATCACACCTGGCAAAGTTTGCTAGCCGTACGCATGTCACTGAGCGCAGAGATGTGTTTCATAGGCAGGTTCGATGTTAATTCAGCAGTAGGACTAGCAGGCGCATCACCTAATCAGAACTGTGGCGCCCAATGCTGTTCAACAGGCAGAAAAGAAGGCACATACAGAGGAACCCGTTGGTACCAGAGCCCTAACTAGCCTGAACTGCGATCGGCCCCTGATGCGAACCCCTGGTTTAACAGTGCCTGATGTTTCCTGAATTATTATAATTAGAATTACATCCTTGTCATCACCTAATGTGCACTTATAGCTCAGTTGGTTAGAGCACCCGTTTAGTAAGCGGGAGGTCTCCAGTTCGACTCTGGATAAGTGCATGTTTTGTTTTGCCTTTGTGAAGGCGCTTTTAGTCGAGAGTATGCGGCACACGGGCACACAACGACAGGCTCTCCGCGTTTTGCGCAGCGGACTCGGGTGGAGGGGCTCGGGGGTGCGGCGGCAGCGCGGGCGGACATGCCCTGGCGGAATTGTTCAGCGGGGCAGTGTGGCGCAGTGCGGTGCAGCATCACGAGCGGCTTTTTGAATGATGCACCCGAGTCAGTGCGTCAGCGCGTGGGGGGGGGGGGGCGGGGGGGGGGGAGGGGGGCGTCCACCTTCGTATGACGCCCGCCGCGCACGGGCAATATAACTTCCCGCGTTTGGCTCCGTCACCTCGCAGCCTTCCCTATTAGTGCTGGACGCTAACCGTTAAATTCGTTTGTAGCAGATAGCAATGCATTCCTTGGTTAAGCCTGCCAAGCCCACGGTGCAGCGACACATCGGCAGTGAATTTCCCAGCCGGGTCGCCGTCGCGTGAACAATAAGTCTTTACCCCAGACCATGGTAGCCTATTGGATTGAAGCCGCGCGCGAAGCTTGCGTGCCCCAGCTCCTGTGAAATGCCCTGTCCCCAACCCGCCCGCTCGTACCTGGGGGTTTCCCGCGATGAACATGAGCGTCCAGCCGATGGCGTGCGCCGTGGTCTCAAAGCCGGCAATCCAGAACAGCGTCATCTCACTCCGCAGTCGCCGCGCGGATAGCGGCTTGCCTGGCGGCGCGGGCGGCACGAGGGGGCGCAGCCGCGCCGCGACGTGGACATGTGAAACGGAATGCTTTCTAAAAACACGAACGTGGACGGACGTGACGCCAGATGAAGTTGTCGTCGCTAGCAGGCAGAGGAAGCCAGTCAGCAGCACACAGAGAGTGCAGAATGGCTACTGGAATTGACCGGCTTAACCGCCGAGGGCTGTGGAAGGGCGCCGCCGACCGCTGATGTGACACTGTGACAGCCTTACAAGACCGCGCAGCTCACCGTTGGGTGCATGGCCCATACACCTAGATATGGGGGTAGGCGTGTGTGCACGGGCTTCCCTGAGCTGCCCGACCCGTACTCTGTTTGGTCGAAGCCCAACCGCTCTGAGGTGATGAATGCGACATTACAAAGAAAGGACGGTCTAACCAAGCAAGGGTGCCCCGCACCCAGGTCAGGAGGGACCATCTCCGGCCCGAAGGGAAACCGCCCTTCCCCCAGCTGTCTGCGACCCGTGCACTACGTCCTTGTCTCAGCTGCACCGTGAGTCGAAGCCAAGCCGCAGCCCGCCAAAGCCCCACTGAGGTTATGCCGTCTCAACAACCTGGATGTTCCAGCCTGTTCCGCCCCCCGATTCGGCAAGCTGGTCCCGCACCCAACCGGCTCTCCAACCCAGCACGCCAGCCCAGTCGAATGCACTCATTGACGTTCTACGGTACTCGCGCCATCGCGGGTTCACGTTGCTGCTTGTGCCGTCACGTCCGCCATGCACTCGCGTGCGCACTGTCAGCTACCACTGCCCCAGCCGCCACTGTCGTATTTGCCGACCCACGGATTGCGCTGTGACAGAACCGCGTGCTAGCTAGCGCCGCTGCGCGCCTTGGCCACGCCTCTCCAGCAGGAACCCCCTTCTCTTTACCATAAAGCGTGCCCCATGCCTCATCATGGCTCCTCCCCTTCTTCACCTTCGCCACCCCCGCCCCCGCGCCCGCCCTCGCCCTCGCCCTCACGCTTGATGCGCAGCGCCCACAGCTCCAGCTGCTCCTTGACGCCCTTGAGCTGCATGGAGCCCAGGTTGGTGGCGGACACGCCTCCCCCCAGCGCGGGCCGCGCGGCGGACCAGGCGGCGTCGCTCACCAGCAGCTGCGACCAGGGGCAGGGCAGGAAGGAGGTCAACACCCCCGGTCTGCGCTTCCGCTCGTCGTTCACTTCAGCCACCCATGACCTGCAACCCATGCCGCTCCCGTCGCCACTCACCGACGCCGCCTTGGCCTTTGCCGCGACGCGCGCGGCCCGGTTCATGGGCCTGCCCACGTAGTCCAGCCGGCCGCTGCGGGGCACCAGCCGCACCATGGCCCGCCCGTAGTCCACGCCGATGCGCAGACGCAGCCCGCGCTTCACCAGCCGCCCTCCTGTGTCCGTGTGAAGTGCGATCACAGATCAGATGCCGGTAGCACAACAAAAGAATCCAAACAAGGAAAGCCGCCTCTCCCGCCCGCGCTGCCCGCCTCGCTCACCTTCCCACGCCTCCTCGGTGAGCTCGTGCTCCAGGAAGCCGTCCGGCCACTCCGCCGTCAGCATGGCCTGAAGCATGTCCAGCCCCCAGCCCACCGCCGCCTCCGCACACCCAAACACAAGCACCCAGTGGGCGCCGTCCGCGGAGGAGGCCACGACATAGCCGCCGTGGCGCGCGGCCGCCGCCTGAGCCATGTCACAAAACATCTCCAGAGCGGCGCGCACCAAGCCCACCCCGCTGCAGTCCGGGCTGCCCATCATCAGGCCCGTCGGCTGGCCCATCCCGAAGCCGAGGATGCTGCCTCCCGCCGCGCCGCCCATGAACGGGAGCACGCTGCCGCCGGAAGCACCCGGAAAGCCCAGCACAGACGCCATTGGGGCTGCCGCCAGCGGCGGCAGGCCTGCCACGGAGGCCCCGGCGGGGCCGTCCAGGGGGCGGCAGGGCGCGAGCGCAGCCGCGGACGCCACCGCCGCGGCGCGCATGAGTCGCTCCTGCACCAGCGCCTCCCAGGCCAGCAGCGCCTCCACGCCCACCACGTTGCAGAACACGGGCGCCACCAGGCCGGCGGGCGCGGACAGGCAGCCCGGCACCAGCTCGCAGTGCGTGCGCACCGGCGACGGCAGCAGCGCCAGGCGGCAGGCCAGGGCGGGGAACACCGCGGCGTACAGCTCGCGGGTGGCGGGCGGCAGGTTGGCCGGCGGCTGGGCGGTGGGCCCGGCGGCAGCTGCCGCCGCTCGCCCGATGACAGACTCGCTGTCCCGCTCTGTCCAGAGCACGGAATACGGGTGCGAAAATGGCAGCGCGTTGGAATGCGGTAGCAAAGCGCTTGTGCGTGTGCTTGCCTAGAGCGTGGCATTGCGCCCGATGCGCCGCCCCGCAAATGCAAAGTCACACACGCATGCGCGGAAAAGGTGTCAAAGGAAGCGCAGGAAGGGGCCGATGCATGGCTGATCCTCCGTCACAGACTCACCCAGCTGCGGCGGCTTGATGACGTGCTCGCCCAGGTGCAGCAGCATGGCGCACTGGGCCACCACGCCCGCCGCCCCGCTGCGCAGCTGCTGCTGCAGCGCGCGGAAGGCGCTCCCGCTGAGCACCACCATGCCGCCCTGCGTGTGTGCATGCGGGCGTCCGTGTTTCGTCGGGATCATGCATGCATGGGAGGTCGCAGGCGCGGGTCCGGACACGGCCACCGCGCAGTCCTGCCCCAACGTTGGTTGCTGCACTCACTCGCTCGCTCGCTTACTTACTCACTCATGCACCCACTCACTCGTTCGTTCAGTTGCTCCCACCTTCCCTCAGCTACAGCCGCTCCGGCTCCTCGCCCCCACCCACACACATCACTCAGCACGCGTCCACCTACCATGGCCGAGTCGCTGACCTCCTTGGCCGCCAGAAGGAAGTCGCCCGTGAAGGCCGCCGCCGCCATGCCGTCCTGCACCAGCGTCAGCACCTGCATGTGCGCCCGTGTCCGAGTCAGTGTGTTCCGAGTGCGCACGGCGTGTGCGTGTGTGTTAGAGAAGCACAAGAAAACACACACACAAACAGTGTATAGAGAAAGTTAAAGCGAGCCGGTGGCAACAGGAAGCCATGTGCGTCGGTGCGCCCGGTGCAACTCAGTGGCATCCACCCAAAAGATAGCTCACCTCGTGCATGCGGGGTCCGGAGTGCAGCCCCACACGGACCCGCAGCCCGCGGAACGCCAGCACAGGCTCGCCCTGATGCTGCTGCTGCACCCCGGTCGCACCGCCACCAGGCCCCGCCGCAGCCGCGGACGCAGCCGCCGCAGCGGGCGCGAACGAGCTGAGGCCCCCGATGCTCAGTCGCCGCATGAAGCGCGGCGTCTTGCTGCCCGAGGGCCGGTCGCCGCCGCCTGGTCCGCCACCCGCCCCTGCCTCCGTGCCCCCTGGGTGCTGGCTCTGGTGCTGGTGGTGCTGCAGCAGCGCCGGCACGTCCTCATTCCGCAGCCGTTCATAAAGTGGCCGCAGCGCGTCGCCAATGGTGGCCGCCGCCAAGGACAGCAGCCCGCCGCCGCCTGCCGTTGCATGAGAGGCGGCAGGAGAGGCGCCGCTGTGGGGCGCTGCGCCGGACACCACCTGCTCACTGGTGCCGCGCCGCTGGCCGCCCCCGCCCGCGGACACGCGCTGGTCGTGTCCGTCTGCGGAGGCGTCGGTGGTCTCTGTCAGACCCGTTGGCAACCAGCCGCCGCCGCTGGCACCTGCACCTCTGCCGCCGCCGCCGCCATTGCCCGCCAGCCTGCACGAAGCCGCGGCCGAGGTCGAGGTCTGACTGTCGCCGAAACTGGGCATGCGGCCGGCGCTGGGCGCCCGCTCCTCCAGCGAGGCTCCGGGTGAGCCACCGCCCACGCCAACCCGCAGCACCGCCGTCGCCTCGTGCGCCGCGCTGTTGATGTCAGCCCACAGCGATGCGAAGAACTGGGAGACCAGCCCTGGCACGATGGCGCTGCGGCCGCCCGCCGCGCTGGCCGCCGCCGCCAGCAGGTCACCCACGCTGATGAGGTCCCGCGCCCCCGCCGGCGGCTCGTCCGCGCCGTCGGCGCCCGCGCCCTCCAGCCCCGTGGTGCCGGTGGCAGGCGCGGGCTGTGCAGCTGCGGCGTGTGAGCTGCCCGCTGCGTTGCCGCCGCCGCCGCCGCCGTCGTCGCTGTCGGTGCTGCCGATGTGGATCACGTCCGGCCCCACCATGAGCGGCCGCGGCAGCGGCGACAGCAGGCCCGCCTCGATGTCCGCGGAGCCCAGCGGCAGGTCCACGGCCGTGCCCGTGCGGGTGCCGCCCGCCAGCGGCCGGCCCGTCACAGGCATGCCCGCCGTCACGGACGCCGCCCGCGGCGGCAGCAGGCTGCCCGCACTGAAGCTCGCCTCCCGGGCCTGCTGCCGCAGCTGCGCCAGCTGCTGCCGCCGCTCGTCGGGCCGCATGAGGCGCAGCACGGTCAGCAGCAGCGCCTGCTCGCGGTCCACCGAGGCGCGCGCCGACAGCGCCGCCGGCGAGCCCCGCCGGCCGCTGAACCCATCGCCGCTGCCTGAGCCGGTGGCTGCCGTAGGCCGCGAGGATGGCAGCAGCTGGTGCTGCGGCCGCTCCGCCACCGACCCAGCCGGACTCAGCATCTGCATCTGCATCTGCTGTTGCTGCTGCTGCATCTGCTGCTGCACCTGCAGCTGCAGCAGCAACTGCTGTTGCTGCTGCCTCTGCTCCAGTCCCATCCGGGAGCCCACGCGAGCGGCGGCCAGCTGCATGTCCTCCAAGGATGCGCGCGCCCGCGCGCCACCGCCGCTGTTACCGCCTCCGCCTCCGCCGCCTCCCGCACCGCCGCTCGACATCAGGGGACTTCCGGTGCCGCCGGCAGCAGCACCACCCACCAACACCCTGCCACCTGACATGAGCTCCGCGGGCGCAAGGGCGGCCACGCCGCCTGCACCCGTGCTGCCAGCGCCGCCTGCGCCAGCACTCCCAGCCGCTCCGCCGCGGCGCCCACCGCCGCCACCGCCGCCGCCGCCGCGCAGGGCCGCCACCACGTGGACCTGCTGCTCCAGTGCATTCCAAGCCAAGGGCGGCGGCAGGGCGCGCAGCTGGTGCCGACCGGCCCCTGCCGTGGCTGACTGCAGCAGCAGCTGACCCTCCGTGCCTGCGCGCGGGTGCTGATGCTGGTGCGGGTGCGATTGCAGTGTGTCGGGGAGCGGCGGAGAGCCAATGCCCGGGCTGGTGTGGGGCGAGCCGGGGCCGGAGCTGGAGCCGCCGCGGCGGAGCAGGGAAGGCATGCGCACCGACATGAGCCTGGCTAAGAAGCGCTTGAGGGAGCTCTGGTGCTGGTGCTGGTGCTGGTGCGGCGGCGGGTGCTGGCCGTACTGCGCGGCAGGCTGCGGCCCCGGTGCGCCCCAGGGCTGCATCAGGGCGCCCTGCTGAGCCAGGGACATGTGCTCTGGCGGCGGCGGCGCGGATGCGGCCCACATGTGGCCCTGCTGCAGCCGCCGGACGGCCGGGGCTTCGGCAGCCGCCGCCGCCGCCGCCAGGTCTAACACGCCGGCGGTCGCGCCAGAGTCGGATGGCGCAGCGGCTCTGAAGAAGTGCGACCGCTGCTGCTGCTGCCCCTGCTGCCGCTGCCCCGGGTGCCGCCTGCCTGAATCGCTGTGGATCATTCTGGAGCCCCTCATTGGGCTCATGATGCCGCCGCCGCCGCCGCCGCCACTGCCACCGCCGCCGCCGCCCTCGCGGCCACCGCTGCCGCCCTCCCGGCCATTGCTGCTGCCGGTCGGCACAGCCGCGGGCACCGGCACCCCCGCGTCGCTGCTTCCCGCCCCCACGCTGCGTGTGGGCGCCAGCATCAGCAGGCTGCTGATCCGGCCCACCAGCCCGCCCGCCACACCGGCAGTAGCAGCAGCCACCGCAGCGGCGTCGGCAGTAGCAGCAGCAGCCTGCGGACGCGGGACGCTCAAAGCGGTGGCCAGGCTGTCGGCTTGGGTGTAGGTGGAGGTTCCGGGCCGCTGCAGGGAGGCTGCTACCGGCAGGAGGTTGGCTGCGCCCATGACGTAGGCCTCCTCCTCCTCCACCACAGGCTCATACCCGGGGTGCGGTTGCTGTTGCGGCGGCGGCAGCGCGGCCCGCTGCGGCAGGGTGCTGGAGCGCAGCAGGCGCCGCCCGCTCTGCCCCGCCAGCCGGCTAGCGGCCAGCAGGGCGCGACCCGCGCCCGCAAACGCACTGGCGGCGGCGCCGGCGGTGGGCGGCGCCCCCGCGGCGGCGCCTGCGCCAGTCGCTGCCCCGCCGGGTGCGGCGTGGGGCTGGTGATGGCCCGAGGGGCTGAACGCCACCACCTGCTGCGGCGCCAGCATAACGTGCGCCGCGGGCGTCGGCGACGCATCCCAGGTCACCAGCGACTGCCACTCCGCGTCCAGGTCCGCGCCCGCGTCTTCCAACGCTGGCAACCGGGCCGGCTTGGGGCCGCGCGCCCGGCCCTGGCCGCTGCTCGCGCCGCTGCTGCCGTGGGCGGAGAGCCCAGAGGACCGGGTGGCGGCGCCCACCCCGACGGGCACGCGGCCGCTGCGCACTTCCCCCGACCTGCGCTCCTCCCGGCCAGAGCCCGCTGGAGAAATGGCGGCGGCGGCCGCCGCGCCGGCGGCGGAGCTGCCGCCGCCGCTGGCCGCCTCCTGCAGCACCGCCGCCGCCACGCCCGCATCGGAGAAGCAGCTCCCGCGCTCGTCCTCGTGTGCGGCAGCCGGCTCGTCGCCCTCCTCCTCAATGACCACCTCGGGCGGGGCGGCGGCGCCCGAGGCGGCGGCTCGCGCTGCCCTGCGGCGCCAGGACGCGCTGCGTAGCGCCTCCGCTGCCGTGGTGGCCGTGCTGCTGCTGTCGCTGCCCGCGGCCGCAAGTGCTGGCTGTGTAGCACCAACTAAAGCTGCTGCTGCTGCTGCTGCTGCTGCTGCGGACTCGGGAAGGCCTCCTGGTGCAGGGTCCTGCCACAGGGCATCGGCGTCGCCGCGGCTTTCAGCCACCGTATCAACCAGACCAGACTGTCGTGTGGGCGAGCCAGGTGCCATGGCGCCCGCCCCCGCCGCGCTGGCACCCAGCCCCGCCGCCGCTGCCCTGGCCGCGGTGGCCATCCTCACTGCCACCTGCTGCGCCCTGACGAAAGGAGACGGCATTGCCTCGGCTTCCGCTTCTGCCGCCTGCGGCTGCGGCTGCGGCAGCGTCAGGCCACCTGCGGTGCCAGCGCCGGCAGACGGCACCACCCCGCCTGTGAGCGACACCGACTGCTGGCGCTTCTCAGGCCCCGTCTGCGTAGGCTGCAGCTGTTGATGCTCCTGCTGCTGCTGCTCTTGCTGCCGCTGCATGTGCAGCCAGGTGGCAGACCTGCGCGGCTCCGACTGCCAGCGCACCAGCCGGCGCCGGCCCTCGCCCGCCTCCTTGCCAGTCTTGCTGCCGACGCCGCCGCCCGCAGACGGGCCTGTTGCAGCAGCAGCAGAAGCAGGAGCAGCAGAAGCAGCAGCAGAAGCAGCAGCAGCAGCAGCAGCAGAAGCATCGCTGCCGCGGGCGGCGCTGCCGCGCGCGCCACCCGCCACGGCGACGGACACCGCAGACCAGCGCGAGCCGTCGCTACCGCGGTCGGTGCCTGACACGGTGCTGCCGCCGCCCACGGTGGTGGTCCAGGCGGAGGCGGCGGACCCGCTGGCGGAGGCGCCGGAGGTGGAGAGCACGTGCGGCGGCGGCAGCAGCTGGGTGGCGGAGCGCTGGGGAGGCCGCACCGGCGAAACCAGCTCGTCCGCGAGGCCGGAGCCGGGCGCGGTGGCAGCTGCCCTGGCGGCTGGGTGGCTGCTTGCGCCGTCGACAAGCAGCGCCGCACTGGCCGGCGCGGGCGGAGACGGCGAAGCGGCGGCCGTGTGTGGCAGTAGCAGCACCGTGGCCGCGTTTGGTGATGACGGCTGCCCCAAGCTGGATGGCAGGCGGCCGAGCGACACGGGCAGCGGCACGGCGGCCTGCTGCGCGGCGTGCTGCGGCGGCTGGGCGACCAGCACGATGGGCTGCGGCGGCGGCGCGGTGGGGCTGCGGCGCATGACCCACTGCTCCGCCGCGTCCGGCTGCTGCAGTAGCTCGCGCGGCCAGGGCTGCTCCAGCAGTGCCACCTGCGCGGCCGGGGCACAGCATGGGGGCCGCGCGTCAGACGACATGACAGGTGAGTCGATTACCCACGACACAACAGCATACTCCTGCCGGCCGGCTGCTAAGCACGGCGTCACTTGAATGATCCCTGTCACCGTCCCACGCCTTGCCCCCGGCCCCTCCAGTTACGCGCAGCTCTCTGGGATGCTGGGCCCAACCCCGCACCTGCACGTCCAGCGCAAAGCCCAGCGCGTCGTCGGGGCCGTGGAAGGCCACCGCGAAGGCGTCGCCCTCCGTGAACACCTCGTGACCCGCGTTGCCGGCGATGGCCTGAGGAGGCGCGTGTAGGGGTAGGTGGCGGCGGCAGAGGGTAAGGTGAGGCGCTGCGGCGGGGAAGGCCGCGGCGTAGGCCAATACCCGCGAGCATCGAGGCAAGAAGCAGGGGGGGACCAGCCGACTGAGCCAAGCAGCGCCCCACCCAGATTTCGCAGCTGGCAGTGACAGCTGGCAGTTGCCTTGCGGACTCCGCTCCTGCGCACCACACGATACACACGCCCCAGCGCCTGCGGCCCCCGTCGCCCCACCTCGCGCATGATGCGGTGGTGCAGCGACAGGCAGTGGTCCATCACGTCCTGCGGCAGCACCTCCCACAGCAGCGTGGAGTTCTGGGGGCGGGGCGGGGCGGGGCGGTGGGGGCGGTGGGCGACGAGGAGGTGCCGCATTACGCCAGCAACATCGCAGTTGTGCTGGGAGGATTGCACTGAGTGTGAGTATGTATGCCCCAAGTCAGCATGCACATGCAGCAGGTGGCCCTTCCACCGCCGGCCCATACTGCCCACACTGCTCACACTGCCCCGCCCCGACCTTCCCACGCCACCCACACCGCCCACACGCCGCCCACCGCCCGCACCTGCACGTCGGTCATGACCAGTGTGGTGGCCGGCCCCGCGCCCGGCGGCTGGGCGGCGCGATAGCGCTTGCTGCGCGCGCGGGCGCCCCGCGGCGCGATGACAAACACATAGCACACCACCCCCACCAGCGCCAGCGCCAGTGCGCCGCCCACCGCCACCGCCACCGGCAGCCCGATGCGCAGCGCCGCGCTCTGGCTGCTGCCGGCCGAGGTGCTGCCGGCGCCGTCGCTGCGGCTGCCGCTGGAGTTGAGGCCGCCGCCGGTGTTGTTGGTGGGCGGCCGGAAGCCGATTGAGTTCCAGTACAGGCGCTGGGCGAGCGCGGCGTAGGGGAAGGCTGCGCAGCGCGAAATTGTGTGATGGGGTGTGATTGCAGCAAACATGTCAGGTTGTTAATGCGCAACTACGCCGCTTTACGCGCCCGCGCGCAGCCTCACCCTGTGCGACGCGTGCGAACTGCCTCGATGCATTTGCGGCGAGCTCGGCGACCACCGCCGCCAACGCAGCAGCTGCCTCGCCGTCAGGAGGCGTCGCAGCAGCAGCCGGAGGGGCAGTGGCAGTGGCGAGCGCGCCTGCCTCCGCCGCCAGCAGCAGCGTCGAGGGGTTGGCGCCGCTAGCGGCCGGCGTCGCAATTGTGGCATTGGCCGCTGCTGCCGCGCTGAGCGCCGCCAACGCCAGGTCATCCAGCACTTGCCTGATGCACAGCAGCGCCGCATGCAGCGTCACGGCAGGAAGGAGTTAGCGGGCGCAGGTGTGCTGGCAGGCGCGGCGCGCCGGTTGCGAAACGCGCTTCAGGTCCCACCCCCCGGTCGCCAACCCCCTCAAGCCGCGCACCTGTACTGCGAGCTGAACGGCAGCTGCACGTCTAGGGCAGCGTTGGGGTGGCGCAGCGCGGCCAGGAGCGCCTGGGCGAAGGGGTGCGGGCGACGCGACGACCCGGCGAAGGGTGAGCGGTGCGGGGGCCGGGGCGGCATCAAAGCGGCAGCTGGCAGGACGCATCGGGCTTTCGCTGGCGCTTGCACGCACGCGTACGCACCTGCCGCACGGCCGCCAGGTCACTCGGGTCCAGACCCAGCACCTCCACCGCCTGCGCCTGCTGCTGCGCCGCCGCATCGCCTCGGGCCAACACACCGGCAGCACCGCCCTGTGTCATGCCGCTGCCGCCGCCCAGCGCACTGTACTCCGACGGCAACACACTGGCACCCGTTAGCAGCGGCAGCAGACCGCCGCATAACCCTCCCACTGTAGCTGCAGCGGCCGCAGCAGCGGCGGAGCCAACCATGCCGCTGGACGCTGGCAACGACAGCACGGAGGAGCCATTCAAGCCATAGTCCGTCACCGCGCCAGGGGGCGGCATGGCAGCCGAGGCTGGGGCCGGGGCAGCAGCGGCACACCCGCTGGCGGGAGCTGACCATGCACCTTCCAATGGCGCGGCCGCCAGCGCCAGCGCCAGGTTTTGCAGCTCGCGCTGACCTGCAGCCCACCAGCAGAATGGCTCTCAGTCTAAAGACATCACCAGGTGTTATCACTGCTGATGACTTTGGCACCTGGGCTCGGACCCAGACCTGGCATGCAAATACTGCCCCCACCCCAACCCCGGCAACAGCAGCCCCGCCCCGCCCCGCCCCGCCCCGCCCCGCCACGCCACGCCACGCCACGCCCCGCCCCGCCCCGCCACGCACACAGTCGGGCGGTGGCGTTGTCGTCGCGCAGCAGCTGCAGCTTGAGGTCCAGCTGGAAGCCCACACGCCTGCGCGCCATGGCAGGAAGCACAGTGTTAATCGTGTTAGCCGTATGAAATTCGGTGCGGAGGAAAGTAAGCGGGTAAGGGGCCGCGCGTGGGGAAGGAGGGGGGGGCAGCTCCGGCCGGACATACCAACGTGCCGAATGCGGCGTTGGGGCATGCGGGGCTTGGGGCTGCTGCTGCTGCGGGCGCCTTACCTGACAAACTCGCTGACGCGCACCAGCTGCAGGAGCGTGCGATTGGGTGCCAACACCCACACTGCACTGCCCTCACCCAGCAAAGGTGCGCGGTTCACTAGCAGCGGCTGCGCCGTGGCGGTTGCTTCCAGACTGCCCTGCAGCAGGCCCCGCAGGGCTGCGGGCACGGAAACCTCCTGTGCGTATGGACAGGCGGCGGCTGTGCAGTCCCGGGGCCACTGTGGCGCCGCGGTGCCACCCGTGCTGCTGCCATCCCCGGTGGAGCCATTGCTGCTGGCACCGACACCTGCTGCACGTGCGGCAGCAGGTACCGCGGGGTCTGGCGACGCCGGGGCCACGGAGCCGCTGCCCGGCAGCAGGGCGGCGCCCAGCCGGCCGCATGTGTCTGCAGCAGGCGCGACACATCATGCCCAACAGTGTCAGGTGCGTCAGGTGCGCGGAGGTGGACCTAGGCAGCCTGCCCCTCGGACAGACGGACGGACGCGCGCGCCTCGGGCTCTCCCACCCACCCACTGATCACACTGCCACTCCCCGCCGCCCCGTTACCTGGTGCCCTATCCTGTGTCAGCCTGAGCGCGGCCGTGGCCCAGTCCACGGTGAACAGGCAGCGCCCGGCGGCGAAGAGCGGGTTCACCGCCCCGCACGCCGGCCCGGTCCCATCCGCGGGCACCTCGCCGCCGCCGCCCCGCGACAGCTCCTCTGGCGACACGCTCACGTTGCTGCGCGACACCGCCGCCCCGCCCGGTGTGAAGGGCGCCGCGTTGCTGGCGGCCAGGGCCGCGTACGTCTGCAGCGCGGCCTGCATGGCGGGCCCGCCCACCGCGGGGCGCAGGTCGGTGGCGTTGAACCAGACGCCCTGCTGCGTGCCGTGCGTCTGCGCCACCGACGCATACACGGCGGCCAGCAGCGCCCAGCCCTTACACCCCGGCTGCAGGTCGGCACACAGCACGTGGTCGGCTTGGCCGTCGCCGTCCAGGTCCGAGTTCCGCAGCGCGGCCAGCAGCTGCACCAGCAGGTCCCAGGTGGGCGGAAGCAGCTGCTCGGCAGCGGTGCCGTTGCCACCACCACTGGTGCTGCTGCTGCTGTCGCTGCCCAGGCCACCGGCCGCCGCCAGACGCTGCCACCAGTCGCGGCGGTAGAGCAGCAGCAGCGGCGCCGCCGCGGGGCCGTCCGCGCTGCCCAGCCGCGGCGTGAGCAGCTCAGCCGGCAGCTCGGCCCCAGCGGCGGCGGAGGCGTTCAGCTGGGCAAGCCAGCTGGTGTTGCCGGAGGCGTGCGCGCGCAGCTGCACACAGGTGTGGCGGGGGCGGCGGTAGCACGGTGTTTGCATGGATAATCAAGTGCACTAAAAGTGCTCACTGACGCGTGCGTTTGGGGCCCCTTATCAACCGTATATACGTCCTTCTAATGTGAGCGCCGTGGGGCATGCACTTACCAGGGACAGCAAAAACAGTTCACCCTCCGCGACCGCAACCGCGGACAGGGCTAAGGCGGGCGCCGCCGCGGTCCCTGCCCCGCCATCGTTCCCGGCTAGAAGCGCGTCCGCCCAACGACCCTCAGCTGCCACAGACAGCGCGTCATCTGCCTGGCCGCCCTCCGAGCCTGCTGCCGGGCTGCCCTGCTGCCCCACCGCGGCCAGCCCCAGCAGCAGCCGCGCGGGCTGCAGCACACTGCTGTCTGCACCCTGCAGCCTCGCCGCAGCCGAGTGGTCGGCCGCTATGGATGAAAACGAGGGGACGGCCGGTGAGAGTCCGCACAGAAGTAGTTGCTCGGTCAGATTGCCACCGTGGCCCCTGCACGAGCGTGGAGGTACCAAGCGCCTTCGCGAGCCGTCGTGACACGTGTTGGGGCCCGACTCCATCGGCCGTGGTAAATACTTGACCAGCTGGCACGGACCAATCAACGCCATGCTTCGAAGCCCGACTCACCCATTCTGTCCCCAAACACAGGGCAGCGCTGCCAGGAGCAAGCAGCAGGCGCGGACAGCGGTCAACGCAGCGACAGCGCCCACTTGACGGCGGGGTCTTCGAGACATGAACGCCGTATTGTTCCCGCCGCTGTCCTGGCAACCTCTATCTATTGTAAATGAATAACACGTATGCCTTCATTGATTGAGGACCACGTTGCGCGATAAAGAACTCTCTGGGCGTGGGCTGGTGCCGCATTGCTAACACGTAAGGTGCCTGCGACAAGCCTGAGCTTTATTGAAGGCGGCGGTGCGGGTCACATACACTCTTGACCAACCGTCGTGCTCATGCGCACGCGTCCACGGCTTTCGTAGGGAGCCGACAGTCCACAACCGGCGGGGGTTGGCGTCGACTGGCGAACTGACGGAAGATAGCAAGATACTCAGATTAGCCGCTACAGAAGGTTTGAATGCATATATTCTGCGTTCTTCAGTTGTGCGCGAAGTCGCAGAGGTCTAGCGCAAGGCGAAATCCTAGAGCCGTGCGCGCACTCCTGGTATGAATTGTAGAAGTGCCGTGCGTTCTAGTTGCAAAATTTACGAAAAATATGCGCTGCGACTTTACATCGTAACTGTAAGGCAACGAGGTGTCGCGATTGGGGTCAATTTGACCAAGTTTGCCACGTAAACCAATTTTCTCTGTCACTCCTTTATATGACAATCAAATAGTAAGCTGTTTTTCAGTGTTGTCCTTACTGTGGGCAATTAACTGCTTGCGGCGAACGGAAACTCTTGTGGGTCACAAAAGCTCAAGCTTGTCGGCGGGTTACATATTCGATATGTAAATCGGTCGAAGCCAAACAAATCTGAATGGCGCCGTGGATCAGAGGAGTCGTAACGTGGCCGATACGTGTTCCCGCCATGCGCCCGTGTTTATCGCGGGCGGGCCTCCTCTCGCGCCCTCTCCATACCAGTGCTGCGCATGAGAACGGGGCGTGGCGCCTGCTGGCATACGCCATGATGCGCTATCGCGAAGATTCGTCGTGGAAACTGCGCGACGTGTCAGAAACCGTGTCAACCGCCACCGCCGTTGCTGCTTGTTTACTTGACGCACCTCGCATTTCGAAGGTTTTTTTGATATCGTACGCACGTGCGGCCTCACGATTGATACGTTCACTGGCGCTGTGGCTGCAGTCCGCGTCCCCACCTCCGCGTCCCCACCAGCTCGTCCCCAGCCCCTCCCCTGGTCCCCACCTTGACTGCTGCAGGATTCTGCTCGGGTCGGCAAGAACGGCTCGATTTGATACCATACGCCCGGCGCCGACAAGAACGGCTAATGTCTGCGTCAGTCGATGTTACACTTACATATCTATTGCGGAAAAAGGGAGGTGCCGCCACTGCCAGGATGCATTGAGCGGCAATAGTACAGGTACACATACCGTATGCTGGCATCTATGCTACGCATCTCGGGGCCCCTAGTCCCCAACCCGTGCCCCCAACCCCAAAATTTCACGTGACACTTGCGCAACAAGCGCGCCGGCCGCACAGATGCACACTCGCATCAATCGCGTTACAGCAGCAATGCCCCACACGCCCCACACGCCCACCGTTCGCAACCAACTTAAGCATTCCAGACACATCTGGCCTGCTGGCCTCTCGAGCCGAAAGATCACCCGAACGGAGTAACCATGAACCCATGCCGCTGTGAATGGAGTGCTCGCGGAGCCCACACCTGCACGACGCAGTCCCGAATCCCCAAACAGAGGCCTTCCCTGCCACCAAGCGTCAACTTAATGTTTACACACAAGCCAGTGGGTTTTGGCAGTTCAACGTGCAATGTGATGTCTCGTGGCTGCCGCTTTGAAGTGCCGGTTCAACAACGGTTTAGCGTGCATCGAATCGCCTTCGGCTTGAGTGCCCCGCGCCACCGTGTGTGCGCGCGGTGTGCATGTGCAGCGTGTGTTCGCGCAGGCAGCCGACCTGCCCGAGGGTGCGTGTGCCGGGCTGGCAATCGGGCCTTGCACACACAAAAACACCCACGAACGTACCACATGCTCCGCACAATACGCCATGAAGCGCACGAGGGTACACTTCCAGCCCCCATCTTATTGCAGCGGCATTGCGCATTTGAGAGTGCCCGCCCAATCAATCGCAGTGCCGTGATGCACCATTCCAGCGCATCCAGTAGCTCCCAGTGTGCAGCACAATCCCCAGACCATCGCACGCTAAAACATGTTCCCTTGCTTATAGGCAGTGCCGAGTAACGTTTCGCATGCCTCATACAGAAAGAAAGTGTCGATAAAATGTCAGAAACCCCTGTTATTCCACAGAGTGTGTGCCATAGTTGGGTTGGGGAGGGACCCAATCAAGCAAGTTGACGAGGCCTGTGTGCTACTAATGATATGCGTAACTAACCCAAGCGGAGTGCACGCGGGCAATGCACAAGTTGCAGTGCACAGCAATGACCATGATCGTGCAACTGGCACATTAATGCTTTATTGTGCCTCCGCGCCCGCCTGCTGACCACTGTGTGGTGCTGGTGGCTCCGCAGTGCTGCATGCGCGCAGCGCCCACAGCTCCAGCTGCTCCTTTACCCCCTTGAGCTGCATGGAGCCCAGGTTGGTGGCGGACACGCCTCCCCCCAGCGCGGGCCGGGCGGCGGACCAGGCGGCGTCGCTCACCAGCAGCTGAGACCAGGGGCATTGGCAGGGCAGGAAGAAGGTCAACACCCCCGGTCTGCGCTTCCGCTCGTCGTTCACTTCAGCCACCCATGACCTGCAACCCATGCCGCTCCCGTCGCCACTCACCGACGCCGCCTTGGCCTTTGCCGCGATGCGCGCGGCCCGGTTCATGGGCCTGCCCACGTAGTCCAGTCGGCCGCTGCGGGGCACCAGCCGCACCATGGCCCGCCCGTAGTCCACGCCGATGCGCAGACGCAGCCCGCGCTTCACCAGCCGCCCCCCTGTGCGTCCGTGTAAACAGCGATCGCAGATCTGATGCTGGCAGCACAACAAAAGTAATCCCACAAGGAAAGCACGCCTCTCCCTCCGCCAATGCCGCGCTGCCCGCCTCGCGCACCTTCCCACGCCTCCTCCGTGAGCTCGTGCTCCAGGAAGCCGTCCGGCCACTCCGCCGACAGCATGGCCTGAAGCATGTCCAGCCCCCAGCCCACCGCCGCCTCCGCACACCCAAACACAAGCACCCAGTGCCCGCCGTCCGCGGAGGACGCCACGACATAGCCGCCGTGGCGCCGGGCGGCCGCTGTGGCGGCGTCTCGCAACATGGCAAGCGCGATCTGCACCACACTGGCCCGCGCCGCCGCCGGGCCCGCGGCACTGCTGTGCAAGCCGCCACGCGCGGCCGCCAGCGACGACGCGCCGCCGGCAGAGGCGCGGCCGTCTGCGCCACCGCCGCCGCCCTCGTACCCCTGCTGCGTGCCGGCCGCCGGCGTGGCGAGGTGCTGCGAGGTGCCGCGCAGCAGGCGCTCCTGCAGCACCTTCTCCCACACCAGCAGCGTCTCCACGCCGTGCACGTTGCAGAACACGGGCGCCACCAGGCCGGCGGGCGCGGACAGGCAGCCGGGCGCCACCTCCTCGTGCGTGCGCACCGGCGACGGCAGCAGCGCCAGCCGCGCGACCATGGCCGGGCACACGGCTGTGTACAGCTCGCGCGGCGCGCCCGGCTCCGACAGGTCGGCCTGCGACGCCGCGGCAGCGGCTGCGGCGATGGTGGGCGATGCCGGCAGGTAGCCGGAGTGCGTGCGGCTGAGGGAGGGGCGCTGCGTGCGGCTGCTGCTGCGGGCGCCGCTGGCCACCGGCACCGCCGCGTACTCGTCGTCCTGGAAGGCGTTGGCGGTGGTGCTGTCGTGGCCTGCGCAAGCGGGCAGACGGCCACCGGTCAAGTATGAGGACGATGAGCGCACACCAGCCTGCCTGAACCCCTACAACCTCAGAGCCGATGCCCTTGAACCGCCGCCACAACCCCGGACCCCGCCCAGCCCCAGCGTCTCCCCAGCACCGCCGACCCCCACTGCACACACACACACAGCCCCAGCGCGCACGCCGCCCCACCTGCGGCCGCGGTGCGCGGCTGCCTGATGACGTGGTCGCCCACGTGCAGCAGCATGACGCCGTCGCGCAGCCCCATGCCGCCGCCGCCGCCGTGCCGCTCGCGCCGCCGCAGCTGCTGGCTGTAGGCGCGGAAGGCGGCGCCGCTCAGCACCACCATGCCGCCCTGCGCACGTGCATGTGCAAGCGTGTGGGCGTGGGGCCGTGTGGGCGAGTGGGCGCGTTATGGGGTGTGTGCAAGCCCAAGGGTGTGTGTGTGTGTGTTAGAGAGCACAAGGGAAAAAGACAAGCAAGCAAGAGACTGTGCGTGCGGTGTGTGTGTGTTAAACAAAAAACAAAGACGGACCAAACCCGTGTGTGTGTGTGTGTGTGTGTGTGTGTGTTAAGCACAAAACCACACCAGACGGAACAAAGCCGCCTGGTGTGTGTGTGTGTGTGTGTGTGTTTGAGCTCGAGGGACCGCCAACCTGGCACCCCACGTGCACTCGAGCGCCGGTGCGGCACGCGGCCCTGCCCCGCCACCTGACCCAGCTGCTCCCCAGCCCCGTCCCCAGCCCCCACGCCTCGCCCACCCCTCCCACCCCCGCGCCCAGCCGCACTACCGTACTCACAATGGCCGAGTCGCTGACCTCCTTGGCCACCGCCAGGAAGCCGCCCACGTATCGCGCCACCAGCGCCCCGTCCACCACCTGCATCACCACTTCCGCCTCGTCCGGTCCCGAGTGCAGCCCGATGCGCACGCGCAGGCCGCGCAGCACCAGCTCCGGCTCCGCGCCGCCGCCGCCACCCGCCGCTGCGGCCGCTCCCGCGGCGCCGCCGCCGCCGAAGAAGGCTCCGGCGGCTCCGGCGCCGGCCGCGTGCGAGGGCGTGCCGGCTGCCGTCCCGGGGTGGCCGCTGCCCTCGCCGCCGGCTCCGGCTGTGACGCCCAGGCTGAGCCGGGGGTCCGCCACGTGCGCCAGCAGCACCTCGCCCGGGCTCAGCCTGCATGGCAGGGATGGCGTGTTGGGGGTGATCGGGGTGGGGGTGTTGTGAATACCAGCCCAAGTGAAGCAGCGGCGTGCGCACATTATGCGCCAATACCAGCCGCCCTTGCGACTCATTGTCATCCCAAAGCACACGGCTCCACAGCACCCAAAATCACGGCACGGCAGCACCCCGCAGCCCCTCACGCACCGGTCGTACAGCAGCTGCAGCGCCGACGCCACGGTGGTCGCCACCGAGGCCAGCCAGCCGCTGGCGGCGTGCGCGCCCGCCGACAGCGCGCCGTCGGCCGTGTAGGAGGCCGCCGCCGCCGCCACCGCCGCCATGGTGCTGGTGGCGGCGTTGAGGTCGCGCCACAAGAAGCCGAACACGCCCTCGGCAGCCGCGCCGCCTCCGCCTCCGCCTCCGCCTCCCATCAGGCCGCCCAGGTCCGCAAAGGAGGAGCGCAGCCCGCCGGCCATGCCGCCCGCCGCTACGCCCGGCGGCAGGCCGCCCAGCACGCCCGTCAGGCTGTTGCGCCGCAGCAGCCCAGCCAGGTTGGAGGAGTGCAGGGGCGGCATCAGCCCCAGCCGCGCGTTGGACTCGCGGCCGTCGCCCGGGCCCAGCCCGCCGCCGCCACCGCCACCAAGCATCCCGCCATGGCTGTAGCCGACGTGGCTGTAGCCTGCCTGGCTGTAGCCTGCCTGGCTGTAGCCTGCCTGGCTGTAGCCGCTGAGCATGCTGTAGCCGCCTTGCAGCGCCGGCGAGGGCGGGTCGTTGGCCGCGGCCAGCGCCGCCGCCGCCGCGGCTGCCAGGTTGTGGGTCGTGGTGTCGAAGTTGCTGGTGGGGTGGTGCGACAGCCGGGAGCTCCAGCCGGGGCCGCCCGGGTTGATGGCCAGCGTGCTGAAACCGATGCCCAGCCGCGAGCCGGCGCCGGCGCCGGTGCCCAGCAGCAGCCCCCCTACGCCGCCCCCAGCTCCGTCTCCGTCCACATCTCCGCCGCCGCCGCCGCCGCCGCCTGCGGCGCCGCCCATGCCGCTGACGCGCGGCATGCTGGGCCGCGCCAGCCCCCCCGACTGGGAGAACGTGTTGGTGGTGTGCGTGGTGTTTCCCAGCCCCGACCCCGCAGCCCACAGCGCCGCGCCGCCTATGCCTGCCAGGCTGGTGCTGCGGCTGGTGCCGGCGCCGCCCCGCTGCCGCACGCTGCTCGAGTCCGCCAGCGGCGGCATGACCACACTGCCGAACGCGCGGGCCGCGGCGGGCGGCAGCGCCTGTGAGTCCGCCTCGGTGTCCGCCCCGGCGTCGGCGTCGGCGTCGGCATCAGGCGCAAACAAGTTGCTGTTGGCGTCTCCGGCAGTGACGCTACGTCGCGCCGCCGTCTCCGCAGCACCTGCCTCCGCCGTTCCGTCGGGCTGCAACTGAGCAGCGGACCCCAGGTCGGCCCCGGCCGGTCCCCGGCCGGTTCCCCGCTCGTGCTCGAACCGCGCCGCCGCCGGGACCACGTTCGCGGACAGGCGCACCAGCATAGGCATCAGCGACAGGCTGCCCACCACACTGCCCGACTCCGCCGAGTGCCCCGTGGCGGACGCCTTCACCGCCGCCGCCGCCGCCGCTGTCCCTGTGGCGGGAGCACCGCCGGCAGCAGCTGGCGACAGAACCATCGCACCAGGCTCGGTAGTACGAGGGCTGTGCCCGCCGAAGGCAGCCGTAGCTGCGGCGGCACGCGCCCCAGCCGGCATCGCGGCGCCGACGTCGCCCGCCGGCCCACCGTCTGGCAGCAGCCCCGTCTCGATGTCAGCGGCAGCAGAGCTCCAGCCACTCGCTGGGCCGCCGTTGGCGTCGGCATGTGCTGACGCTGACGCCGACGCTGACGCTGACGCCGGCAGCTGCCCGCGCTTCGACTCCCTCCGCTGGCTGGCGCGGCTGCTGCGCGCGACGCTGCCGAGCGGCGACGTGGCGGGCGCGGCGTTGCCCTGCGGCGAGGTGGGCGGCGTGGAGTTACCGCCGCCTCCCATCACCCGGCGCAGCACAGCCGCCGCCGCCGCCGCCGCGCCGCCGTGGCTGCCGCCGGAGCTGCGGTCGTCCGGCGCCACGCCCAGGCCGCTCGAGGTGGCGCGCCGGAAGGGGTCGGTGGCGCTGCCGCCGCGCTGCGACGCCGGGCCCCCCGACGGCGTGGGCGGCGGCGCTTGCGCGTTCGGAGTAGTGGGCTGGGGCGCTAGCTGTTTGACGGCGGCGGTGACGGCGGCGCCCAGCCGCGACAGCAACTGACCGGCGGCGGCCACCGTGCCGCGGCGGGAGTCGCGAGTCAGGGCCCCGCCGCCACCGCCACCGCCGCCGGCGCCGCCGGAGCGGCTGCTGGAGGGGCCGCCGTCCTGCAGGAGAGGCGGTTGACAAGGTCACGACAGCAACCAGGGATGAGTGTGCACCGAGCGCACCCAGATGAAGTCTGCTAACCAGCCCCGAGGCCCCCCCCCCTGTGCATGCTGCACCGCTTTTACAACCATCCTTGCGCCCGCTCCCACACCACCCCTCCCCACACCACACAACGCACACGCACACACCGCCCGCCCGTGCGGCTCACCTCCTCGCCGCCCATGGCCCAGTGCCCCGCGGCGTCGGTGACGGAGCCGCCCGCCCGGCCCACCGCCACCACCCCGCCCGGCGTGCTGCCGCCCGCCGGCGTGCTGCCGCTGCTGCGCAGCATCGCCGCCAGCGCGCCCGCCGGCGAGCGCTGCGGCAGCCCGCCGCCGCCAGCCGCGCCGCCGCTACCGGGCGACAGCGCCGCCGTGGGCGACTCGTCGCCGTCGGGCAGCGTCAGGGTGAGGTGGCGCCGCAGGTGGCCGCGCAGCAGCCCGAACCGGCCGCCCGCCGCCGCCGACGGGGCTGCGCCCGCCGCCGCTGCTGCTGCTGCTGCTGCTGCTGCCGGTGCGACCGCGTTCTCGCCCGCGCTGGCGTAGTAGGCGCAGTCGGCGCCGGTGCTGCCCAGCGGCGAGGGGCCGCCCACGGCCGCCGCCGCCGCCGCGGAGCCCCGGGCGGCGCCGCCCACCACGCCCAGCTTGTCGGTGATGGTGGTGGCGGCCCGCTTGAGCGCGCTGAGGCCGCCGCCCGCGCCGCCCGACAGCAGCCCCGACAGGCCGAAGCTGGGCAGCGCCAGCGGCAGGGCCAGAGCCTGTCCGTCCAGGGTGGTGCGCCGGGCCGGCTGCGGCTGCGGCTGCGGCTGCTGCTGCTGCGACTGCAGGCGGCCGCCGCCCGTGGCCCCTGGTGACCAGACCACCCCTGCTCGCACCGGCGGGGCGCCGTCCATGGTGCGCCGCGCGCCGCCGGCCGCGCGGGCGGCGGCCGGCCCGAAGACGGCGTTGCGCGGCCCGCTGCCGTGAACGCCGGCGGCGGGGCGGCGGTGGCGAGGCCCCGGCACATGAAGCTGCTGGCCTGGCTGCCCCATCAGCAGAAGCGTGGGCAACTTGGCGCTGCCGCCGCCCCTGCCACCGCCGCTGCGGCCGCTGTGGTCCGCCTCCTGCAGCCCGAAGCCGTCGGCTGCTTCGCTCCGCACCACCACCGCGTCGTCGTCCTCGCCCTCCTGCTCGCCCTCGGGGATGTCCTCATCCGCATCCACGCGCCACTCCACCACGTGCCGCCACTCCATGAGCGGCCCCAGCGCGTCCTCAAGCCCCTCCAGCCCCTCAGCTAGCAGACCGCTGTAGCGCGAGCTGCCGCTGGAGGCCGCACCCGCGCTACTGCCGCTGGCGGCGCTGGTCTGCACTAGCGCCGCCGCCGCCGCCGCAGCAGCTGCACCTGCCGCCACGGCAGGCGGCGGCTTTAGCACCGCCGGCGAGGAGCGGCGGCCGTCTGTTGTTGCGTCCTCTGCCGGCGCTGCGGCGATGTTAGCTGCTGCTGTTGGCGCCAGAGCGAGCGCCGCAGCCGTCGCCGCCACCGTGGAGCCAACGTCGCGGCCCGATCGACTGCTGCCGATGTCGGCGGCGTCGGCTCCCTGCGCCTGCCCCGACTGCTCTTGCTGGCGCCGCAGCTGCCGGCGGCGCTCCACCGCCGCCAGCTGCTCCGCGGCCTGCTGGGCGGCGGAGGCCAGGATGAGCGGCGGAGCCTCGCGGCGTGCGGGCAGCCGGCCCGAGGCTGCGGGCTGCCGTCGGCCGGACGGCGACGCCGTCAGCCGCGGCGCGGCGGCAGCGGCGGCGGTAGCGGCCGCCAGCGCGGCGGCAGGCGGGCCGGCGCGCAGGCTGCCGGCGGCCTGCTGCTTTGCCTCCTTCGGCCTGGCCATACCTGCGGAGCCCCGAGGTGCTGCAGCCGCGTGTGCGTCGGCCGCCGCACCGCCTGGCGGCGCGGCTGCCGCAGCCGGCGGCTGCGCCTGTCGTGGCAGCGACGTCGGGCCGCTGCCCAGAGTCACGGCGGCAGCGCCAGCCCAAGCGCTGCCACCGCTGCCGCGGCGGTCCCGGCTGCTGCCGGCGCCCTCCTCAGGCCCCGACTCCGACTCCAGGTCCGCAAGCAGGCCAGCGGCCGAGTCCAGGGCGACGCGGGAGTGCGGCTCGCTGCCGCGCCACCGCAGCAGGTCCGCGTCTATCTCCGGCACGTCACCCGCCGCCTCGTCAGGCTCCGCCACCTCCGACGCCGACACAGCACGCGGCACCTCCGGCCCTCGCGGAGCGTCGCCGCCACTGGTCGCACGGGGACCTGCGTCGGCCTGCTGCTGCTGTTGCTGCTGCTGCGGGCTCAAGTCAATCGGCGCGAAGCTGCTGGGCGGGCGCGACGGCAGGAACTCGGCCCCGGAGGCGATGGGCGGCAGCGGCGGCGAGGACCTCACGCGCCCCTGCCAGCGCCGGGAGTGGGACGCCGCCGCCGGCTGCGGCGCCGGCGCGGCGTGCGGTGCGCCGCCCTCCTGGCCGGAGGCCCGACCCGCGTGGGCGGCTGCGGCGTCCCACGGGGATGGAGCCGCGCGCCAGCCCTCCCCATCCGAGGCCTGAGGCGAGCGCGCGGGCGGCGCTGTGGCGTCACTGCGGGCGTTGCTGCCTCCGGCCCCGTACGCCTCCGCCTCCAGGGAGCGCTGAGACTGCGCGCCGGGGGACCGGCTGCCCAGCGACGGCGCGGAGCGCGGCGCAGCGCCCGCCGCCTCCGCCAGTGAGGCGTTGATGAGGCTGCCCAAGCGCTGGACGCGCGGCGTGCGGTCCGAGGTCACGACCTCGCGGGGGCCGCTGCTGCTACTGCCGCTCATCGCGCCGTCCAGCTGCCAGACACGCGATGCCGCTACTGCCTCCACCGCCTCGCCCCGGAACCCTTCGCCCGCGCTCCCGGCAGGCAGCTCGGGCGCCTGTTTGGCGGCTCCAGAGGCCGTGGCGGGCTGCGACGGGGGCGGAGCAGGTGGCGGCAGGCCGGCGCGTTGGCGGCTGGGCGAGCCTGCCAGGGACGCGGACGCAGACTGCACCACCGCCGCCGCCGTGTGCGTGTGTGTGTACGCGGCGCCTGCGGGCGAGACATGCAGCACAGCGCGCGGAGCGCCGCCGGACAGCTGCCAGGATGGCCGGCTGGGGCCGGCATCGGCCGCGACCGCGGCCGCCTGCGCCGCCTGTGCCGCCTGCGCCGCCTGTGCCGCCTGCGCCGCCAGCAGCTGCCGGGCCGACAGCGAGCTCTCCAGGCTGCTGCTGCTCCGCAGCGGGCGCTGCACGCGCGCGCCCGGCGGGTGCCGCTGCTGCGCCAGCTGCGCGTGCACAGCCTGACCGGGCAGGGACGTCCGCGACGGGCCGCCGGCGGCGCCGGCCGCATTCCCGCCGCCCCGGCCATCTGCGCGCGCCCCCGCCCAGGACAGCCGCGACCGCTGCAGCACTGGCGGCTGGGGCTGCGGCGCAGCGCGAGGGGACAGCCGCAGCGCGCTGACCAGCCCGGCGGGCGGCGGCGGCGGCAGCCCGGGCAACGGCGGCGAGCGCTGCCCCGGGACCACCGGCGACACGGGCGCGCTGGCGCCCGGGCTCGGTGCGGGGCCGGTCCCGGCCGCCACCGGGACCTCGGCCGACGCCGCTTTGCCGCCTGTCACGGACGCCTTGGTCGCCACCTCTCCCACAGATGTCACGCACACTGCGGCCGCCGCGCCAGACTCCGCTGCGGGCCGCGGCGTCCCGTGCGCCGCGGCCGTCACCACCACCTCTGCCGCCACGTCCTGCCACACAGCGGCCCCATCAGCATCCAGGTCCACGCCCGCCGCCAACAACCTACTGATTGCTGCTGGTGCAGTCAGCCGCGGCGTGTCTGCGCCTCCCGCGGGCTGCGCGCCACGGCCGCCGCTGCCGCCCGCGCCGCTGCCGCCGCCGTCCAGCGAGCTGCGCGCCCGGCCCACGCTACCGCCGTCGTCCTCGGCTGCCGCCTGCTCGGCCTCGGCCGCCTCCACCAGGGCCCGCAGGTTCAGGCGCAGGCCGCGGCCCAAGCTGAACTGCGGGTCCGTGACCGTGTGCGCAGCCTCGCCCCCATGCCCGGCTGCGGTTGTGGTTGTGGTGGTGGCTGCCCCGCCCGCGCCCATGTTGCCGGGCGCCGGCATGTGCGCGTGCAGCTGACCCGGCGGCGGCGCGAGCGTGCTGGAGGCAAGGTGCGGCGCGTTGGCGCTGGTGCTTGTGCTGACGCTGGCGTTGGTGCTGCCGCCGCCGCTGTGGCGCCAGGCCTGGCGCCGCAGCGACACCTCAAACGCGCCCTCGGACAGCGCCTGCTCACCGCTGACGCCCGCCTCTGGCGTGGCGGCGCCGGGGCTGGTGGCCGCCCGACCTGCCGTCGCGGGCCCGCCCTCATGCGCAAGCACCCCTTTGATCGGCGACGGCGCGGCCGCCGCACAGGCCGCCCCTGTGTCGCTACCACCACCGTGCACCACTGAACCTGCACCCGCACCTGCTACTGCTGCTGATCCAGCAGCTGTAGCTGTAGCTGCGGTGGCGGCGCCGGCTGCTGATGCAGCGGCAAATGCCGCGGAGCTCGCCGGCCGCTCGCCGCGCGCGTCAGCCCCGCCCTCGCCCTCGCCGTCCTCCAGCACACTGCTCAGGTCGCCGGACAGCAGCCGCGTCGCCGACGGCCCCAGCAGCATCAGCGCGCTGCTGCTGGAGCCGTCCGCGGCCGCGGCCGCGCCGGCCGCTGCGCCCACCACCAGGCCCCAGGTGGGCGTCACGCGGGTGGAAGAGCCGGCGCTGCTGCACATGAGCAGCTGCCCCATGCTGCTGCAGCCGCCGTCGGCGCCGCCGGACGGGCTCAGCGCCGCCGCGCTGCCCACGCCGATATAGCAGCCGATGCTGCCCGGGCTGTCGCGCTCCGAGGACACCAGGCCGCCCGAGCCGTCCGCAGCGCCTCGGAAGCTGCGGTGCTGCTGGTGCTGCTGGTGCTGCAGCGCGCCGTTGCTGCTGTGTGCGTCCAGCCAGGGCGGCAGCAGCAGCCCGCTGACGCCCGGGGCCGCCTGCGCCGAGTACTCAACCGCGGGCGGCGAGGAGGGCGTGTTGAGCGAGCTCACCTGGCCGCTGCTGCCGCCGCCGCCGCCCCCGCCGCCGCCGCCGCCCCCACCGCCGCCATCGGGTGTGCCGGCGACGGCCTGAACGGGCGGCTCCAGGCTGCCGGCGGGGCTGGTGCCGGCCAGGGGGCTGCCCACGTGCTCCAGGCTGCTGATGCCGGAGCCGGGCGCGCTGGCCGGCGCCTGCAGCGCGTGCAGCGGCCGCGGCCGGGGCGGCATGCCGGCTGCCGCCGCCGCGTGCGGGGGCCCCCGATACGCCGGCTGCTGGCCGACCGCTGGCCCGGCTCCTGCGAACCCGCCCGACGCCGTCCCGGGCGCGGCGCCCCCATGGGTACCGGTGCCTGACGGCGGCGCCGTGCCCAGGCTGCCGCTGTGCAGCGCGCTGCCGCCGGCCCTGCTGCCGGCGCCGCCGCCGCCCAGCATCATCACGCCGCCCCACGCGCCGCTGCTGCCGGTGCGCAGCAGCGAGCCCGGCGGCGGGTGCTGCTGCCAGACCGCGCCCGCGCCACCGCCGCCGCCGCCGCTGCCGGGCGCGGGCGGGTCCAGGGTGCTCGTGCGCGACAGCGGAGTGCGCGCGTAGCCCGGGTTGGGGCTGCCCAACTGGGGCCGGCCGCCGGGGCCGCCCGGGCCGCCCGGCGCCATTATGCCGGCCGCTGCGGCCGCGTGGGACAGGCTGGGCAGCATGAACTGGGGCGGCAGCGGCATGGAGTAGCTGATGCCGCCGCTGCCGCCCGCCGCGTTGCCGGTAGTATGCCCGTATGCCAGCCCGAGCCGCTGCGGCCGCGCCGCCAGCCCCTGCGGCGCGACGCCGGCGCCGGCCTCGCCCGCGCCCGCGCTCAGTGGGTACGGCAGCTGTTGCGGCTGCGGTTTATGGTGGTGGCGGTGTTGGGCGTGCGGCGCGGCGGCGCCGGGCTGCGGCGCGGCGGCCGCCTCGCCGCCCAGGGAGCGGCTGCTGCTGGGGCTCCCGTTGGCGCTGCGGGCGCTGCCGCTGCCGCCGCCGCCGGCCGCGAAGAACACGGGCGACATGACGCGCTGCACCACCTGCCGCCAGCTGCCGCTGCCGCCGCGCCGGTCGCCCGCCAGCGCGCCCCCCGTGCGCGCCACCCACGACTTGCCCACCGCCGCGCCCCCAGCGCCGCGCGCGTCGACGTCGCCTGCTTCGGCGCCACCGGCGGCGCCGGCTGCTGCGTCGGCGGCGGCGCCGGCGGCGGCACCCTCCTCCTCGCACACCTCCATCACCACCGACGGCCGGCCCCCGCCGCGCGCCGCCATGCCGCCGGCGCCGCGGCGCGGCTGCAGCGCCGCCTCCTCGCCCGCGCACGCCTCCGCGGGCGGCTGCCCCTCCTCGCCGCGCTCGCGCTCGCCCTCGCGCCCTTCAAACAGCTCGTTGTGGATCACCACCTCGCCGCCGCCGCCACCGCGGCTCTGGTGGCCCAGAGACACCGACCGCCCAAGAGAAACCAGCGGCCCCGGCCGTGCGGGGCCCAGCGAGCCGGTGGCCCGGGTGTGGGCGGCAGCGGCGCCGCCGCCGGGCAGCAGCAGGGCTGGGGGCGCGAAGCCCGCTGCGTGGGGGCTTGCGCCGGACCTGGGCCGGTCGGCCGGGGCAGGCGAGGATAGGGTGCTGTGCGGGCGGTAGGTCCGCACGTGCCAGGTGGCCGCGGGGGAGCCCTGTGCCACCTGCCCCGCGCCGCCGTCACCGCCGTCGCCGCCAAACACATCGCCTGCAGCCTCGCCAGCGTCGCCCGCCTGCGCGTCGGCCGATGCTAGCGTGCCGCGCCAGCCATGCGTGAGCGCAGAGAGGGCCTGGGTGCTGGCATTGCGCTGGCGGCCGGCCAGCCCCAGCCCCAGCCCGGCGCCCGCAACCCCACCCGCCTCCGACATGAGGCGGGACCCTCCCCCTGGCGAGCCGTTGTGGCGCCACTCCAGCCCGCCGGCGGCCTCGTACAGTGACGAGGCCCCCACATCGAACGAGTGCCTCGCGGTCTGCACCCGCGACAGCCCCCTCCCAAACTGCCCGCCGGCATTGTCCCATGCGCCGCCCGACCCGCCACCGCCGCCGCCACCCGGCACCACCGGCGCGCCGCCGGCAGCGGCCGCGCCGGCGGTCACGTGCGCCGCCCGCTGCGGCGAGCCGGGCGCTCCTGGCGTGGGGCCGGTGTGCCAGAAGTCGCTGTAGCTGTGCTGCTGCAGCCGCGCCAGGCGCGACGACGCAAACGGGCCCGGCAGCGGCGGCCGGCCCGCAGCGAACGCAGCGGCCGCCGCCGCCGCCGAGGGCGCCGCGGCGCCCACCGCGGTGCCGGAGGCGCCGCTGCCGGCGCCGGCGCTGCCGTCCAGCAGCATCATGCTGGGCACGGGCGAGAAGAAGGCGGAGCCGCCGGCGCGCGGCGAGCCGCCGAAGCCCAGCGCCAGGGCGGGGCCCGGCGCGGAGCTGGGCACCAGGTACGAGTGCGAGCGGGAGGCGGCGCCCGTCAGAAGCTTGCGCAGCCTGTGTTGGGGGCGCGCGGGGGCGGTGGGGATGCCAGTCATGATGCTGAGGTGTGATGATGATGAGGTGTGATGATGCTGAGGTGTGATGATGCTGAGGTGTGATGATGCTATGATGGATGACAGGGTGGTGGGGCCGGGTCGGGATCGGGATCGAGGGCAAGGCCAGGCGTGGGCGGGCCGAGTGGAGTGGCAGGTCCGCAGCAGCGCAGGACAGGTCGCGCCCCTGTGGAGGCCCTGGCGGCACGTCCCTAGGACACGTGCGCCGCGCCGCGGCCGTGGTCCCTCCTACCTCCTGCTGCCCGCAGTCAGGCGCGCCGAGAACGGGTTCTCATTGCCCGAGGCCGAGGGCGCGCCGCTGTGTCCGCCGCCGCCGCCGCCGCCCGTGTGCACCCCGGCGCCCGTGACGGAGGGCGAGCCCGGCGCGGGCGTGCCAGCCGGCGCCATGAGCGGGCCCAGCGGCAGCTGCGGCGGCGGCGGCTGCAGCAGGTGCGTGTTGCGGCGCGCCCACACCTCGCAGCCGTCGGGCTGGTCCAGCAGCTCGGCCGGCCAGTCCGCCTCCAGCAGCGCCATCTGTGTGCGGTGGGGGACAGGCCGGGGGCAGGTGGCGGCAGGTGGGGGCAGGTGGGAGCAGGTGGGGGCATGTGCGTTGATGCTGCTTCCTTTACGAAGGAGGCCGCCGCGCGCAACTTCGCATGCGTGTGCGGGTGCTGGGTGCGCCGTGGCGTGTGTGCGTGCCGGCCGCCGGAGACGTCGAAGCCGCCAGAGACGTCGAATCACATTGCCGTACACACGTACACACGTGTATGCCGTACACACGTACCTGCACGTACAGCGCGAATCCCACGCCGTCATCGGGGCCGTGGAAGGCCACCGCGAAGGCGTCGCCCTCTGTGAACACCTCATAGCCGCAGTAGAGCTCGATGGCCTGGGGGGTGAGAGGGGTGGGAGGGGGGTTGCATGCATGAGTTTCGTAATTCAGATGATGAAGGTGTTGGGTGGGTAGGGTTGTGAGTTCGGTTGGAAACGCGGCACAGCAGGCACTGAAGACCAGCAGGGGCCCCGCATGGCATGCTAGTTTACGAGCGCTTGGGAATGGCAGTGTGCTCCAAACCCAGAACGACCGGGGCGAAGTTGGGCGAGGTAGAAACACGGCAGGGCAAAGCGCTAGCCCCGGCCTGCGCCCCGGCCCGCCGGCCCGCCCCGGCGCCCACCTCGCGCATGATCCGGTGGTGTGTGGCCAGGCACTCATCCATCAGCTCCGCGCTCAGCACCTCCCAAAGTAGCGTGGAGTTCTGCAGAGAAGCGAGGGAAAGGCCAGGGAGAGGCCAGCGGGGTTTGTTGTGATCAGACCAGAATACGGAAGTCCGGACGGGTTGTTGTTGTGGACACCATGCGCGGCGGCGTGTGGCGTGCCTGCCTGCCCGACTGCCTGTCGTGTGACATGTTGCACAGCCGCCGCGCGTGGCAGCTCGCGCGTTGGATGACACGGCACCCGCACACCCGCATACTCGCGAACGGGCCACCGCCCACACTGCCCGCACCTGCACGTCCGTGAGCGCCAGCGTAGTGGCCGGCCCCGGCCCCGGCGGCTGCAGCGCCTTGCCCTGCTGCAGCGCCTCCGCCTGCCGCCGCCGCCAGTCACGCCGCCGCCACAACAGCAGCGCCGTCACCGCCGCACACGCCACCAGCACGCCGCCCACCGCGCCCAGCGACGCCGCCAGCGGCACCACCAGCTCGCTGCCCGAGCCGCTGCCGCCTCTGTCGGCGGCGGTGGTGCTGGGCGGCGTGAAGCCGGTGGCCTGCCAGTACAGGCGCAGCAGGATGGCGGGGTAGGGGAAGGCTGCGGGGCGGGGCGGGGCAGGAAACGGCGAGGGGGGCGTGGCAAGGTTAAGAAGTTGTAGGAGGGAGGGGCCACAGCCAGATGGAGGTGCGCGTCATAAACAGAGGGTCAGCGCCTGTGGAGGGCCCCCAGCCGGCCGGCGCACCCACCGTTGGTGACGTTGGCAAAGGCCTCCACCACCACCTCCAGCAGCGCCTCCGGCCCGCTGGCGGCGGCAGCGGCGGCGGCGGCAGACTGGGCCAGGGCCCGGCTGCCGCCCCCCGCCAGGGCGGTCGCGCCCGGCGCGGCGGGCGCGGCCGACTGCGCCAGCCAGGCCGCCGCGAGGTCGTCCAGCGCCAGCCTGCGGTGGCAGGGCGTGAGTGTGGGCGGATGTGGGCGTGCAAGTGCGCGTGTGGGCCGGTCTGGGCCCACACAGCACAGCGCCACCAGCTTGCCGCGAACACAGCGTCCGCTCCAGGTGGCTTCGCGCCGCCGGCCCCCTCGCTCCCGCCCGCCAAACCCCCAACCCCCGCAAGCCGCGCACCTGTACTGCGAGCTGAACGGCAGCTGCACGTCCAGCGCGGCGTTGGGGTGGCGCAGGCAGGCGCCCACCGCCTGCACACGTGCGAGTGGGGGCGTCAGTCTGCCATGCCCGCCGTGGCCCCTGCCCGCGTGTGACGCAGCACGCGAGCCCGTTCGCCCACAGATGTCCAGCCTTAATCAGAACTCAAGCCCCCTTTCGTGTGGGCGGCTGCCCGCCGGCATGTGTTCAATTTAAACTGGGCTGGTGTGCACTACCCCCTCCCCACCCCCAAACAACACCCAAAGGCCGCACCAGCACGACCGCCGCCACGTCCGCCGGCTCCAGGTCCAGCGCCACCGCCTGGGAGCCGCCCGCCGGCCCCGCCGCCACCACAGCGTCCGCCACCATCGAAATGGTCAGCGCCGCCAGGCCCGAGCCGCCGCTGGCGCTACTGCCACTGCTGCTGCCGCTGCTAGTGCTACTGGCGCTGCTGCTGCTGTTGGCGGCGCGGAACGGCTCCAGCAGCGACGCGTACTTGAGCCCCAGCTGGTAGACCACCAGCCTGCAGGTTTGCCACGCGGGCGCAGTGCGGTGCGCGTTTGTGGCCGTGGGGGAGAGTGGCGCCTCCGTGGTCACAATGCAGCCCACACCAATGTTCTACGCTCCGTCACCTTCCGGTCCCCGGCAGTCCTCCCCCTCCTGGCCGGCAGCGCGGCCCAGCGTCGGCCCACACCGCCCACACCACCCACATCCGCCCACACCGCCCGCGCCCATCTCGCACCCGCGGGCACATGCAGCGCTCACACGCACCTGGCGTAGTCGTCCAGGCGGATGAGGTCGTCCGCGCGCTGCCACGCCGCCAGCACCCACACATTGCTAGACTCGCCCAGCAGCGGCGCGCGGTTGACCAGCAGCGGCCCGGGGGCTAGCGCCGGCAGCGGCGCAAGGGGCTGGGGCTGCGGGGCGCCGCCGCTGGGTGAGGCCAGCGCTGTTATAAATTGAACCGCCGAGTCGGGCAGCGGCGCCGCGTGCGGGCACAGGCTCGCGTTGCAGGGGCGCAGCGCCGAGGCCGATGCCACTTCCGCTGCTGCTGTCGGCGGTGGTGGTGGTGCTGCTTCGGCCGGCACCACGTACGTGCTGCCCGGCAGTGGAGCCACACCTAGCTGTCCAGCCAAGCCTGAAGCATGACGCGGCAGGACCAAACGTGGGGGTGTTTGCAAAGTACACTGGTTTGTCGCATCACCACGGCCCATCCCTCGCCTACACGTCTGCACATCGCGAAGTCAGGCCTACCTTGCGTGTGCGCCCGTGTCAGCCTGAGCGCCGCCGTGGCCCAGTCCACGGTGAACAGGCAGCGCCCGGCGGCGAAGAGCGGGTTCACCGCCCCGCACGCCGGCCCGGTCCCATCCGCGGGCACCTCGCCGCCGCCGCCCCGCAAGAGCTCCTCTGGCGACACGCTCACATTGCTGCGCGACACCGCCGCCCCGCCCGGTGTGAAGGGCGCCGCATTGCTGGCGGCCAGGGCCGCGTACGTCTGCAGCGCGGCATGCATGGCGGGCCCGCCCACCGCGGGGCGCAGGTCGGTGGCGTTGAACCAGACGCCCTGCTGCGTGCCGTGCGTCTGCGCCACCGACGCATACACGGCGGCCAGCAGCGCCCAGCCCTTGCACCCCGGCTGCAGGTCGGCACACAGCACGTGGTCGGCTTGGCCGTCGCCGTCCAGGTCCGAGTTCCGCAGCGCGGCCAGCAGCTGCACCAGCAGGTCCCAGGTGGGCGGAAGCAGCTGCTCGGCAGCGGTGCCGTTGCCACCACCACTGCTGTTATCGGCTCGGCCCCCGGCCGCCGCCAGACGCTGCCACCAGTCGCGGCGGTAGAGCAGCAGCAGCGGCGCCGCCGCGGGGCCGTCCGCGCTGCCCAGCCGCGGCGTGAGCAGCTCGGCAGGCAGCTCGGCCCCAGCGGCGGCGGAGGCGTTCAGCTGGGCAAGCCAGCTGGTGTTGCCCGAGGCGTGCGCGCGCAGCTGCACGCAGGTGAGGCGGGGGCGGTGGGCAGGGGTAGAGCGGTGTTTATGGTCAGGTCATCAAGTAAGGCGCGGGCTACCGTACGTCTCTACACAGCAGCTACACGCGGCAGCGAACCGCGGTCTCCCCCGGTGCCGTGAGTAACGAAACATTCCCACACAGGTACGGCACCACACGCACCAGCGGCCGAACGGTGTACTCCGCGGCGCCCAGCACGCGCGAGCTCCAGCCCCATCCTGCCGGGGCCGTCGCGGCGGTACCCCCGCCACCGCCATTGGCAGCCGCAGCCGCAGCTCTACGGCGGGCGGCAGAGCCGGATGCCGGCAACTGCGCCTCCTGCCAAGCAGCCGCATCCTCGCCGCCTTCGCGCCTGCGGAAATAATACGGAGCAAGGTCAGGCCCCGGTCGCCAGAGACGCGAATCAGATTATCGTAGGGACCCGAAATGCTGCATCCTGACAGTTGGGCCCACGACGCTAAGAGCCCGTGACACGCGCCTCACGCGTCACACTTACCCTTGAGCCTGCCTCCTGTGTTGCTGCTGCTGGCTAGTGACCGTGGCTGGGCCAGGCGTGACAGCGGAGGCCGCCGCCGCCGCCGCAGGCGGTGGCGTCTGCGCCGTGTCCGCTGCTGCCGCTGAGAACGCCCAGCTGTCATCCAGGGCCGCGCCCGCTGATGTGTCGCCGGTCGCTGCCACATCGCCGGGCCCCCCGCCCGCGTTTCCCCCGGCTGCCGTTGCCGCCGCCGCCCAACCCACATCCTGCAGCAGCTCAGCCAGCTCCTCCTGCAGGCCGCCGCCGCCGCCGCCGCCATTGCTGTCGTCGAAGCTGCCCCCCAGGGTCGTGTTGGGCCGCACGCCCACGTGCACCACCGCCAGCCGCTCATCTGGGTTCGGCTGCAGAGCGCGCGCACTGTGCTCCCGGGCCAGCGTGGCAAGCAGCGGCAGGCTGGGGCGCAGGCCGGCGCGTACCCGGATGTGCGGGGCCTGCGCGTGTAGGCAACGGGGGCCAACGAGCATGCGCCCTTCAACGACACGTGTCAAGCCACCCGGCGACAAAGGTCTGCAGCCCGACGACCAGCACTTCCGGCCCTAAAACCTGGCGCGTCAGCCAACTGAAGACTCGGCGAGGACGTGCAACCCACCGTCGACGCGTTCGTCGGCCCGGGGCACCCGCAGGTCGTGTTCCTGCAACCAGCAGGCAACGTCGGAGCAGACAACGTCCTTGAGGAAGCGAGCTCAACAGGGGCGCGCATTTCCCGGCCGTGCCGGTTTAGGTGGTTTGCACAGCTCTAGTTGCCCGACGCCACCACTTCAAATTATATTCTGTTCTGAACCTCACCCGCATTGAGCTGCGCCCGCAGCAGCAACGAACAGGCTCAGCAAGCCCAGCAAGACCGCAACAACGTGTCGGCGTGCATTGTTGCGTCTCATACTCTGTCTGCTTATAAAGCGGCGTGACGCAAGCGCCATGGCCCCTGGAGACGAAAGAAGGTTGGCCGCTTCATTGCCGCGCAGCCCTGCTCAAGCAGGTTCCCTCGTGAAGTGTTATCTAGCAGTTCAAGTAGCGTTCTAACTTGGAAATTGTCCGTTTCATGCTTGGGACCGCCACCTCGAACGAAATGCAAGACATAAACCAGGGCAGCGTTCACACCGGTGTGTGCGGAAGTAACATGCTATGTATAATGTAATAACAACGACTACAAAATGAGAAGCAGGGCTATTACAGCTGGCTTCTCACACTGGCTTGATGCACGCGTCGAGTGCCGGCCGATCGTGTTCACAGCCGTGGCCAGCCCCCGCATTCGGTTGCCTTGCCCCGTGCCCCCCCTCTCCCCCCTTCCCGCAGCATGGCTCCACAGGTCTGACATTGAGCCGGAGGCAAAGGTACAGGCGCGGGATCTGCGTTCGCACGCTGTTCCAGGAGTACCTGCACGACGAGCGTGCCTGGCTGTGGCCAGTGGAGGTTCTTGCCGTAGCCCCCATACCTCAGAAGCCCCTGTCCTGGGAATACATGCACAATGCTCATTTTCACTCCTGTCCTCCCCTGGGCGTCACAGGCTGTCACCGGCACGGTCACCGGCCAGCACAGGGGAGCTTGCAAGGGAGGTGCGGCCCTGTGGCAGCAACACCGTTATACGCACCCAAATCGCACACCACTCCGGAGGTTGGCACTGCAGGCAGCTGCAGGCAAGAGGCCATGACCCGCACGGCCGCAATGCGCGTGTAACCGTGATGCCCGGCTGAACGGCCTAAAGCCCCTAACAGGTTGCCATGAAGATAGTGGTAATTTTTGAAGTGTCATCTCTTTTAATTCATTGCACAGAGAATCAACGCGTCCGCCCAGGGCGCGCAGTGCACTGACCTGAGGCTCCCCTTGCCAGCTTTGGCCTATGATACCACGATAACGAAGCAGAAATGATTGACATCATAGTTGGGATTAGTGGCCTGCTGCTGCTTCACTCCTCACCGTCACACTGCGCGCAAGGAGCGGGCTGTTTTGGCTCAGCAGTATGGTCACAAGGCCATAAGACTCATATATAAGTGGCCACAATGGCACAGCGGCGCAGCGGTCGTCTCTGGCTCGTCGCGTGGCTGGTGGCGCTGACAGTAGCCAGGTATGCACACACCGGTTAGCATTGTGGTGTTGTACTGCAATTATATTAGGAGAGCCGCTAACCGGCACCCGTCAGGTCGTTGTTGTCCTCGGCTCAGTCATCGTTGACCCGTTGATGCTGTTTGCGCCCTGCAGTCCGTTGGCTGCTGTTGCGTTGGCATCTGGTGCTAATGTGACAAGTGCAGAGGTGCGTTCTTAGTGGGGGCGATTGTCCGAAGCGGCGTTTTCGGCTTTACTGGCTCTATAAGCCGTCGCCCCTCCTCCCGCCACCCCCCACCCCCCCGTCGTTGCAGCGGCTGGTGATATCGTGCGGGCTGCAACCCAGCCTGCCATCTCTGCGCACGCTCGCTGCTGAGCATTCGCGCCGGGCTGTGCTGCCGGGAGCTGATGAGCGCCTGGCGGTGGTGGAGCTTCGTGGGGACGGCGCCTCGAACACCTCGGTCAATGCGCAGGCGATGGGACAGGCGGAGGCAGCCGCATCAGTCCTGGTAAGGCGGGGAAGCATGCGCGTGTTTCTGGCATTCAAACGCCGCGCTCAGGCAATAGGAGATACAGGACTTGCTGATCCATATCATTTCTTCGTACACCTCCGTGCAGCTGCGCGCGCACGCCTCGGGCAACACCAGCTGGCTTGCCCAGCTGAACGCCTCCGCCGCCGCTGGGGCCGAGCTGCCTGCCGAGCTGCTCACGCCGCGGCTGGGCAGCGCGGACGGCCCCGCGGCGGCGCCGCTGCTGCTGCTCTACCGCCGCGACTGGTGGCAGCGTCTGGCGGCGGCCGGGGGCCGAGCCGATAACAGCAGTGGTGGTGGCAACGGCACCGCTGCCGAGCAGCTGCTTCCGCCCACCTGGGACCTGCTGGTGCAGCTGCTGGCCGCGCTGCGGAACTCGGACCTGGACGGCGACGGCCAAGCCGACCACGTGCTGTGTGCCGACCTGCAGCCGGGGTGCAAGGGCTGGGCGCTGCTGGCCGCCGTGTATGCGTCGGTGGCGCAGACGCACGGCACGCAGCAGGGCGTCTGGTTCAACGCCACCGACCTGCGCCCCGCGGTGGGCGGGCCCGCCATGCATGCCGCGCTGCAGACGTACGCGGCCCTGGCCGCCAGCAATGCGGCGCCCTTCACACCGGGCGGGGCGGCGGTGTCGCGCAGCAATGTGAGCGTGTCGCCAGAGGAGCTGTTGCGGGGCGGCGGCGGCGAGGTGCCCACGGACGGGACGGGGCCGGCGTGCGGGGCGGTGAACCCGCTCTTCGCCGCCGGGCGCTGCCTGTTCACCGTGGACTGGGCCACGGCCGCGCTCAGGCTCACACAGAGCGATGCCCAAGGTGTGTGCACCAGCGACTGTCCGATGACGTTTGACGTGCCTAGCACTCGCTATTGTACCGTAGTTGACGTGCTGCTTGGTCCTGCCACAAACAAATGGACATGACGTGCAACGGCCACTGCCCGCTGGCACAGGCATGAACGTGACGGGTCGAGTGGGAGCTGCGCCCCTGCCGGGCAGCACCCTGGCGGCCAGCAGCTCCGCCGCCACCCAGCCGCAGCCGCAGCTGCAGCCCTGCACGTCGCTCAGCTGCCCCAACGCCTCCGCCGCCGACAGCGTGCAGCTGGCGACCGCGCAGGTGCTGCTGCACCGCCTGCAGGCGGCCGCAACGAGTCCCCCCGCCGCCGCCGCGCCCACGCAGCAGCCCGCACCGCAGCCGCAGGCCGTCCAGCCCCAGCCCCTTGCGCCGCTGCCGGCGCCGGCCCCCGGGCCGCTGCTGGTCAACCGCGCGCCGCTGCTGGGCGAGGCGGCGCCGGCCTGGGCGGTGGAGCCGCGCCAGGCGGCGGCGGCCTACCTGCGCGCGGACGACTTCGTGCGGCTGGCGGGCTTCGAGCTGGACCTCAAGGCGGGCGCGCTACTGCTGCTGGCGAGGGCGGGCGCGGGGGTTGCGGGGGCTGCGAACGGCAGCAGCAGCAGCAGCAGGACCAGCAGCGTGGTCGCCGGTGAGTCAGGCGGCGACATGGGGGCAGGGGGTGAGGGTGGGTTGGGGGTTACCAGCCCAAGCTAAACCAAACCCAGGGTAGCCGTCCATGGGAACAGGTTTGTGTAAGCGGGAGTACCTGGCTCGGTGCTCGTGTGTTCAGGCGCGTGTGCGCAGCCATCGCAAGCTGCGAACACTTGCCGCCTGCCACAATCGATACCCGCCTAACTGATGCTCCCCTCTGCGACGCAGGCGGCGGGGCGCTGGCCTCCATGTCGGCGGCCGAGGCGGCGCAGCTGCTGGACCTGCACCCGGCGGACCTGGCGGCGCTGGCGCAGGTGCGCGGCTGGCGGGCGGGGCGATGGCGGTCAAGCCCGGCGTCGGGGATATGGCGCGGGTGCGCCGAGTGGAGTGGAGCAGGGAGTGGAGTGGCATCCGCAGATCAAGTGATGAATGTGCGCATAACATGGTCCCTCCGCTTGCAGGCCGTCGGCAAGTCACTGGCCCATCCGAATGCGGCGGTGGACATCTCGCTGCCGTTCAGCTCGCAGTACAGGTGAGTGCAGGTGCCAAACGCTGCGATGCAGCGCGGCCACACAGCTTGGCGCCTGGCCGCAGCTGTCAGCACCGTGCGCTCGCCCGCGCACGCATGACTACCCCATCTTATCGGCGCGCAGGGCTGTGCTGGACGACTTGGGGGTGTCGGTGCTGCTGCTTGTCGCAAACACCACGGCCGCCGGGGGAGGCGCGGCGTCCGTCAACGCTAGCAACACGCCAGTGCCGGAGCAGCAGGTGGTGGCCTTGACGGCCGCCGCCGCGGTCCGCGTGGTAGCCATCAGCACCGGTGAGGCTGTAGCTGCGAGTGGCTGGGCCGTAGCTGCGAATGGCGCCACCGCATTCCCAGCGTTTCCGCTGCGTTTCACACACATCTAACAGCTATGCTCCTGCCTTCCTTTCCTCCTGCCCTCCCCTCCCCCCGTCCCGCCCCGCAGCCTTCCCCTACCCCGCCATCCTGCTGCGCCTGTACTGGCAGGCCACCGGCTTCATGCCGCCCAGCACCTCCGCCACCGACAGCGGCGGCGGCGGCTCCGAGGGCGACAGCGGCAGCAGCAGCCAGAGCGCGGCGCTGCGCATCGGGCTGCCGGTGGCGGTGGCGGTGGGCGGGGCGCTGCTCCTGGTGCTGGTGGGGGTGGTGTGCTACGCCTTCGTGGCGCGGCGCCGGGCCAGCGACCGGGCGCTGTTCCGGGCCATGAAGCCGCCGGGCGCGGGGCCGGCCACCACACTGGTCATGACCGACGTGCAGGTGCGGGCGGTGGGCGGCGTGTGGGCGGAGAGGGGCGGTGGGGGTAGTGTGGGGCGGTGGGAGCTGATGATGCTGGCAGACATCGCGCCAAGTCGTGTTGGGCGGTTTGTTCATGTGCGCCCGAGCTGGGCTTGACTGTCGCCGCCGTCTGTAAACTCTGCATCACCCTGTGTGCACAGAACTCCACGCTGCTGTGGGAGGTGCTGGACGGGCACGTCATGGACGAGTGCCTGTCGCTGCACCACCGCATCATGCGCGAGGTGAGGCGGGCCCCCACCCTTGCCGCGTAGCAGTCCGCGAGGGCACGGTACGCTGCCTCCAGCAGCCCCCCACCTTGCAAGCCGTGCATGTGGCCCTGGCAAGCGTTGTCGCTACAGAATGGTCGTTAAACACTCTTCCACTGTGCAACGCGTGCCCCAACGCCCCCGCACCGCCGCCGAGCACAGGCCATCGCCGCCAACCGCGGCTACGAGGTGTGCACGGAGGGGGACGCTTTCTGCGTCGCCTTCCACACACCCGACTTCGCGCTGGGCTTCGCGCTCTACGTGCAGGTGCGTGGGCTAGTTCATGACAGAACCCAAAACAACGGACCGAGGGGTGCTCGTCTGGAAAGGGGTTTGCATAGCACACCAATGCGCGGAGCGGCATCGCTGTGGCCGTGTCACTGCTGCTTTGTCATGTTGCTTCACCACCGCCTCGCCTGACTGCCCCACTTTCATCACCTCCCGCAGGAGCACCTGCTGCGCGCCGACTGGCCGGCGGAGCTGCTGCAGCAGCCCGACGGCTGCGAGGTGTGGGCGCGCCGCTGCGCGCCGCAGCCGCCCGCGCCGGGCAGCCTCACACGTGCGCAGGCCGGCGCGGGCGCGGGCATGCTGGGCCCCGGCGCGCTGCCTGTGCTGCTAGAGGGCGCGGTGGAGGGGCCCACCACTGACGGCACCAACACGTGAGCACGGCCTGGTAGCTCATGATCGATGTCTAAAATCGCTGTCGTAATCGCAACGTCGCAATCATGCACGGCAGGGGACATGTTATTATGGGCGTGGGGGTCTGGGTCTGGATGCGGTGGTAACTACGCTGACGGGCGACTGGCTTCCCCATGCACTGCCCCTCCCTGGCGCAGGCCCACGCGCGGCCACACGGACGGGGGCGCCGCCAGCGACGGCGGCGGCGGCGGCCCGGTGCTCCCGACAGGGGCGCACCAGCCCTCGCGGCTGCGGAGCGTGGCGCGGGGGCCCTCGCCGCTGCGCCAGGCCTCCTCAACTGCCGGCCTCGTCGCAGCACACGACCCAGACCCGGCGCCGGCTGGCTTCGCCGCGCCCAAGCCGGCCGCGCTGTCCGCGGTACTGCTGGACACCTCGGGCCCGCTGCAGGCCTCGCCCACGGAGGACGCCGCCGCGGCGGCGGCGCAGGTGGACGGGCCGCAAGCTGCAAGTCCCGCAGCGCAGCAGGAGCTGCCGCCCCCGCCGCTGCCGCCCGGGGGCGGGCAGCACGGGGACGAGGCCGTGGTGCCGCTGCGCCCCGGCACGCTGGTGGTAGAGGAGGAGGAGGGCAGTGACGACGACTACGACGACGGCCGGGAGGAGCGGCCGTCGGGCCGGAGCTCGCGGCCCAGCGCGCCCTCGCGCACGCTGCGGCCCACGCCGCGGCCCTCCGCCGCCGGGCTGCTGGCGCCGGTGCCCGCCGAGGGCGAGCTCATCCTGCCCGTCAGGTGCGGCCGGCTGCGTGCGGCGCGTCACGCGCCGCGTGCCTTGGCCTGCCTACAAACCGCTCAATCATTGCGGTTGTCCTCGCGTGACTCCGCAACGTCCCTTGCCGCAACACGCATGCCATCCGCAGGCCGCCGCCGCCGCCGCCTGTTGAGGACGGGCCCCTGCCGGCACCCCCGCCGCACCCTCGCCCGTCCGGCTCTGGAGCTGCCGGGGGCGCACGGCCACCCCGGACATCACGTCGCATGCTGCCATCCACAGGCCGCCCGTCCGAGAACGGCTTGGCGCCACAGCCGCCACCCGCTCAGCCGCAGCCGGCCGCGCTGGAGGCCCCGGCGGCTCTGGTGTCGCCGCTGCAGTCTGAGCTGCCCGAGCTCCGCCAGGAGCTTAGCCCGCTGCTTGCGCAAGGTCAGGCCGCAGCGGTGGTACCGGCCAGCGCCCCAGACTTGGCGACCGGTGACGCGGCGGCAACGACGACGGCGGCTGACGGTGCCTCGCACACGGTGCTGGGGTGCCTCGGCACCGGGGGCAGCACGGGCGCCGCGGTGGCTTCAGCTGTTGGTGGCAGCGGCACTGCCTCGGCGCAGGCGGCGCCCGTGACCGCGCCCGTCCTTCGGGGGAACGGCACCCTGGCGAACGGCGCCCTTGTCAGTACTGGCAGTCCCCTGCCACGACCGCTGCTGCCGGCCACGTTAGCGGCGAACAGCCGGCCTGTCAGCGCCGGCAACCTGCCGCGCCAACACCTGCCCGGCGGCGGCCAGGCGCACCAGCGGCCGCAGCACGCCGGCGGCGGCGTGTCGGCCTTGCCGGGCGGCGGCTCGCGCGGCGGCAGCGGCGCACTCCCAGCCGCGCTCACAGAACCCGACGACGATGAGGATGATGAGGATGACGACACCACGCGTGGCGACTGGCGCAAGCACATCAACTGGAACGCTGAGGACGCCACGCCGCCGCCCCTGGTCAGCAGCCTGGGGTCCGCCTTCGGCGCCGGCTACGACGCGCTCGCCGGCAGCGCCGACGCGGGCGGCGGGCTGCCCGACCCAGCGTCGGCACACTCGCCGCAGACGCAGCAGCACGCGTCGGCGGCGCGGCAGGTGGCGGCGCTGGTGGGCGGCGGCGCCGGCGGGCACGCCGACGGCGGCGGCGCGGCGCCGCTGCGCGCCACCTTCGACGGCTCCACGGGCGCCTGGGCGCCCATGTCTGCACACGCGGGGCCCGCAGGCGACGGCACTGGGCTGGTGCTGGCGGGTGGCCACGCCAAGCAGCTCGGCGCCGCCACGGTGAGACTGGAGTTGACGCCGTCCCCAGAGCGCCCGTCCCCAGGCACCCTGGTGAGAACGCCCTGCTGGCGCCCCGCTGACCCGCGCCGCCCAACCCCTAACCAACCGCTTCGCACTACGCAACCAGCGATGCCCCTAGCCCGATGCGGCCTCGCGAACACCTCGCCTACCTCTCCCCGCCCCGCGCACGCCGCTTGCGCCCCTCCGGCCTGGCTGACATGTGTCCTGCCCACTCCTCGCCGCGCCTGCGTCGTGCCGGTTGCCCCACCCCAGACTCTTCCCCGCCGACACCTGCTGTCTGCCCTGCTGCACTTCTTTGTACCATCCTTGCACGCATACACCCCTGTACGGCATCCTGTGCCGCTTTTCCAACCATCCTTGCAACCCCGCCACCCCTCGCAGCTGGGCCGCTTCCGCGCCTCCCTGCCGCGCCTGTTCCAAAGCAACGCCTCGCTGCCGGCGCGCCAGAGCATGCCGCAGCTGGACTTCTCAAACGGGGGAGCGGGCGGCGCCGGCGCGGCCCTGCGCCAGGGCGCCAACACGAGCCCCGTGCTGGGCGGCGGCGGCGGCGGCGCGCGGGCCAGCTCCGGGCCGCTCAAGGGCCGGCCGCCACCCATGCTGCTGCACCTGGCCTCCTCCATGCCGGCGCCCGGCTCGGCGCTGCCCACGCCCGGCGCGCCGCCGCCGTCGCGCGCCGCCAGCCGCACGCCCGCCAGCGCGCTGGCCGCCAGCGCGGGCGCGGCGGCACGTGATGGCGGCGGCGGTGCCGGCCACACGCTGTCTGCCGCCGCCGGCGTGGGCCGCCGCGGCACCACGCACCGGCTGTCCATGGCGCTGTACCGGCCGCACGCCAGCGCGGGGCCCTACTTCATGTCGCCTAGCGGCGGCGCCACGGGCCGCCACCGCCTCAACCCCTCCGCCAGCATGGCCGCCTACTTCCCCTACGGCGCCGGCCCCGACATGCTGCAGTACGGCGGCGGTACGGCAGGAGGTGTGCCGCCGCTGTACGGCAGCACCGCGCTTATGGGGCCGCAGTACACCACCTCACCGCCCGCCTCCGTCACGTCGGAGGCGCCGCTGCCCGGGCCCGCGCCCAGCGGCGGCGCGGGGCCGCGGCGCGGCTCGCTGCCGCGCTTCGTGACATCGCTGGCGAACAGCCTGCGCCGCAGCAAGGCGGCGCTGCTGGGGGGTGGCGGCACCAGCGGCAGCGTGGCGGGCGGAGCGCCGTCGGAGACGTCCCTGGCGCGCCCCTCCACCTCGCCGCCCAGCGGCATCCCCTTCCCGACCCACCCGCTGCACCTCAACTCCGGCCAGCAGCCCCGCCGCTCGCACGGCGACGAGTTCGGCCGGCAGGACCCCTCCAACCACCTGCCCTCGCGCGCAAGCAGCGCCGCGGGCCCTGCCGCCACCGTCTGGACGCTGCCGAGGCCGGCGGCGGCGGCGGCTGCCGGCGGCTCGGGCGCGCCGCTGCCCGGCGGCGCGCCGCTCATGGTGTCCGTGGCCCCGCTGTACGCCGGCCCAGACGACCCCGCCGCCGCCGGATTCGCCACCGGCACACCGTCGGGGGCTGCGCCCCTGGGCGGCGGTATGCCGCTGGCCTCGCCGCAGGGCGGCGCCGGCGGTGCCGGCGGCGGGCGCCAGGCCGCGCGCCCCAGCCTGATAGGCGGCGGCGCGGCGTCGCCGCTGGACGCGCTGTGGCGCGACCTCAACTCCGTCAACTCGCTCGGCCGCTGGACGGACCTGGGCGATAGTGGCGGCAGCGCAGGCGGCGGCTCGGGCGTGGCGGCGTGGCTGGCCAGCGCTGGCTGCACCATCGGCGGCGTGCTGTGCAGCCTGTACGCGGCGCTGCAGCCGGACGAGGTGGCGCCGGCGCTGCGACGGCGGCTGACATCGGAGGGCGCGGTGCCGGCCGCCGGCGAGCAGCGGCCGTCCTCGTCGGCGCTGCTGGCCAAGGCGCTGGGCGGCCGCAGCGTGGTCGCCACCACCACCGCCTCCGCCGGCTCGGCGCTCATGGCAGCGGTGTCGGGGCTGCCTACGCCCGGCGGCGGCGGCGGAGGCGGAGGCGGCGGCTTCAGCGGCTATGGCGGCTTCGGTGGGCCGGGCGCGGCCGGGCAGCAGCTGGGCGAGCCCGTGCTGGCGTGGCGGGGACTGCGGGTGCGCGTGGGGCTGCACTCGGGCGTGCGCGCCGCGGAGGTGGTGAGCAAGGCGCTGGCGGCGGACGGCGGTGTGCGCGCGGCGGACTACACCGGCGACGTGGTGGCCATCTGCAAGGAGGTCAGCGACGCGGCCATGGGCGGCATGGTGGTGCTCAGCGGCAGCGCCTTCCGCGCGCTGCAGCTGCAGCTGCTGTCGCGCAAGAGCCGCGCGCCCGAGGCCATGCTGCTGCACCTGGGCGAGCACGTCATCAAGCCGCCCGCGCAGGGCCCAGGTGCGTGCGTGCGGGGGTGCTGCCACAGCCTTGATGGGCCTGCTGTGCGCTTGTGTTGCCGTGGGTTTGACCATCATGGTAGCGGCTTGCTAACCAACACTCTGCGGACGCTTCTCTTACCGGCGCTGCTCCTCTCCCGCTCTTGCTGCCGCTGTTGCTCCCCGCAGAGGAGCGCCCCTCCAAGTCGCCTGCACAGCCCGACTCGCCGCCCGCCACCCGCGAGCTGTACGCCGCGGTGTTCCCCGCCCTGGCCTGCCGCCTGGCGCTGCTGCCGTCGCCGGTGCGCACGCACTGCGAGCTGGTGCCGGGCTGCCTGTCCGCGCCCGCCGGCCTGGTGGCGCCCGTGTTCTGCAACGTGGTGGGCGTGGAGGCGCTGCTGGCCTGGGAGGCGCTGGTGCAGGAGCGCCTTATGCGCGCCGCGGCGGTGGCGTCCGTGGCGAACCTGGCCGCCTGCCGGCCGCTGATGGGCGGCGAGCCGGCGCCGTTGGACACGGCGGTGGGCGGCGTGGGCATGGTGCGGGAGGCGCTGGACCTGTTTGGCGACATGGCTCAGGAGGCGGCGTCGCGCCACGGCGGCTATGTTGTGGCCTCCTCCGCGGACGGCGGGCACTGGGTGCTTGTGTTCGGGTGTGCAGAGGCGGCGGTGGGCTGGGGGCTGGACATGCTTCAGGCCATGCTGACGGCGGAGTGGCCGGACGGCTTCCTGGAGCACGAGCTCACGGAGGAGGCGTGGGAAGGTGAGCGGCCCAAGGCCTTGAGGCACAACTGTGGACACGCGAGGTCGCGCTGGTGCTACATCCCGCAATAGGCCGGGCCTGGGTACAACAGCTGGATGTATCTGCCACCACCCTGCATGGCGAGCTTGTTTCCGACGTCTGCTGCGTGTCGAACCTCCTGCAGGCGGTGTGCTGATCGAGCGCGGTCTGCGTCTGCGCATCGGCGTGGACTACGGGCGGGCCATGGTGCGGCTGGTGCCCCGCAGCGGCCGGCTGGACTACGTGGGCAGGCCCATGAACCGGGCCGCGCGCATCGCGGCAAAGGCCAAGGCGGCGTCGGTGGGTGGCGATGGGAGGGGCAGGGGCAGGGCACTCTGCGGTAGCTGGGGCGGGGTCCGCAGTCGCAGCGAGCTTGCGCGCCGCGCTCGTGTTGGTCCTTGGTGCTGCTGCGGGTGTATCCCTACTCCGTACTCGCGCTGATACCTGCCTGCCTGCCTGTCTGCACTCCGACGTCCGCCGCGGTCCTCCGGCTGCCGCTGCCGCTGCCGCTGCAGGTCCTCATGAGCGGTGCCGCCTGGTCCGCCGCGCGGCCCGCGCTGGGCAGTGCGGTGTCCGCCACCAACCTGGGCACCATGCAGCTCAAGGGCGTCAAGGAGCACATGGAGCTGTGGGAGGTGCGCGCCTGCAGCACGGGCGACGCCGAGCACTACATGGAGTGATGGTGGTGGAGTGATGGCGGTCGGCCTGCCGCTGTGGCGGTGGGCTGAAAGACGGCGGAGGGCCATGTGTGGGCATGCTAACGCGTGCGGTGTGCTTGACTGTTGTGCAACTAAAATCGCGGCAAGGAAATGATCAGACAAAGTGTCGCCGGGCAGGTGGCGGAAAGCCGTACGGTACGTGCGCGCGCGAGCGAAGAGTGCTCTTCTTTCATCTCCTTGACACGCAATACTAATGACGTCCTTGGTGGCATCAGCTGGGCGGCGGGTGACGAAGAATGCGAGTGAGAGGGCCGGGTGGTGTGGGCGGTGGCGCAGAGAAGCGACATGGGGTGTGCGTGTGTGGTCTACAGTGTGAACTGTGCTTCTGAATTGCGGGTGGGCTATCCGCACATACTGTAGTATACACAGGCCCGCTACCCGTGGTCGTGGGGTGATCCAGCAGCATGGATACGGGGGTACCGCACTTGGCACATCACTGACGGTGTCAAGACCGTGAGAAATGCGAATGGTTTGGGGTTGCTGGGGTTCGCGACAGCGTATGCGCCGTTTATACTGACGTCATGACCGGATTAAAAGTGAATGCTGGTACCGTATGTGTCCCTCCGGGTGTGGTGGTTGTAGCTAGTACAGTAACTGCGTGTCGCGGGGGCAAAGGGGCGTTCGGTCGACAGGGAGGCAGCGCGACGCTGTGGAGCAGCGCTGGACCGCTGGTGCAGACTGCTATGTTGAGTGACGCCTGGCCCGGTGGACGTGCAGTTCATGAGGTCATCGGCGGCGTCTGTGCAGGCCAATGCCGGTGCAGCCAAATGCCGGATGTAACCCCCGCTAACAACCTTGGCGTACACCACACAAACAGCGCATGGCGGGGTTTACAGGACGGGAGTTCGATGGAACAATGCAAGCGGGGCAGGTGGTGAAGTCCCATAGTGTGCAGAACCTCCCAGACCCAACAAACAAATTGCGACAGCAGACAGGAGCGCGCGGCTGGTTGAACGCCGGAGTTACTGTACCGATGCGGTGCTGATAAGCTGCCAGGCTGGTAGTTTGCTGATGCGCATTCCTCACGCTCCGGGCGCCCGGCCAGGCGATAGCACCAGACGCACACACCACAACGCCACACACGCGAGCGCGTCGCAGCGCACCTGCAGGCAGGCGCACCTGCAGGCAGGCAGGACGGGAGTTCTCCACGGGACTCGGCGGGAGTTCTCCACGGGCCAGGCGGCCCCCCGGGCTAGCCTTGTTCCATACATGTACTCGAGCTAAGGAGGTTAGAGGAACACACGCATCTTGGGTTCAGTGCGCAGCAAAATGCGCACGAGGGCTGACCCCAACTGTGCACACATCCGCCCCGCGCCCCACGTACGGCGGCATTGGGCACTGCTCGTCTGCTCGACTTCCTGTCCGCGACATGCCCCTTGTCAATTGTCGCCACTCCACACTTTGAATTCTGATTAAAAATGCCGGCTAAGCGCAAGCACTCAGAGCCCAAGGAGGAGCCGAAGGTTGAGGAGCCGGTGGAGGAGCCGGAGGAGGATGAGGACGAGGAGGACTCCGACGCCGAGGACGGGGTGTTCGGCGGCCTCTTCCCGGAGCCTGGGCCGCCTGAGGAGTACAACCCCGGGCCCGTCGACCTGAACCCGCTGCAGTTCCTCGTCGCGCCCACGGTGCGGCTGACCGGCGGCGATTGGCAGCCAGGGACATCGTTGCGAGCTTGCGTCGAGCATTGCGCTAGTTTCATGTGATAACGCATGATGCAACGTAGCCGGGCAGCTAGCTTAATGGTCCACCAAGCAGAACATCTTTCGGAAGATCCCCTGCTGCAACGACTGGCCGAATTAAGTTAAAGTTGCGCTTCGGGGATGCCAGCCGCGCCGAGGTGAAAAAGCGCATCAAATAGATGCGTATGCTCTTGGCGCGTCGATCTCCCGCCAATGTTTGCGCGGGAGCCGTCGCCCGGGCGGTGGACTGCCAAATTAGCACTGCTTTAAGGCCGTCGGGGCTGGCGCGTCAACATATCGGCCGCCAAGATGGCGGGGCTGGTGGGGGGGCCTGTCAAGGGGGTGCGGAGGGAGTGGCGACGGCGGTCGGTGCCGACACGCGGTCGCACGACGCAGCCGAGCCAGCCCGACCCCGACGTTCCCGCCGAGCGGAGCTCACGACCGATTCTCCCCGCTGCAGTCCTGCCCGCGCCGCACCCCACCAGCCCCTGCCCACCACTCCCCTCTCCACTCCACTCCCCACTCCCCTCCGCACTCTCCTCCCCACTACGCTCCGCACCGCAACGCACTGACCACACGCCGCCCCCACACGCACAGGACCTGGCGGCCTTCATGAAGAGCAAGTGGGAGAAGGCGCCGCTGCACATCCCCGCCAACGAGGAGCGCAAGGAGTTCTTCGGCGGCCTGTTTGACTTCAAGGCTCTGTGCCGCGTGGCGGACCAGATGGAGGCGGGCGCCATGATCCTCATGGACCAGGACCCGGGCGACAAGGGCGACGCGCTGGGGCTGGACGACGGTGAGCGGGGGTGGTGGGGTCTGGGGGTTGCAAAGATGGTACATAGAAGGGTAGTGGCGTAGACAGCAGGCGTGGAGGCGTTCGTTGGGGGTTGGGGGTGGGGGTTGTAAACACCAGCCCAACCTAAACCAACAGGGGGAGGCGGGGTGGGGCGGGGGTGTGAATATCCAGCTGAACCAACGGGGGGTGGGGGAGGCAAGGTCGCTGAGAGGCATGGGCGGCAGGTGGTTTGCAAGTGTAGTCGCAGCGGGCGGAGGCCGCTGGGGGGAGGCGCTGGCGGAGTGGGGCGGGCGGGGGACTGCTGGGGGTAGAGGTCGGCTGGCTGTCGGCCATGCAGGGGAGCGGGGCAAAGAAGAGCTGTTTGGGGAGACGGGTGCGGGGGCCACGCGGGGTGCTGGGCCGAGAGCGCGACGCGGCAGCAGGAGCACCCTTGGTGAGGGGCGATGGCCGTTCTTGGGGGTGCGGCCGGCTTTACAGCCCGCGCGACCAGGGCCAGCGCCAAGCCTGCAACTGAAATCCGGCTTGTGTGTCCATGTGGCGTTGGCCACCCATTGCGTTGCTCCGGCTCGCCTCCACACCCGTGTACACACACGGCGCTTTTCCTTGTGCTCTCATTGACTCAAACGTGCTGTGCTGTGCCGTGCTGTGCCCATGCCATGCGCTGTGCTGCGGGGTGCACAGACGTGAACGACGAGATGATCCGCGACATCGGGCCGCTGGTGTTCGGGCGCGACGTGGTGGCGGTGCGCTACATCGACGGCAAGCGCGACGAGATCCGCGCCTCGGTGAGCAGGAGGGAGGGAGGCGGAGGAGGCGGAGGGGAGGGGGGGTAGTAGCCGTCCATGACGGTGTTTTGCAAAGAATTTTAAGTGCCGATGTCCAGTGGTACAGCGGGAAAGCGTCATACCGTTGGCTCCAGCATGTTGGCCCGCCGGAGCTGCTAGCTTCCCATATTTTGACGTGCGTCCGTATGATAGTGAAAGGCGAGTAGTCTAGAGTAGTAGCGGTGTGTAAAAATGTCGTGAACGCGTCGTGAAAAGCTCTATCGTGCATGCGTTGAGTTACCATATCCGCGCGACTGTGCTGATATCGTTCCGGACACTGAACCCACCTGCGCTCCGAAAGCGCAGACGCCACGCCGCCGCCACCAGGAACATGCGAGCACAAACAAAACAGGCGCGGTCAGGCGTGGCGCAGGGCCCACACAAGCAAGACAGAGCGAACAAGGTGCATGCGATGTGCTCCTACACGACTAAGAAAGAAATAAACCACAAGTTAGTAGGTTAGTTGGGAAAGCGCGGGATGAGGCGGACGGGCACAGGCATGGGCAAGGATGACAGCTGGAGGGCGTGGCGTGGCTCACAGGAGCTCCCCCACCACGCCGCCCGCGGGGGTGAGCATGCTTCCCCGCGAGGCAAGCGCGCGGGGGGCACGGCGGCTGGCTGCGGACGCGCTAGCGGCACTGCACTTCGGTGTGTGCGGGGTGGGAAGTTTGCCCAGCTGTCCGAACCCCGCTGCGCTGCGTGAAATGAGAGCGCCACAGGAAGCTTGGTCCCGAAGTCGTTGGCGTGGGTGCCGCAGAGGGCCGGGTGAACCCACGACCGTGTGCGGGGCGATGAGGCGATCACGCCGAACGCCCCCACAGCCGTGGGAACCGCCACCCCAGCCGCCGAACCCGGCAGCTACGGAGCGGGTGGACGACGGAAGCCCGGGAGCGTCGCGTCCCCGCGGGGCGAGCGAGGGTGGCGACTCCAGCGGACCCCGAACCCGTCCTTGCGTCTGCTCCCGATTAAAGTGCCACTGTAACCGAGTCGTATGCGTCCTCAGTGCTCTCCCAGGGGCCACGAATATAGAGCACCGAGCTTGTTGCCGGCAAAGCGTCAACGGGGGTCGCGACCCCAACGCAATGTTTGACGAAGCCAGTGGACCAGGGGGGGGAGGAGGAGAAGGAGGAGGACTCGAGGGGGGTTGTGAATACCAGGCCAAGCTAAACCAACCGAGCTAAGACAGGGGACAGGCAAATGCGATAGCGGCAATTCAAGACAACACATTACCCATGGATGTCACACCACATGGGGTGGGTGGTGGGGGTTGTGCGTATGACGCGGGATCCGAAACTGACTGAACCACCACCTACTCGGAGGGGCCAGCCGGTTCCACATCCGCCTGGAGGCACGTGATGCAGCAGCGCCCCCGGTGCAGCCGCCGCCGGGCCCCTCACTGCCCCTGGTGGTGGTCCGGCTGCAGCCGCCGCCGGGCAGCCCGCCAGCCCGCCGCCGCTGCTGCCAGGTGCCAACCCGCTGCTCCGGAGCAGGTGCGCCGGTTCAACGTGATGTAAGGCGTGCAGGAGCCCCTCGACGGAGCCGCCGCCACGACCGGGCCCCACATGCACTTGGCCCGAGTGCCAAGCACTGGCCCGGGTAAACAAAGAGCACAGGGCAATAAGAAATGTTTCTGATGCCCTTGTGCTCTTTGCTTACCCCGGCCAGTGCTTGGCACCCGGACCAAGCGCCAAGCGTTGGCCCGGTCGTGGCGGCGGCGCCGCCGAGGGCCTCGGGGTCCAGTGACCACCGGGTTGAACTGGCGCGGCCGCACCTGCAGCGGCTGCAGCGGGCGGCGGCTGCAGCCAGCCGGACGCCCATCAGGGGCGACGGGGTGCCGGGCGGCGGCTGCACCTGGGGTGAGGGGAGGATTGTTGGGTTGGACGGTGAGGAGGAGGGGGTTGTGAATACCAGCCCAAGCTAAGCAACCGAACTACACAAGGGACAGGCAAATGCAATAGCAAGTAATACAATTTCATCAAGATCGGCCACGAGGGCATTGCGCGCGGCGGACCACCACATCGACACCGGCAACATGTAGAAAGGCCATCCTCGCATCTCACCATCTCAACACCGGCAACATGTAAGAGGACGGCTTGTACATGTTGCCGGGGTTGAGATGGTGAGATGCGAGGATGACCTTTCTACATGTTGCCGGGGTTCAAGTGGTGGTCGGCCGCACATACTCGGTGGGGTTGGGGCCGAGGGCTGGGGGACGTGGGATTTGGTGAGGAGGGGGCGGAGGGGGAGGGCGCTGCTGCGTGCGTGTGTGGGAAGGGGGCGCAAGGTGCGGAAGGGGGCAAGCGAAGGGAAATTCCTACCTCTCACCATCACTCCCATCTCCCTCGACACCTACACACACTCACACTCACACACGCACAATATCACGCACAATATCACGCACAATATCACGCACGCACGCACACGCGCAGTTTGCGAGCAGCGAGGCGCTGCGCGAGCTGCACGACGGCGCGCGCGCCACGCTGCAGCTGCACCAGCCACAGCGCTTCCTGAACCCCGTGTGGCGGCTGCTGGCGGCGCTGGAGTCGCAGCTGGGCTGCCTGGTGGGCTGCAACGCCTACGTCACGCCGCCGGGCGGGCAGGGCCTGGCGCCGCACCACGACGACGTGGAGCTGTTCGTGTGCCAGACGCAGGGTGGGTGGTGGGGGTGGGTGGCGAAGGTGGGGTGGGTGGGTGGGTGGGTGCGTGGGTGGGGTTAAACGGGTGAGGGAGGTGGGTGGGTGGGGCGGGAAGGGGGACGTAGGGGGGACGCGGGGCGTGGCAGGGCGGGGCGGGGGGGGGGGGGGGTTGTGAACACCAGCCCAATCTAAACCAAGTTAAACTAGACAAGGGATAGGCAAGTGCAGTTTGCGGCAATGGGCGGATCGGAGGCGGGTGAGGCACGGGCGGGCGCAGAGGGTGTAGTGCGGTGGGCTCATGCTGGCGTGGCTGCATAAAAAGACTGGCGGCGCTGTAGACCTGGGCACAGCGCCCTTCCGCCGTGTGCCGGTGCCACAGCACCGCCAGCAAGCCTCTCTCTTTGCACGCACACGCACACCCAAAACCGCGACACACACGCTCCCCACCCCATCCCGCAGGCACCAAGGCCTGGAAGCTGTACAAGCCCGCGGAGGGCTGTGAGCTGCCGTACAACCCCTCCGGCGACCTGGAGCAGGTGGGGGGGTGAGGGGAGGGTGGGGACCACGCAGCGTGTTGTGGCGTGGATGGGTGTCTGGATGGGTGAGTGGGTGTCGGTGCAGTGAGGTGAGACGGAGGCAGCACAGCGCGCCCGCTCCATAGACACCCAGCCGCCGACGCGGAAGCACACCCTCGCCCCGGCCCCCCGCCCCCCGGCCCCCCACGCGGTCGCCTTCATCAACCTCGCAGCTGAGCCTTGCACCCCCACGCCCCACCCACCGTGTACGAACGCCTCCACGCCTGCTGTCTACGCCACTACGCTTCTATATACCATCTTTGCAACCCACCCGGCGTTTCGCATTCCTTAACTTCTTAGCCCCATCACCCGACACCCACCTCCCGCCCACCACCCCACCACAGGAGTCCCTGGGCAAGCCGCTGCTGGAGGTGACGCTGTCGCCCGGCGACGTGCTGTACGTGCCGCGCGGCGTGGTGCACCAGGCGGCGGCGGCAGAGGAGGGCTCCTGCCACCTCACCGTCTCCACCTACCAGCACTGGACCGTGGGCAACCTGGTGGGGGAGGTGCTCAAGGTGAGGAGGGGCAGCGGGGTGTGAGGGGGGGAGAGCGGAGGGGAAGGGCGCGACACGGTGCGGGCAGGGGCGGGGGCGGGGGCGCGTGTTCAAGGGTGAAGGGCGCTGGGCCCTATACCTATCGCCTCACCTCTCAATGGGGCCGGCCACGTGGCGTTCGCCCCGGGCCCGTCGCCCGCCAAGGAGCGTCTCGGACCTCACGGCGTCAACCTCACCCACCTTACCTGTACCTGCCCCTCTCCCACCCCTCCCCTCCCCGCCCGGCCCGCAGCAAGGCATGGCGCCAGACGCACTGGAGCACGTGCCGCTGGAGCTGCGCCGCGGGCTGCCGGTGGGGCTCATCTACAAGCACGGCCTCACGGTGAGGGGGGTGGAGAGAGCGTAGGTGGGAGGGGGTAGAATTGGAGAGTGCGGGTGGAGTGGACTGGGGGGAAGGGCGGGGCGAGCGGGGGACGGCAGGGAAGGCAAGGCTAGGCGACGCGGCAGGGCAGGGCGTGGGGGACGGGGACGGGGCGTTGTGTGGCGGTACAGGGCAGGCCCCAGGCTGCCGCCTCGCATACGCGCGTCCTCAGCAATGAACGGGACCCGCTGCGGCTCCCTCACCCCCGCCGCCGCCCGTGACCCCTCCCTGCCACCACCGCCACCTCACCCCTCCCCTTCCCCACCCCGACCCGCAGGTGGACATGCAGTCCAAGAGCCAGGCCGAGCTGGTGGCCGCCGCCAAGCCCGACGCCGCGACGGTGGCGGCGGCGCTGCGCAAGCTGGCGGCGGCTGTGGAGGCGCACCCGGTGGAGCTGGTCAGCCCGGCGGTGGAGGCGCTGGCGGCGGACTTCCTGATCCAGTGAGGCGGCGTGCGTGCGTGCGTGCGTGCGTGATGCCGCTAAGGGGAGGGCAGGGGAGCGGAGGGGAGGGGAGGGTGGCAGCAGAGGGGGTGCTGGACACAGGCCCCGGCGGCAGGTCAGGACGCAGCGGGCGCCAGGTCGGCGCGCGCGCCTGCCGTGCACGCAGCCTCTTCCGTGTCCTCCCCCTGCCCCTTCGCTGGCCCCACATCCCGGTCCCCACTCAACCCGGCCCTCGTTCTCACCCGCCCCGCCCTCCCTCCCCCCGCCCCCGCCCTCGCCTCACCGTCGCAGCCGCCTGCCGCCGCACCCGGCGCAGCTGCCCGACTGCGGCGAGGAGCCGGAGGACGTCGATGACGCCATCTACCTGCGCGGCCCCAACCTGTTCCGCCTGGTGCCCTGCGAGGACAGCGAGGAGGAGAGCGAGGACGAGGACGAGGAGGAGGACGAGGAGGAGGACGAGGAGCTGGAGGACCACAAGGTGGGGTTGGCGGCGGCGGCGGCGCCCGGCGGCGTTCGTGCGCATGCGGGGCTCGACTGCACAACCGGCGTGACGGGAGCAGCGACCGCAGCCTTGTGGGTCAAATACATACACATGCCTGTCCGCACCAACACAGCCAGCCGACGCCCGCCCTTACCTCTTGCCTGCTCGCCCGCCTCCCGCCGCCTCGCTGCCTCCCGCCCTTCCTCCATCCGCCGCCGCCGCAGGGCCCCTTCGTGCGGCTGGTGACGCCGCTGCAGAACAGCCGCTACAAGCACATGATCTCACGGCCGCTGCCGGACGAGGACGATGAGGACGACGACGAGGACGAGGAGGGGCACGTGCACGGCCCGGGCTGCGGCCACCACCACCACCACGGCCACGACCACGATGAGGAGGAGGATGAGGATGAGGGCGAGGAGGCGGATGAGGGCGAGGAGAAGAAGGAGAAGGCGGCCAATGGCGGCAAGGCGGCGGCCAAGGGCAAGGCGGAGGAGGAGAAGGAGGAGGACAAGGGCAAGAACGAGGACAAGAAGGAGGGCGACAAGGAGGAAGGCGGCATGGAGGTGGATGACGTGGGCAGCGACGAGCTGCTGGCGGCCATGGGCAGTGACGACGAGGGCGAGGACGAGGACGACGACGAGGATGATGAGGACGAGCCGGAGGAGCTGCCGGTGAGCGAGGGGCTGTGGGCGGGGTGGGTGCGGGGGCTGTGGGTACGTGTTGGGGGCTGTGGAACCGCTGTGTCAATCACCCAACCTGCACGTGCAGCCGCACCCTGCCCCACTGCCCCACGCACCAACCCACGCACACACACCGCCGCTCCCAAGGGCCTCCCGCAAACCCTTCCCGTAATTCATCGTGGATTGGACCCCCCTTTCTCCATCTTCAACACCTCTCTAACCGCTGCCGGCCCCCTCTCCGCCTTCCTTCGGTCCTGCCGCTGCCGCGCTCGCAGGGCCCCGTGTTCCCGGCCGCCTACGCGCCGGTGCTGGGCGCGGTGCTGGCCAGCAGCGCCGAGCAGCCGCTGCGGGTGGGGTCGCTGCAGGTGCCGGGCGACGACGACGGGGAGCGGCTGCGGCTGGCGGCGCTGCTGCACGACATGGGCATCGTGGTGTGCGTCAAGAAGGGCGAGCAGCCCAAGGCGGCGCCCAAGAAGGAGGCGGCGGCCAAGCCCAAGGAGGAGAAGGAGGCGCCTAAGAAGGGCGGCAAGAAGGAGGCGGCTCCCAAGAAGGAGGAGAAGAAGGAGGCCGCTCCCAAGAAGGAGGCGCCTAAGAAGGATGAGAAGAAGGAGGAGGCGAAGCCCAAGGCGGCGGACAAGAAGGGCAAGGCGGCGGCCAAGGAGGAGCCCAAGAAGGAGGAGGCGGCGCCGCCCGCCAAGAAGGCCAAGAAGGGCGGCAAGTAGGGCGACGGCGACAGAGGGCATCGATAGAGGGCGGTTGGTGGCTGTAGGGGGAGTGCTGCGAGTGAGGGTGGTGCTGGTGCCGTTCGCTGCGTCAGGCAGCCAGCCAGCCACGTGTGTGCCAGGAGGAGGTGTGGGTGGGTGTGCGCGCGCGCATGTTGCAGCGCTGGCAGCAGCAGCGCTGGCGCGGGCCTCGCACTCCGACGTTGTGTGGTGTTGTAGGAGAGGCAGGGGGGCAGCGGGGAGCCGCAGCCGGCGTTGCATTCAACAGGCAGGCAGATTTTGTTGTGGCAGTGCGGGGGCGCATAAACGGAGAATGATCACGGCGGGTCGCGGACCCGGAGCATGGCCGTGCGGACCATTGTTTTGCCGGACCAAGTAGGTACTGCGCACGCTGTTTTATGCGTTGCAGCATTTGTGGCGTTGATGTTTGCATTCTTTCTGCCGTGGGCCGTCAGGTTGGAGGCCCATTCGCCGCGGCAAGCTCGCCACAGACGCAGGGACGACCGCGGTGATGTGTAACGCTGGCTTGCCTTACAAAGTAGCATGCGGGCTGCAAGTCAGGGCAAGTTCCGGCTGGAACGAATCAGACGGCGCCGAAAGGTGCGACAGCTGCCCGTCACAGGCGGAGCGCAATGCGGCGGCGGCGCGGCGTTACAGGACCTGCACGCACACTGCCACCGCTTTACCCGCAGCCAGCGACACCGTCACACATCGTCACACTCCAACTGCACCCACCGGTCGTGCCGTGTACGCAGCTGTTCGCCTGCTCGGACCGCGCCGCCTGCTCCCTCTGCCGCGACAGTGAAAGGGCTGGTGAAGAGCACCCGCGCCGGTGCGCACACACCGCACGCACACGACCCGCCGCGTCAGGCCGCGAGCAGCCATGCACAGGCGGCAGGCAGGCGCAGGTGCAGGCGCAGGTGCAGGCGCAGGCGCAGCGGCAGCAGCAGGGCTGCGCGGGCGCGGGCGCTGGGCGGCGGCGGCGCTGGTGCTGCTGGCGGCGGTGGCGGTGGCGGCGGCGTCCTCCACGGCACTGGATGAAGCCCAACTGCCCGGCGGTGCGTGTCGGTGTGGGGTGGGGGTGTGGGCGCCTGGCGTGTGTCGTACGCGAGTGCCGTGTGGTGTGCACGCTAGCAGAGCGCCGCACCTCCACCTGTGGTCACCTGCTTTTCCGCCGCACCTGTGTGCAGCGGAGCCGCAAGGGCAGCACGCGCTGCGCGCCGGCGGGCTGTGGCGGGGCCTGCTGGCGGGGCTGCCACGGCGGCTGCTGTCGCCCTCCGCCGCCATCACCGCCGCGCTGTGGAGCCTGTGCCCCACCGCCGCGGTGCGCTGCAGCAACACCATCCAGTACGACGGCAGGTGGGCCGCAGTGGCGGGGCGGGGCGGGGCGGGGCGGGCGGCGTCATGCGTGGCGTGGCGTGGCGTATGCGGTGCCGTGGCGTGGCATGTGTGTGTGTACGGCATGTGTCGGGGAGGGCACCCATACAAGTCCTGGTGCCGCGTGGCGGTGGCTCGGAGCAGGGGAAAAGGAAAGAGCTGGGCGCGCGGGTCGGGTGGTGGTAGGACCAGGGCATGGGATGAGAGCGGCATGCCCCAGTGGTGACAGATGAATCCCCGAACCCAACGAGCCCGGGCGCGGTAGCAAGGCAGGAGTTGCGGCTGTGCGACGCGGTTACTGTACCGATGCGCGCTGGCTGGCTGTCGCAGTTTGCTGAAGCGCGGTCCTCACACTCCGGGCGCCCAGCCAGGCTAGAGCACCAGACAGACACATGCGACGCCACACCGCGGGAGACGCATGGGCGCGCGGGTCGGGTGTGTGCGGCGGCTGACAAAAGCACAGGCACGCTGTGACCTGCGTGCATTGTTTGATACGCGCGCCCGGCCCTCCCCCCTCCCCCCCCCCCCCCAGGTTCGCAACACACAAGGTGGTGATTGCCGAGGTGCGGCGCGGGGCTGGGGCTGGGCTGGGGCTGTGCGCTCCCGGGTTGGGTAGGGCTGGGCTATGCGGGGCTGGGCGCTGTCGTGCGACGTGGGCTTTAGGCATCCGTGCGCTGCTGGTGCGGGCTCAGGGCCTTTAGGGGTGTCATCCTGCGCTGGACCCTCTGCACCCCCCATACACACACGCACGCGCACGCACCTGCTCCGCTGCTCAGCCCGCGCCCAAGGCGCCGGCAGCGCCAGCGGCAGCGGCTGGCGGCGGCGGCGGCGGCGAGGCGGGCGGCACGGCGCCTGTGAGCACGGCGGGCAGTGGCGGTGACCTGGTGCCGGGCGGCGCCTTTTATGAGGAGGACTACGGCGCCCTGACCGGCGGCGGCGGACGTGAGCGTGGGGGTCAGCGCTGTCGTGTCATCAGGAAGGCAAATGGGGAGAGCAGATTGGTGTGTTGGGCGCTGTGTTGCTTGGTTGTGGTGGCGGCGGTGGTGACGCCTGCTGTGCACGGCGTCTGCCGTGTGTGTGGCCCCCTGACCCCGACCGACCTCCTCCTCCGCCCTCCGCCCGCCACCGCCCCGTCCGCAGCCGTGGGCGGCGCGGCGCTGGGGCCCACATCCACCCAGCAGCCCTTCGGGGGTGAGTGAGCTGGCGGGGCGTACACAGCAATCCACCAATCCATGCATCCATCCAGAAATCCATTGGATACCTTGTCTTGAGGCTCATGCCGCAATTGCGACCGGATACCTGCCGCCGCGGCCCGCCCGCCCCCCCTGACGCCACCGCTACGCACCCCAAAGCTGTCCTTCTATCCACTACGCTGCTTCCTTACCCGCTGCCGCTACTGCCGCTGCTGCTACTGCCGCTGCAGGCGCCTTGTCTCTGCCCACCAGCGGCGGCATCGGGGCCGGTACGCAGGCGGTGGCGCCCTCGACCACCACACGGGTGCGCAGGGCGCCGGGCCGGGCGGGGTCGGGGCCGGGCGGGGCGGTTGCTGTGGCTGGGTTAGATCAGGCTGGGGTAGCGCCGGCTGGGGTAGCGCGTGGCAGGAGCGCGGGCCCTGGTGGGGCCGGGGTCATTGCCCGGGTGACTGGGCCACCGCCTTAGCCAGCAAACCGGGCCAGGGCCGGACCAGATTCGGACCCTGCGCGGTCGTCCTGGCATTCACCGGGTGCCCGTTGCCCCGGGCCCCCGCCCCCTTGCTGCTGGCCGCCCGCGCTCCACCCTACCCAATTCGCCACCCGCCTCTGCCCCACTCCGCCCCACTCCGCCCGCCTGCCGGCCCTGCCCTACCCCTTGCCCTACCCCTTGCTGCTCCCTGCCCCTGCTGCACGCAGGGCGTGTTCGGCGGCGGCGGCAACGTGGGCCAGGGCGTCGGCGGCAGCGCCGTGCCCACCGGCACCTCGGGCTAGCGCTGGCTGTGGCTTTGGCTGTAGCGGGTGTGGCTTTGGCTGTAGCGGGTGTGGCTCTGGCTGTGGCTCTCGCTGTAGCGGGTGTGGGCGCAGGCGGAGGCGGAGGAGGTGATGGCGCGGCGGCAGGAGGCGGGTGTGAGGTGTGGAGGAATGGGGTGCGAGTACACCGTGTGTATGTGGGCGGCTGTAGCTGCATAGCCAACCCAGCATAGTCAACACGTGAATAATGGTTGTGCGCGGGGTTGTGAATAATGCCCACATGCCGGAACCGCCACACATGGCCCGGCGCTTGACGGTTGCTCAGTAGGCGTGGAGGTGGGGGCCGGGGGCCGGGTGCGCGGTGCCGGTTGGGGATCCGAGCGAGGCGAGGGAAGAACGCCTGGGCCCGTTAATAAGGGATTGCGCGGGAAGTCTTTCTGTGCAATTCCTGGATACCGTGCCTCCCGACCTCTACGCACACGCACCTACTGAAACTGACCCACACGCACCACCAGGCATCACAGCCGCCCACCAGCCAGCAGCTGCAGCGGCCACGCGCTGGGCCCGTCTGTCTATCTATAGGCACCGCAGCTTGCACGCACTTCAGCAGACAGGCATGCAGCGCGTGCGTGCGGTACACACGGTACGGCAGCGGCAGCGCGGGGCCCCCTCCCGCCGCCGCCGCCCCGCACCCTAGCGCCTGCCTCTTTGTCTTCCAAACTCTTCCTCCTTGTCACCGCCAGGTCGCCACACCAGCTCACTCAATTCCTCCATTCACACGCACAGCCTCATTTAGCCGCCCGCCCCCCATCCAGTGTTGCCTTCCCCCAAGTACACACACGCTGCTCGCTCCGGCGGCCCGGGCGGGCGTGGCTGACCTGCGCCGCCGCCCCGTACGTACCCCCCACACACGCGCCGCCATGAGCTGTGGTGGCGGTGTGGTCACGGCCTGGCCTGGCCATCTGGCTGTTGCGCGGAGGGCGCCGCCGACACCCAGCCGCCCCATAACTCAGCCCGATCATCACCCCCCGTGCATCAAACCGTGATACGGTACACACACACGCCCACACACACCAGTGCGTCCCCTGCGGAACCTAACCATCACGCTGCTGTGACGGGTGCTGCGGCAGGCCGCCGCCGCCGCCGCCAGTGCTGAGGCCGGCGGCACTGCCGCTGAGCGCCGCGGAGGACGCGGCTGTGGCCACCACATCAAAATAACCACCACCGGGACGCGCCCCTCCCGCACCGCCCGGCCCGCTGCCGCGGCCGCCGCCCTCCCCCGCCGCCGCCGGGTCCCACTCCTCCAATGTGCCGTACTCGCCGCCCACCTCCCGCATCATCACTGCGGCGCCGCCGACACGCCACCCCTCACCCCTGTCGTCCCTGTCACCGCCGCCACCACTGCCCGCCGGGTACGTGTCGTCGCACGCCTCCGGGCCGCTGCCGGGGCTGCCCGCCACCCCCGCCACGCTGTTGGCTGCCGCCGTCAACATGTTCACTGGAGGCAGCAGGCAGCCAGTGCTACCGCTGGCCGTAGGCGACACATGCGGCGGCGGCGGTGGTGGCGGTGCAGAGCTGCCACCGGCGAAGGCTGTGACCGCCTGCCAGTGCTGCCCCGCGCCCCCGCCCACCCCTCCCCTGCCGCCGCCCCAGGGCCCGCCGCCGCCTCGCAGCATAGACACCCTGCCGCCGGCGGTGCTGGCGCCCGGGCCACCAGCAGCAGCTGCGGGGCCGCCCGCCGCCATGTAGGGGTGCTGGTAGGTTCCACCGCCGCCGCCGCCGCCGCCGCCGCCGCGTATGTCCAGGCTGTTGCGTGTGGCGGTGAGGCAGCGGCTGATGAAGGCTGACTCCAGCGAGTCATCGTCATCCTCGTCCTCGCCATCTCCATCTTGATCATCCACCGCCGCCTCCACATCGTGCGCCTCATAAATCACGCCCCGCTGCTGCAGGCCAGGCGCACCGCCGCCGCCGCCGCCGCCGCCACCCGCCGCCGCCGCCGCCGCCGCCGCCGCCAGCAGCTCGGCGGGCAGTTTGTGCGCCAGGGAGGCCACTGAACGGTACATCTCCGCCGAGGAACACGAATCGACGTCGGATGAGTCATCACCCGCCGCCGCCGCTGCCATGGCCTCAGCCGCCGCCGCCGCCGCTTCGTCATCTTGGTAGGCGCCGTATGGTTCATCAACCACCGGCGCCGCCGCCGGCGCGAAGGGCGCTGCTACTGCTCGACCGTGTGGCTGCAGCTGCGGCGGCGGCTGACGGGGTCGCTGGCTACTGCCGCCACTGACGTCAACGCCGCGGCCAGCATATGCCTCGTGCAAGCTGGCCGGCTGGCGGCGGCGGCTGGCGTGCCCCGCGGTCGAGGTGTGGTGGTACTGTGACGCTTGCAGCACTTGCAGAGACATATGCGTTTGCCGTTGTGGCGGCGGCGTGCGGAACTGATGCCTCGGCCCTGCTGCTGCTGCTGCTGCTGCCGACATGGCCGCGGCGGCGGCGGCGGCCAGGGCGGGTGCCTCACCCGGCTCGTGGTGGTGCTGGAAGTGGTGGGAGGAGGAGGCGCCGCTATCGTCCTCGTGAATCGGCGCCAGCTGCTGCAGCTGCAGGTGCTGCTGCAGGTGCTGCTGCAGGTGCTGGCCTCCGCCGCTGCGCGCTGATGACGTCGATGAAGACGACAGCAGCAGGGCCGAGGCGTCCGCCCGCTGCCGCGGCTCGAAGCCGTAATCTCCGTAGCCATCGTCGTAGCCGGATTCGCAACCGTAGTAGTCGCCCTGGTCAAACTCTCCCGCAGCAGCAGCAGTAGCAGCAGCAGCAGCAGCAGCAGCAGCAGCAGCAGCAGCAGCAGCAGCAGCAGCAGCAGCAGCAGCCGGCATGGGGTACGGCGCCGCCCTATCTGACGACCGGTAGGGGCCCGGCGGCGGCTGCTGGGGGTGTTGGGGCTGCTGAGGCTGCGGGTCGTGCGTGTAGCGGCCGCCGCCCGCAGCACTGCTGCTGCCGCCGCCGTGCTGCCGCCGCGGGTGCGCAGCTGCCGCCGCGGTCGGGTCCTCCTCCTCCGCATCCCGCCGCCGCCCGGGTGGAGGGTGCGCCTCTGGGTGTCGATAGTGATGGGGCTGCGGTGGCGGCGGCAGAGCCTGCAGCCTGGTCGGGTGCTGCCGGGCGGCGGCGAGTGCGGCGGTGCTGGCTGTGCTGCGGCTGCTGCTGCCCGCCGCCGCCGGGCGGGGAAGGGCGGCGCCGCCGGCGCCCACCACCACATTGCTCTGTGTGCTGTAGCCGGGCGGCAGTAGCAGGTGCGACTGCTGCTGCTGCTGCTGCTGCTGCTGCTGCTGCTGCTGCTGCTGCTGCTGCTGCTGCTGCTGCTGCTGCTGCTGCTGCTGCTGCTGCTGCTGCTGCTGCTGCTGCTGATATTGCAGAGGCGGTGGCTGGCCCCGCCGCTGTCCCCGAGACTGCTGTCGCGCGCGCAGCGGCATGGCGGCCGTGGTCGATGCCACCGACATGTGCTCCTCGACCTCCCCCTCCTCTCCATCCCCGTGGTACGATTGCTGGTACGGCGGGTGGTGGTACGGCAGGAGGGATTGGGACGGCCGCTGCTGGCGGAGGTGGGGGTGCTGCTGCTGCTGGTGCCGCCGCCGCGCGCCGCCCCCGCCGGCGCTGGTGCTGCTGGCAGCGGCTAGGGCCGAGCGCGTCAGTGGCTGCTGCTGGGAGACTGCGGAGGATTGCCGCTGCAGCGGCAGGCTGCGCGGCAGGGAGGCGGCGGCGCCGCCCGTGCTGCCCGCACCCGCACCGGCACCGGCTGCGGCGTAGCTGCCGGCAGCCTCGGCCGGTGATGGGGTCAGGCCGCCCGGCAGCGCCGCCGCCGCGCCGCCGCCGCCGCCGTGCGGGAGCGCGATCCCCTCCGCCGCCGCGCGCCGCGCCTGCGCCCGCTGGAAGGCCCGTATGCGGGACAGGGTGTCGGAGAACAGGATGGCCTGCAGCGCGCCCGCCTGGCGCCGCGACACGCGCACTCCTGTGGGTGTGGGAGCGTGTGGTGTGGTGCGATGTGGGCGGTGTGGGCGGCGGCAAGGCGCGGGTGGGAGGTAGGGGGAAGAGGGGTTGGGAAAGGGGTGCGGGGAGGCGGAGAGTGGGGCGTCCATGCCGAGGTCATGACAACGTGTCAGGTGCGTGTGAGTGCGTGTGCCGCGGTGCACGCACGCACGTGGGCACGCCCGCAATCACTCACTCACCCGCCAGCACGCCCAGCACCTTGGACCACTCCTGCCGCGCGAAGGTCAGCAGCTGGGCCCGGTACCCCAGCGCCGCCAGCTCACACACCAGCCGCCCGCGCTCGCCGCCCAGCCGCCCAGCCAGCGAGCCGCCGCCGCCGCCGCCTGCAATGCCGCCAGCTAGCCCGCCTAGCCCACCAGTACTGCTGCTGCCGCCGCTGCTGGGCGGCGGCGGCGGGAAGGGCGGCCTCCGCCGCGGCCGTGATCCCTGCTGCTGCCGCTGCTCGCCGGACGCTTCGTCGTCGTCGTTCTCATCTCCGCCGCGCTCGCCACCGGCCTCACCCTCCACCAACGACTGGTGTGGTGTGCCGGCGCCGCCAGTGCCGGGCGTGCCGCCTCCGCCGCCGCCGGGCGGCATCATGTCCAGCAGGGAGCCCACCAGCTTGAGCCTGCAGCGGGGCCGGCCGCGGGGGCAGCAGCGGATGTTTTGATTCGAGTCACAGCCAGGAATGAGTGAGAGAGCGAGAGTGCGAGAGAGCGAGTGAGCAGGCGACACGCCCACCTCAGCTCGTGCTTCTCCCGCGCCGCCGCCACCGCCGCCAGCTCCGCCTCCAGCGCGCCCACCAGCTCCCGCACCTGGCCCGCAATCAGCCCGTTGCCGCCGCCGCCGCCGGCTGCGGTGGACACGGCGCTGGGCGCGGCGGTGAAGGCGGTGAGGGCGCTGGTGGTGGCCTGAGAGAAGAGCGACTCGGTGTCACTGCCGCCGCCGCCGCCGTCGTAGCCGCCGCCGCCGCCGCCGCCGCCATAACCGCCGCCACGGTCGGTGGGATCACGGGACTCATAGGGCGGCCCGCCGGGCGGGTAGGGGTGGGAGGTTGGGCGCGGGGCGCCGGTCGGGTAGCCAGCGGCGGCTCTGGTGGCAGCGTGGGCTGCTGGGCGGCTGTGCTGTGGCGGCTGGTGGTGGTGGTGGAGGGCCTGCGGGTGGTGGTGCTGGTGGTGCTGCCGCTGCTGCGCCACGGCCTGTGCTGAAGACGCGGCGCCCGGCGGCAGCGGCGGAAGGCGGTCGTCTTCCTGCCGCCGGCCGCCCGCCACAGCCGCAGGAGCTGCAGCTGATGATGCGTAGCGGGCGCGGTGCTGCGCTATGGGCGCCCCCGGGGCCACCGCCGCCTCAGCCTCGACGTCCTCGGGCCCCGCCGCAGCCCCCTGCTGCCGGTACGGGTACGGGTGCCGGACGCTCGAGGGCTGCTGCTGCTGGTGCGACTGCAGGTGCTGCTGCTGCTGCTGCTGGTGCTGCTGGTGCTGCTGCTGGTGGGCAGGCGGTGGCGGCGGCTGCGGCAGGGCGTGGGGCACCTCCGACAGCAGCACCTCAGAGAACAGCAGCGGCTGCTGGTGCTGCTCGTCGTCGTCGTCGTACTCGCCTCCCCTCGCTGCCCCTCCCGCCGCCCCTCCACGAGCCTTTGCCGCATCAGCGCCGCCCATATGCGGGATGAGCCGCGGCGCGGCGCCTGCGGGCTCCGCGGCCGCCACACCCATCGCAGCACGCAGAAGGTCAGTGACAGCTGCAGCCGCGGCGCCAGTGGTGGGGCCAGAGGTGGTGGCACCAGTGGTGCCGCTGGCACCGCTGCGGCGGTGGCGCACGCCCTCTGCCGCCCCCGCCGCCAGGACGCCGGGGCTGGCCCGTGGCGACGGGGGATGCGGCTGGGGCTGATGCTGGGGGTGGGGGTGCGGTGACCGCCCCGCCGCGGGCACAGGTGAGGGCTCCTCTTCACTGTCACTGCTGCTTCCATAGCCCCAGCCGCCACTATCGCCGCCGCCGCCACCATTGCGGTTGTTGAGCAGCGGCCGCGCACGTGCCGCCAGGGCCCCCGGGCTGCGGGGCGGTGTGGGCATCGCCGGCCCGGCGGCGGCGGCAGACCCGTTGCCAGCGGCAGTGCTCCCCGGAGCCGCCGCCGCAGCCGCCGCAGCCGCAGCGGCAGCGGCTCTGATGAAGAGTGAGGTCGCGCGAGCGCCCCCCGAGGCACCGCCGCCGCCGCCGCTCGCCGCCGACAGGCGCCCGGTGCTGTCGCGCGTGGAGGCCGCCGCCGCAGAGCTGGTGCTGTTGCTGGCGCTGGCGCTGGGATCTATCTGCTGCGGCTGCTGCGGCTGCCTCCACGGCGGCAGTAGCATTTGATGCGACGACTGCGGGTCTTGCTGCCCCGCCGCCGCCGCCATCGCCGCCCGCCGCATGGGCGACCGCATGGCGGCGGCGGCCGCCAGGCGCGGCGGCGACGCCGGCAGCTTCACGGGGTACAGGCCGCCGCCACCGCCGCCGCCGCTGCCAACCTGCACCGCTGGCCTACTGCTGTCGCCGCCGGAGCTGCCCGTGAACTTCTTCTTGACTGCGAGCAGCAGAAAGCGTGTGCGCGTGTGTGTGTGTGTACACGAGGTCAGCCGATTGCAATTGGAGATGCGAGATGCAGCATGTGAGTGCGTGTGCTTGCGCCTATTCGTGCGTGCGTGGTCTCCCGGTACCGTGTATGAGGGGACCGACGATCAATCCGACTCACACTTGGTGAGCAGGCGCCGCAGGAGCCCCTTCTTCTGACCCGCCATCTCCTGCGTGTGAACATCAGTACGAGCAATCAATCAGTAAGAGCGTGCCGCGCCTGGTACACATACACGCGCTGTAATGATCCATGCACGACTTGGCACTGCCCACCCGCCGCACTGCTGCAGGTCCCCGCTTCAGTGCACCGCGCCATCCCAACCACCCCCAGGCAACCCCCCACGACCGACCGCCCACATGCGCGGCACACGGCGGCTGGAGCGCACCTACCGCCAGCTGCTGCTTGTGGCGCGCGGCGTCGTCGTGGGTCCCTCCGCCGCCCCCTCCGTAGCGCCCCGCCGCGCCGCCGCCCCCCAGCCGCACATCCAGGCTGGCCACCACGTCCACGTCATCCTCGTCCGCACACAGCGGCTGCTGCGGCTGCGGTCGCGGGGCCAGCGCCATGGCTCTACCCGCCCCAGTTCTAGCGGGCCACATACGGCAACAGCAAAAGAACAGCACAAGTAGTCGGGAAGGCAAAGGGGTGAGCCAAGGCGAAGGCCTGGGTCCGTAAACGAAGCGCGCTGGCGCGTTCCCGCCAAAATGTGCAGGCCCGGTCGGATGGCCTCGCTCCTGCCCCCTTTGCTATCTCCCGCACGGCGCACGCCCACCTCGCTCGCTTGTAAACGCGCCGCTGGTCCGCGCGGCTGTGCGGGCGTGCCGGGTCGGAGCCCTGTGCGAGTTTCGTTGGCTGTGTGTTAATGCCTCCTGCTGCTGAACCTGCTGGTTGGGTATACAGCTCTTGCGGACGATGGATAAAGCAGTTTGAACCCATTTGCAGGGCCTTCTTGCCATTTGCAGCACCGGGCGCTTGAACTCAATTGCACCCATTCGGAGGCCCCATCGCCCGTGGGTCGCGCGCTCTGTCTCCCGCGCGCCCGCAACGCCAGTATTGGCACATGCTGCTCGGATTTCTACGGTATGTACAGGCGCGGGCAGGCCGCGCTAGCAGCACCGGTAGAGGTTGGCATTTACGCACCCTTGAGCTCGACACGCAGAGAAAAAAATATTCTAGCAGGTAGGCACCCACCTGGTTACAATGTCGCGGCGGACACTGTGGGTTGAGGGCGGCGGCGGCAGTGGGACCGGTGGGGGCGCCCTCGCCAGCTCGCCGCCACGCGGCCCCGCCTCCACCCTCACCACGCTACTCGAGGTGGCGCCGCCCGCGCCCCCCGCGCTCGCCGCCGCCGGGACCCCCAGCCGCCCGCCGCCGCCACGCCCAGCGCCGTCCGCTGGCGCCGCCACGTCAGCGGGCCCCGCGCCTGCTGCCCACTCCTCACCCCCTGCTGTTGCTGCCGGCCAGCCGCAACCGCAGCAGCAACCTCAGCAGCAGCCCGGGGACGGGGAGCAGCCCGCGGGCCCCGGCCCAGGCCAGGGCGCGGGCCGCGGCGGCGCGCTACGGCGGCTGCGTGAGCAGAGCTACGACACGTGGCGTCCTGTGCCGTCGCTGGGGCGGGCGGTGGCGGTGATGGCGGCGCTCGTGGGCCTGGGGCTGGGCCTGGGGCTGCCGCTGCTGGTGGCGTCGCTGCACGGCGCAGCGGAGGTGCGGCTGCGGTACGACGACGCGCCGCTGCTGCTGCCCGTCAACTGCAGCAGCAGTAGCAATAGCAGCAGCAGTAGCAGCTGCAACGGCAGTAGCAGCAGAGGCGGCGGCGATGAAGCGGCGGCGGCGGCTGGCGGGAGGCAACAGGCTGCCATCTGGGCCGCGGGGGCCGACGGCGCGGTGCAGCGGGTGTGGGTTACGCTGCCGCGGGGCCTGACGCCGCCTGTGTACGTCATGTACAGCATACAGGTGGGGGCGGTGGGGGCGGTGTGGGTGGTGTAAGGGGGATTGGGGTGGGTGCGTGGTAGTGGAGGCACGAGAGCGCACAGAGCGAGGCACGCAGGGAAGTGTGTGCGCCCGTCAAGCCACAAGGTGCCCCCCTCGCACACGCGCCCTTTCCCCCCCCCACACGGTTTGGTTTCCGTGTGTTGTCCAACACACACACGGCCCCCCCCTCAGGGTCTGTATGGCACCCACAAGCGCTACCTGCGCTCCGTCAGCCGGGAGCAGCTGGCGGGGCAGCAGCCCGGGGCGGCGGCGCTGGACAAGTGGGTGTGGGGGCCTGTGGGTGGTCGGGGTGGGGCGGTGAGGTGGGATGGGTTCAGCCGAGCCAACGGGGTTCGGAGAGCCGGGCCACCCTGCAGGCGCACGCACACCCTTGTGCCCACCCACCCCACCCACCCCACGCACATACACACAAAATCACGCGCACATGCACTTGCCTGCACGCCTGCACCTGTTCCTCCCCCTCCGCCTCCTCTTCCACGTCCTCCTCCCCGCCCTCCCGCCGCCAGGTGTGAGCCGCAGCGCTACCTGGGCGGCGCCGCCTCCGCCTCGCTGCCGGCGGCCGGGCTGGTCAACCCCTGCGGCCTGCGGCCCGCCTCCCTGTTCAACGACTCCTTCGCCCTGGCGGCAGACCCAGCCACCTGCGGCGGCGGCGGCGACCAGGGCGACCAGGGCGGCAGCGGCACCGACCCGGGGGAGCAGGGGCAGCAGCAGGGGCAGCAGCCGCAGGGGCAGCCGGCGCAGGGGCTGCGGGAGGTGGCGCTGCACACGGAGGACGTGGTGTGGGGGCTGGAGCGGCGCTCGCTGTACGGCCACCCCTACAACACCACCAACTCCAACCCGCTGCCGCCCCCGTTTGGCAACTACAGCCCAGGGGCTGGCGGCGGGCGCCCCGGCTGGCGGCGGCTGGGCGGGCCGCTGCTGCACGGCGGGGTGGGGCAGGACCCGGCGCTGGAGGTGTGGCTGCGGCCCAGCGCCAGGTGTGTGGTGTGGTTGGAGGCGCCGATCGCCATCAGTCGCACAGCCGCACTCACCTCGTCGCCATGTAGGGGCGCGCATCGTTGCAGCCGCGCGCAGTCCGCCAGACTCTCTCTCCCTCTCCGCACCTGCGCATGTTCCACGTCGCATGCACGTGCACACATGCACAAAGCACACGACACTCACCTGCGCCGCACCTGCGCCGCACCCGCCAACACCCGCCAACGCACGCACGGCCCACCCGCAGGCCCGACACGCTCAAGCCGTACGCGGTGGTACGGAAGGCGCTGCCCGCCGGCTGCCGGCTGCGGCTGACGGTGGCGGCGCGGTACACCGGCCCGTACGCCTGGGGCGGCGCCAAGACCGTACTGCTGGCGACCCAGTCCTGGTACGGCCTGCGGGCGCCTGGTCTGGTGGTGGCGGGCTCACTGCTGGGTCTGGCGGCGGCGGCGGCGGCGGCGGGCGCGGCGGCCCTGCTGGTGCTGGCGGCGGTGCGGGGCGTGCGCGGCCGGCGCGGCGGCTGGTAGCGAGCAGTCCCACCAGCCCTACGCTGGGTAGGGGGGGGCGGAGGCTGCTACCCTGCTGCTGCTGCTGCTGCTGCTGCTGCTGGCCTGCTGCTGCTGCTGCTGCTGGCCTGCTGCTGCTGCTGCTGGTGCTGGCACTCAGCTGTGGTGGTGTTGGGAGGAGGGTCGTGTGCATCCACCCGGTGTCCTTGCGGGGGAGGATGAGGACTGGAGGAGACTGCTGCATGTTGTGTGGGCGCTTTATCACTGATGGTACGGGGGCGGCACGTACGTGTGTGTTTGGGGGAGCCGTACAACCATGCGACGTGTGTTTGTCGCGGTCATGCTCACACTCAGCGTCAGCGCCATCAGAGCGTTCCGCGCTTGTCTCTCTCATCACAATCAGCACTGCTGTCGTGTAATTCTAACTTTCATGTCAAGCACCACAGAGCCCGCACTACCTGTTTCTGCCGCTCGCCCCATCGCCGCGGGCGCTGGCCCCCTCCGTCCGACCTGCCTCTCCCTCCACCCGTCCACCAAACTCACTGGTCTTCCGTGCCTCTGCCTCCGCTTCCTCCTTGTCCTACGTCGGGGTCTTCACCTCCTCTTACGCCCTGATGAGCTCTGGCTCACACCATATGAATGATCAACGGCTCTCGCGTCTCGTTACACTCCCTGCGGGTTCTACACGGCACAAAACTGCACAGCACGAACAACGCCTCAAAAAGAGTCTTCATGCGCCGAGAGGTGACGACGTGCATGCCAACAAATGTACAACCCAACACCGTTGTTGTGCGGGCTTGGTTCCGTTTGGTTTTCTCCGACACAACCCAGCACAGCCACACAAACAGGCCACACCGCAACTCGACATCTCACCAGCATCCACACCCACCGACACTCTGCATCCGACACCAGTGCTGCTGCTTCCACTCAGCTGCCGCGTGGCCTCACGACCGCGGCTGCAGTGGCCAGGGCGGCCCGCTGCGGCTGCTGCGGCTGCTGCAGCCCCTGTTGGCCCGGGCCCGGCGCCGACACCTCCACCTCGCCCCACCGTCGTGCCGCCGGAGCCTGAAGCACCACAAGCTCACATGGGTGCACGCCGCCGCGGCCCGCACCCGTACCCATTTCTGCATGTGCTTGCGCGTGCGCGCTGCCAGCCGCCGCTGCCAGCTGCGCCGCCGCCAGCCGCAGCTCGGGGTCCCCGACCGCCGCCGCCAGCACGTACACGTGCCGAGCCAGCCGCTGCGCCTGCTCCGCGGCGCCCGCCACGCCACCACTGTCGCCGCCCTGCGGCTGCGGCTGCTGCTGCGGCGGTGGCGCGGGTGAGCCCACGGCGGCGACGACGCGGCTGTGCGCCGCCGCCAGCAGCCGCCGCAGCCAGGTCCGGCTGGGCCGCACCCCCAGCGCCGCCAGTGCCGCCGCCAGGTCCGCCAGCTGTCCAAGTGACAGCTGCCCCAGCTCGGAAGACAGCCGCTGCGCCGCCGCCGCCACCAGTGCCGAGCTGGCGCGCAGCCCTGTGCCGCCGCCAGCACCAGCAGCACCATTAGCAGCACCATTAGCAGCACCGGCACCTTTGCTGGTCCCCGCTGCAGCGGCGCTCGGCAGCTGCAGCGGGGCAGGCCGGGCAATGGCCGCCGCGGCCGCGGCCGCAACCGGCCCTTCCGGCTGCTCCCGCAGCTGCGCCCAGCCCGGCCACGCCAGCAGCGCCAGCAGCTCCACCACCTGCCCCGGCGGCGCCGCCGCCAGCTTGGCGCCGCCGTCGCCCGCCAGCGCCGCCGCCAGCGCCGCCGTCCAGCTGTGCGGCGGCGCCAGGCGCAGCGCGGCCCAGGCGCGCAGGTGCATCAGGCACTGGTCCAGGTAGCTGTGCGGCAGCCGGCAGCGCGAGGCAGCCAGCAGCGCGCGCACATGGATGGCGGCGAGCAGCGGCGGCTGGGGCTGCTGCGGCGTGTGTGGGTGTTGCTGTCCCGGAACGGCATCAGCGTGCGCGGACGCCTGACTGCGAGCCGGAGCCAGAGCCGGAGCCGCAGCCCGCTCGGCGGCTCCCCAGGTGCCGGCCCCACCATGGCCTGTGCCCCCATGGCCTGTGCCCCCATGGCCTGTGCCCCCATGGCCTGTGTGCCCATGGCCGTCGCGCGGCGGCTCCTGCCCTTGCTCCTGTCCTTGCTCCTGCTCTTGCTGTTCTTGCTGCTCCTGCTGCAGCTCCTGCTCCTGCCGCCGCGCCGCCACCAGCAGCGCAAGGCCGTACAGGCCCTCCGCAAACAGCCGGGCCGGCAGCCGCTCGCCGGCAGTAGCCGCCGCGGCAGCAGCCGCAGCCGCAGCCGCAGCCCCCGGCGACCTCTGCAGCCCCCGGTGGCCGCCAGCCGCCGCGCCGTACGCCCCGCGCGCCCCGTCCGCCGCCGCCGCCGCCACCAGCGCCCGCATCAGCCGGTCCACCGAGTTGCGACCCGGCCGGTGCCGCAGCCGCGCCCACGCCGCCGCCAGCCGCGCTGCCGCCCGCCCAGCGGCGCCGCCCGCCCCTCCGCCACCGCCTCCGCCTGCGCCGCCCAGCGCGCCCGCGCCCAGCAGCGGCCGCAGCGCCGCCTCGTGCTGTGCCAGCCAGGCTGCGCCGGGGTTGAATCCCAGGTGCGCCAGCGCACTGAGCGACAGCACCAGCGCCTGCCCCGTCAGGCCCGAGCCGCGGCCCGCCAGGCCGGGGCCGGGGCTGCTGCCGGGCGCGGGCAGCCGGCGACCCAGCTCCGCGCACAGCTGGCGCAGCCAGGCCGCCGGCACCTCCCGCCGCCGCCGGCCCACAGCGCCGCCGTCCGCGCCGGCTGTGGCGCCGCTAGAGCCGTTGGGCGTGGCCTCAGTCGGGTAGCCGCCGTCAACGTCAACGTCGCTGTCGTCGTCGGCATGCGGCGGGCGCGGTGCATCATGCGCCGGCTGCGGCTGCGGCGACCGTGGCGGCAGCTGCTGGCCGCCGCCGTCGCCGGCGGTGCCGGCGGCACCTGCCGCCGCTGCCGCCGCCGCCGGACCCCACCTCGGCGCCGGCGCCCAGTGCGCCACGCCCACCAGCAGCAGCACCAGGTCCTGTGCGCTGCCCGCCGCCTGCAGCCCCGGAGCCGCTGCCGCCGCCAGCAGCGCCCGCCGCACGTGCGGCGGCGGCGTGTGCCGCATCTGCGCCAGGCTGTATGCGATCAGGCCCAGGCTCTGGCAGCTGGCGCCGGCAAAGGGGCCGCCGCTGCTGCTACTGCCGCTGCTGCTGCTACTGCCGCCCCCTGCGGGCCGGGCGGCGGCGCGCTCCAGCACCGCGTCGAGCCAGCCCGACGGCGGCGCCACACCCAGCCGCCACAGCGACCACAGCACCAGCGACAGCGAGTGCGCGTTCAGGCGCCCGCGGTAGCGGTGCCGGTGCCGCCGCACGGTGCCGGTGCCGCCCTGCTGCAGCGCCCAATCGCCCTGGCGCTGCGGCGTCTCCGCGGGCGCCGCCGCCGCAGCCGCCGCGTCCACGGCCTCGTCCAGCGGCGCCCACGCCTCCAGCAGTGCGGCCAGCCAGGCCTCGGCCGGGCGGTACCCCAGCGCCGCCAGCGCCCACAGCACCGCCGAGGAGTCGCGGGCCGGGAACCAGTCCGCGCCGCCGCCCGCCGCCGCCACCGCCGCCTGGGCCGCCGCCGCCGCTTGCGCCGCCGTCGCCGCAACTTCCTCCGCCGCAGCCGCAGCTTCTGCATCCCCTGCACCGTGCGCCGCCGCCTCATCTCGTGCCTCCGCCACCTCGGCTGCCGCTGCGGCCGCCTCCGCCGCCGCGGCCGCCGCCGCCGCCCGCGCCGCCTCCGCCGCCGCCTGGCGCCGCAGCCAGGGCGCGCTGGCTGCTACGTAGGCGGCCAGCCAGCGCTCGTCCGGCACGTGGCCCAGCCGCGCCAGCGCCCACAGCAGCGTGGAGTAGGAGCGGGCAGTGTGGCCGCCGCCGGCGGCGGCGCCGGCGGCGGCAGCGGCGGCTGCGCCGGCTCGCCCCCCGGGCTCCCACCCCTGCGGGTGCGCCTGCGGCTGCGGCTGCAGCTGCAGCGCCGCGCCGCACGCCGCCAGCCCCGCCTCCGCCAGCGCCTCCACCAGCTCCAGACCCGCCAGCGCGCCGCCTCCGCCGCCACCGGCACCTCCTGCTGCAGTGCCGCTACCGCCGCTGCCGCCGCCGCCGCCGCCGTTCAACACCACATCCCGCCCCAGTGCCGCCAGTGCCGCCGCCATGATGGCGGCCCCAGCGCCGTCCAGCCGCTTGCGCCGCACCGCCGCCAGCACCGCCGGCCGCAGCTCCTCCAGCACCAGCCTCCGCAGCCGGCGCCGCCCCGGCCCGCCGCCGCCGCCGCCGCCGCCGCCGCCGCCGCCGGCCTCGGGCAGCCGCGGCAGCGCACTGAACACCGCCGTCAGCGAGCCCACACCCAGCGACTGCAGGAACTCCTGCGGCGTCTGCTCCACCGGCGCGGTGCTACTGCCGCCGCTACTGCCGCCGCCGGTGCTATTGCCGGCTGCCGGCTGCAGCTGCAGCAGCTGCTCCAGCTCGTCCAGGCACGTGACGGCGCGCAGTGCCGCACGGAAGGCGCGGCCCTGGCTGCTACTGCTACTGCTGGTGCTACTGCTGGTGCTGCTACCGCAGTTCGCTTGTTGCCACTGCTGATGCCGCTGCGGATGCGGGCGGTCCACATCGCGGTGGTCCACTGCGGCGCGGCCACCCCGCCAGCCCGCCAACGCCTCCTCCTGCGCCTCCTCCTCCTCCTCCTGGTCCTCATGCCGCTCAGGCGCCCCCTCCTGCTCCTCCTGCTCCTCCGCCCGCAGCCGGCTGGCGTCCTGCCGCTCCGCCACCCGCTCCAGCCCCAGTGCCTGGTGCGTGCCTGGGCCCCGCAGCCCTGCCGCGCGGCCCCCGCGCCCTCCGTCCTGCTGTCCCGGGTCCTGCTGGTCGTCATAGCTCCCTTCCCCCACTGGGGCGGCGGTGTCCGCGGGGCCGAAGCCGTAAAGCTCGGCCAGCAGCGGTGGCGGCGGCTGCAGGTCGATAGCGCCGCCGCCGCCGCCGTTGTCAGCGCCCGGCGGCGGCGCGTGCGGCGCGAGGTCGATCAGGGCTGCGGCGCCGCCGCGCGCTGACGACGGCGACTGCAGGAAGCAGCGGGCTGGCTGCGGCGCGCGGGCGCCGCCGTTGCCGCGTCCGGGTGCAGCGCTGGCGGCGGGGCCGCTGGATCCCGAGGCCGCGCCGCCGCGTCGGCAGTCATCGTCGCCGCCGGGACCTGGGGCTGCGGCGGGCGGCGGGCGCGGTGCTGCTGCGGCGCCTGCGGCCAGGCACGGCGCGCGCCGGGCTCTGGCCGCCGCCCCTAGCAGCCGCTGGCGGTGGCAGCACTGCCACTGGTAGCAGCCGCAGACGGTGCAGGAGGCGGGCGAGGCCGCGGCGGGTGTGAGGCGGGGGCACGCGACCGCCGAAGCGTGGTGGTGCGGCGCCTGTGGTGGTGCACACCAAGACCAAACCGTGGGCAACGCGTGTGGTGGCACCGCGGCCTGGTATCGTTTCCATGCCGCTTGCATATCTCAAATCATAGCATGGGGCATGAACTAGTAATTGCAGGCCTCACGCGGGCGCCAGGCGCACCCAGACCCGCACCACAAACTGGGAATGCGGATGTGTGGTGCGGGGACTAAGGCCCAGCAGAAAGCTGAGCCAGCAATACCGCCAGCATTATGTCTTATTTCTACGATGGCTCCTGTCCTAGAAAGGTTGGAGAGACAAGCAAGTTCAGCGGCCCCGCACCTTGCTGGTGAGCCCAGGCCGATGCGAATACAGCGCATCACAAGCGGCCGGCACCGACAACATTAAATCTGTTGCGTGTGGCAAAGAACAGGCCTCCGGCTTGTGCTTGCCATTTTATAAAGCCATCCCTCCTATTCAGCCATAATTGTGTGCAATACAATCGCGTGAATGTGGCCCTGCATTGGTGCTGATAAGAAGAGCGGTCTGGTGGTCGTCGCACCGCTGCACTGACGCGAACAGCTACTGCTCTGAATGCCTAGTAATTCACGTGACTCTTTAAAGCTTGAGGTATATAGTATATTTTGTTGCAGTTCACGCTACCGAGTTGGGGGTTCATCGTGCTCGCGGAGGCCGTGGCGCCCATGCCTGGCCCCCTGCTGCCCGACAGAGACCAGGTGCAGGAGAGCGTCGCCTGACTCGCCTCCAGCGCCCGCCTCCAGTGCCAGGAGAGTCCATCCCAGTCCACGGATACTCTGAGGCCCTTTCGTTCTCTTTACATCAAGGCGGCCAGCGGGTGCCTGAAAGCCATAGGCTACCACCCAATGGCCACCACCCTACGACGTCCGAGCCCCGCCACGGCGCGCCACCCCAACAGCACTGTCACGCCCCGCTGCCTCGGCCCACCAATGTGGCTGCACGCAGCCCAATCTCGCATGTATATGGTCCGCGCTACTACCGAATGCACCTCGTACAGGGATGCACAATCAATGACTTGCCTCAGTCAACACACATGCATACACAAATGCCATCTGCGCCCTGGCCGCCTGCTGCCAGGCGGCGCACAACGGGGCATGCACGTACCACGCGCACAACACCAACAACGCCCTGACCCCACGAAACTCCAAAGTCCGGCGTGTGCAACCCACCACCTCGCAGCCCGCCTCCAATTGGCGCCCGGCAGGAATGGCGCACCCACTGGGGTACCGTACCGGTGACACACCATCTCCAGCATCCCTGCCTCACCCCCCCTCGTCTCTTCGCTCCCGCACCCCCAGTAGAGCTCTGCCTCCAAACTTATTCGCGGGCCACGGGCGCCACGCGCCCCTCACCACCGTGGCCTCGCGCCCTGCCCGCGCTCCGTGCGCGAACACGCACCCCACGGTAAAGCGCATGCGATGCTCCGTACCGCACATCACCACCAACAATATGGTAGAAACAACACCCTCGAATCCATCAACTCGCCCTCCCCCTTATGTGTTGGACAACACACGGAAACCAAACCCCCTTATGTGTGTCGAGCTCAGTACCCCTAGTTATCCGGACAGACCCAGACACGCAGGCGCCAGGGTCCGCGCATGTTGTGCTGGCGCCGCCGCCGGCTGCTGTCAAGCGCCATACGCAAGTGGGTGGTGGTGGTGGTGGTGATGGTGGTGGTGGTGGAGGATGGATAGCGCGGTGTGCCGCGCAGCCGGCTCCGCACTTCCGGCGCCGCGGCTACCTGCACGGTCGGTCGGCGTGCCCGCCGCGAACACACGTCCCTTTGAACCAAGTATTCCGTCAGGTGCCCGGGCTGGGCCACTCCGGACGTGATCGCTTGAACGCCAAGATCCGCCTTCTTCCACGCTTTGCTCAAATGATCACGCCGCCAACACGCACACGTCTCCCGCCCCGCCGCCGCGCTGCCGCCGCCGCCGTCCAAGCCGTCGTGCCCTCCTGGGCCTGCTGCAGAGCGCGGGCCCAAGCTGCCGCGGCCCCTGCCACGGCCTGCCGCGGCGTCTGACACGCCCTCCCTTCTCCAGCTCCGCCTCCGCCTCCAGCTCCGCCTCCAGCTCCGCCCCCTCCCAGCTCCGCCCCTCCAGCTCCGCCGCCTCCAGCCCCAGCTCACTGCATGCTGCTGGCCTCGCTGCCGTCGCCCTCGGTGATGGGCCGCAGCGTGGAGCTCATGCTCTGCACGCTGCCGCCCGGCGCGCCCGGCGTGACGTCGGGGTCGGACAGCCCGTCGCCGCCGTTGCCCGCCACGCCCTTGACCACCAGCAGCGGGCAGGAGCTGTTGTGGGCCAAGTGATCGCTGACGCTGCCCATGCCCACCAGGCCCAGCAGCGAGCGCGCCACGGCGCCCATGCCGCGGCTGCCCACCACCATCAGGTCCACGCCCTCGGCCTGGGGGATGTGGGTAGCGGGGGGGAGGGGGGTTGTGAATACCATCCCAAGCTAAACCAAGCTGAACTAGACAAGGGACAGGCAATACAGTTTGCGGCAATACAGGGTTGCAAGGATGTTTGGAAAAGCGGGGGTGGGGGTTGCAAGATTGAGAAGTTGATAAGGTAGTAGAAGGGTGGGGCTGGGAAGGTGGGGCTGGGTGTGGTGCAAGGATGGTAAGGTGCACGAAGGAGCGCATCAATCACAGACGTCAATCACAGACATCAAGTCAACACGAGCTCCATTCCATCCCGCATTCCCACTTCCCTCCATTGTTACGCCCCCGACTTGACAGCGCCCCGCCCCACCCTCTCCCCGGCCGGTCCAGCTGCCGCCACCCCCAGCCCCCAGTAACCCCCAGCCACCGCCGCTCCCAGCCTCACCTTGCCATGCTTGCACAGCGCCGCCCCCGCGTCCACCGCCGAGCCGCCGGGCGGCAGCGCCGCGACCGTGATCTTGGTCTTGCCCACGCCCCGCCGCTGCGCCGCCGCTGCGCAGCGCTCCGCCACGTCGCGCGCCGCCGCCACCGCCGCCGCCGCCTCGTCGCGGTACTGCGCGCTCTGCATGGCGGCCACCGCGGCGGGCTCGTCCAGGATCTGGGCGGTGGGTGGGCGGGCGCGGGAGCAGGGGCGGGTGATCGTGTGGGGAGCGGGGGTTGTAAACACCAGCCCAAGCTGACCCTAACCCAAAGCACACCGGGGCGGGGGGGATGCGGCATGGGGGTAAAGACAAGGGGTAATGCGCCATCCAGCCCCTCCACCGCCCCTCCCAGCTCCTCCCCCTGCCTCCTCCCCCCCTTCCAACCGCCCTCACCGGGAAGGGCACGGGGTTGCCCACCACCGCCAGCACCAGGTGGTCGTGCGGCAGCAGCACGTTGTCCAGAGCCCACAGCAGCGCAGCGTGCGCGTGCGGCGAGTCGTCGCAGCACACCTGGGGGGGGGGGGGTTAAGGGGGGGAGGGCGGGGGCGGTGGTGCAGCGGCGTGTTGTTGTCAATCGAGTGGCTCCGGGGCGCACCAGAGGAAGCATCATATCGCCACACTGTCCCCGTGCCACACAATCCATCCCGGCCCACACCCGCACCCTACCCCAGCCACCCCCCCCCTTACGCACCATGACGCGCTTGGGCTGCGCGGTCTGCGGCGGGTGCGCCTCGTCGGCCGCCATGAGGCCGCGGCCCAGCACCGCGTCGTCGCCGCGCACCACCAGGGAGGGGCAGGGCATGTGGTGGGTGCAGTAGTCCGACACGCTGCCCAGGCCGATGAACGACATCAGGGAGCTGCGCGTGCGGCGTGGAGGGGGGGGTTACATTCATCATTAGTTAAGACGTGAAGGCGTAGCCAGCAGCCATACAGCAGGTACGTTGTTACCGATGGGGGTGTGGGGAGGTGGGTGGCTGGGCGGTGGGCGGGTGATGGGGGTGACAGAGGCTGGACAGCGCCACTCGGCCGGAAGCTGGCGCGTGCTGCACCGCCCTGCGGTACCGCCCTCCGACACTCAACGCCCCTGGCCCCCGGCCCTGCACCCATGACTGCGCCACCAACCAGCAGCGCCACGTGCCCCACCGCGCCCGAAGGCACCCCCCCTGTCTACGTTGGTTGGTTTAGCCTGGGCTGGTGTTCACGCCCCCGTCCCTCCGCTGGCGCCCTGCTGCCAGCCCCCTCCACCAGCCCGCCCGGCCGCCAGTGCGCCGGCGCCTCACCGCTGCAGCGCGCCCATGCCGCGGCAGCCCACCACCGCCAGGTCGATGGACTGCACGCGCGCGTACTCCACCAGGCTCTCGGCGATGCCTGCGTGCGAGTGTGCGTGAACGTGGGGGCCGTTTTGCGTGCACGTTAGGACAGCGCAGGAAGTTGGACAAGTCCGCAGGACAGAGCACGCGAGTGTGCTGAGTGCGCTGGGGGTCGTGAGCACGGAACGGCATTGGAGGCGAGCGGGAGAGGGCAGAGGGCCTCTGTGCACTGCATTCCGTTCTGCTGCGGTCACACGGCTTCCACAGCTCCGCCACACGCACGGCCAGGTGCGGCATGACGCGGCTGGGTGCCCCACGGGGCGGGTCACAACAGCGGGGGTGAACACGAGGGGCGGCCGCGCGCGCATGCAGGCGCGAGCGTGCATGCAGACACCGGCACGGGCCCGGGCGCTGTGCACCCACCCGACGCGCCGCCCGCCGCCGGCAGCGCCTTGGTGTGCACCAGGTCACGCGGCACCTGCAGTGGGTGTAGGTGGGCGTGGGGGTGGGGGCACACATGACACACATGAGCATGCACACATACGCACACTCAAAGCTCTTTCCGGTTCCCGCCGTTACGCACTTGATTGCCACAACCTGCTTCCGTCGAGGCCGCATGCATGGCTTGTTCCCCAACAGCCACCCCTCTGCGCACCCCCCGCCCCATGCCGAATCCCGGGTCAACCGCCCACCCACGTACCTTGTTGTGTTGCGTGCACACCAGGTCCACGGCAGCTTTGAGCACGTCTGTGTGTGGGGGTTGCGGGGGACGAGTTGGTGGAGGCGGCGTGCTGGCGCGGGTGCGCGGGTCACAAGCATACGGTAGTGCTGTGGTAGATCGTGGCCCCCTGGCGTGTCCACTTGCCCGCCCCCGGTCCTCGTCCTCGCAGGCCTCCTGTGCCGCTTGCCTCCCTAGCCACATCGGCGCCAGCGCTGTCACGCCGGACCAACGCTGCCGCCCGCAACGGCCCGCAGCCTGGATGCTGGGAGCACACAGCGACCTCCCCGCGCACCCGCAGCTTGGTGCTCCTCAGCGCGCCGCTGCGCGTCCCACTGGTGCGTCACAGCCGCTACCGCCGCTCCAGTGGCGACTGGTGCGACAGGGTAGACGTTGTAGGCTGTCGGGGTCCGAGACGAAAGGCGCAGCGCGAGGGGTTAGCTCCCGATTACCGCCCTGGGCATGCCGAGCGGCCAGACTGTCGCCTGACTGCCGCATGCGTCCGATTACTGCCCTGGGCATGCCAGACTGTCGCCCGCCACTGCCGCATGCGTCCTCACCTAGCGGCGGCAAGACGGTGACCAGGTGCAGCTCGTCGCTGGGTCGCCTCAAATGTAGGAGCGTCCATTCAAGTCCACGGATACTCTGGGGGCTCTCATCCAGGCAAAAAAGCACACGGCGTGGTGCCATCCTGCACAAGCAATAAGCGGGATGCCCTTTAAATGAACTCTGTGTTGTCGCCGAGACAAACGCCGAGAGCCGAGCGCGGGAGCTTTCCAGCCCGCTCCGCTGCTGTGACGGTGCAGTTTGTGCTGGTATTGCTGCCGTGGTGCAATCAAAGCCTGAAGGGGGACCCTGCCCTGGCCAAGGCCCTGAATGTGCCGAGGCCCCCGTTTGCTCGGCAAGGCGCTGACTCGGCGCTAGCTGCTGTGACTATTATCACCTGCCTGCTCAAGACTCTCGCCCACACGAATTTCCTCTAACAGCGCTGGGATGTTGTGTCGCGCCCGTTATCTACCGCGTTCTGGGCATTTGCAAGTTGCGAGTATTTTTTCTAGTGGTATGTCTCCTACGATGTAATTCCTCTAGCAAAAACTGCAGAAAAAAGCTTGTCAGCTGCTCATCCGGGCATCCAAGTCGCGATCCATCCTGCCTGCTTTCTCAAAGCTTAACCCGTCGCGACGTTACAATTCTACGAATTTGGTCTTAGCGTTCACTGTCAAGTCCCTTGCCCCTGGATTAAGCGCGCAAAACCGTGCCAGGAACGGGCTGCGCGGCAAAACAGCTGAAAAGTGGTCTGCGGCAAGGATGAAGTCTAGGGCAGGGTATCAGGACGATTACTGATTACTGTTGAGGTCCTGCGGCCAGCGCGCTGGAGTCCAGCACAGTCCGGGCAACAGCCATGCGACGATTCTCGGCTTTCAAGCCCGCGGTGTTGTTGCTCGCTGCGCTCATCGCGCTGTCGGGGCACTGCTCCCCGCGCCGCATCTTGGCGAGCAGCGGCTCGGGCGGCGACGACAGCCTTCCCTCCGTGGACCGCCTGCTGGCGCCGCTGCTGCCGCTGCTGGTGCCCGACGCGGGCGGCGCCAACTGGCGCCTGGGCGAGGACTTTGGCGAGCAGCCCGCCCCCGACGACAAATCCGACGCTGACGGCAAAACTGATGCCGCCTCCGCCGGCAGCGGCGCGGGCGCGGGCCACGGCCGCGACACAATCCGCGGCGGCCTCAACCCCGGCGAGCTCAAGGCGGCGCTGCGGCCGCTGGAGGCCGTGGCGCGGCTGACCCGGGCCCGCGGGTCGCTGGGGCTGCACAAGGCGCACGAGCTGACGGAGGGCCGCGCGCGGCCGCTGGCGGATGCGCTGCAGACGGAGCTGCCGGCGGCGGCGGCGGCGCGGGGGGCCCCGGCTGGGGAGGCGGCGCCGGCGGTGGGGGTGGAGGTGCTGGCGGCGCTGCGGGGGATACAGGTGGGTGGGGCTGGGGGCTTAAGGTGCCCGCGGTTAAGGGTTTTGGGTGGGGGGCCTGGTGGGGGTTTGCGCGCGGTTGGGTGAGGGCGGGTGGCGGCGTAAAGCCAGTACGGTGCGGCGGGCTGAGCAGACAGCGGGCGAGGCGCGAAGCAACTACAGTGCACTAAAATTTGCTTTTCTGGTGTGGACTGCAGGCGGGGGTGCGGTCGCTACTGGGGATGCCGCCCGACGCGTCTGGCCCCATCCTGGACATCATCAAAGGCGGCAGTAGCAATGGCAGTAGCAGTACCAGCAGTAGCTCCAGCGGCCCCTCGCACAGCTACCCGCTCCTGCGGCGCGCGGCGGTGGCGCGTGTGGCGCAGCTGTGGCTGCTGCACCTGCTGCCGGCGCCGGCGGGGGCGGTGTGGGTGCTCAAGGCGCGAGTGCTGGTCATCGACATCCTGCGGCAGGTGGGGGTGGGGGCGTGGGGTCTTGGGGTGGGCGGGGTGGGTGCATGTGAGGGCGAGAGGGAACAAGGAGGATGAGTGATTGTGTGGGGATGCCGGGGCAGGGATGGTCGGAGGTATTGTTGCGCAGATTCAGACGTGTCACGTGTGGGTCCGGCGTCTGACTCCTGGCCCAGGCCAGTTTCCGCGCGCACTCGCCCCGGCCAACGACTTGGCCTTACGAATCCCTTTCCGCAACCCTCCCACCCTCCCACACGCCGCCGCCGCGATCCTCCCCATCCCCATCCCCCGCCTGCCCACAGCTGTTTGAGCTGCACGCCGCCGGCATGTCCGCCCGCCACGTGCTGGAGTTCATGCACATCAGCAAGGCGGCCGGCACCAGCGTGTGCAAGCTGGCGGGTGAGGCGGGGTTACTGTGAACCAATCCCGTAGGGAAACAGAAGCGCTGCAAGGAGAAACTGACGCCGCAATGAGGACGGGTTGCAAGGAACGTACATCTGGCCGGGGCGGGGTTAGGGCGTGTGCGGGGGGAAGGTGACGGACTGGGGCGATCGACTCGGAAGACTACTTCCAAAGCCCATGTCCACCATCACCACCACCACCACTCACCTACCCGCGCTGCCCGCCCTGCCCGCCCTGCCCCGGCCCCTGCCCACACTGCCTTCACCGCCCCAGAGGCGTCCGGCTGCGAAGCTCTGGACTTCGGCATGGGCCGCACCTGCCTCATGCGCGAGTTCGACGACCAGCCGCGCTGGCTCAACGCCAGCCACCACTGGGCGGCCGTGGGGCCGTCGGCGGTGCCGCACACCGTGCACCCGCTGTGAGTGGCGGGCGGGCATGGGGTTTGCACCATGCACCACAGCCCCACAACCGCCCAACACCCGACTACATCGTCTAACGTTGAATGGAACCCCTCCTCCCTCGTTTCCCCTGCCCACAGCGCCTTCCTCATGTACGGCTACCCGCGCTCGCCCAACAAGGCGCGCACCTGCCCGCAGCGGCTCAGCCTGCTCAAGAAGATGCGGCTGGACTTCTTCGCTAACGAGGTGAGCGGGCGCGGGCGGGCGGGCTGGCGGGCTGACGTGTGTGCGTTCACGTATGGACGTGCGTGCGTGCATTTCCGGGGCATTTCCGGGGCAATCGGGCGATCAGTGAATATTACGCATATTCCAACTTCTCGACCTTGCAAAAACCCTCCCCCTCCGCCCCATGCTGCCGGGCAGTACACGGTGTACAACGACGCCGTACTGGGCAGCCGCGCCATCACCAACCGCTGGGCGCCGCCCGCGACCGCCGGCGGCGGCGCCGGCGGCAGCGCCGCCGCCGCCGCGGGCGCGGAGGACGCGGGCCGCGCCGCCGCCGCCTACACGTCCTATGTGATGCATATGAGCGCGGGCGGGCGGGAGGGGCCGGCGGTGGTGGGGCCGGAGGCGGCGGCGGCGGCGGCCGCCGCGGCGGACGCGGCGGCGGCGGCGGCCGGCCTCAACACCACCGCCGCCACCTCCTCCACCTCCGGGGGTGTGCTCCGGCGGCCCTACAGCGACGTGGTGCGGGCCACCCACCTGTGCAAGCGCTTCGCGTACGCCATTGCGCTGCGGTGAGTGCGCGGAGGGAGGGAGGGGCCCCCCGCCACACCCCAGGCGGCAGTGGTTTGGTTTAGCTTTGGCGACCCCCCTGCGGCCGCTTCCTGCCGCACTCCTCTCACCGCCCTTGCCACCCATCCCCCACCCAACCCCTCATGCCTTCAACCCCTCCCCAACCCCAACCCCCCACACACACCCCTGCAGCGACCCCGCCGCCCGCCTGCGCAGCCACCTGCTGTTCCTGGCAGACACCTATCTGCGCAGCTACGTGCGCCCGGGCCTCGTGGCCGCTTTCACGCCCGGCCGCAACTCCAGCGCCTGGTGGTGAGAAGGGTAGCGCTTGGGTTGACGAGGGCGGGGGCATGCAGCGCTTTCTCCACGACTTGCTCCTGTGACCTGTGACCCCGGCGCCGTGCCCCGTGCATCGTACACACCCAACCCCAATACGCCCCTTCCCCTACTTCTCCCCCGCCCCCGCCCACCCCAGGCGCGCCTTCGCTCCGCCGCTGATGGACAACTACCTGGTCCGCAGCCTGGGCGGTGAGGGCGTGTTCGCGCTGCCCTACGGCGCCATAGGCGGCCAGCTGGGAGGGGGCGGCGGAGGCGGCGAGGCGGCTGGGGCTGACGAGGCGGCGGGTGCTGCAGGGGGCGAGGCGGCGGCGGCTGCTACAGCCGGCTCCGCCGCCTCGCCGCCGCCGTACCTGGCCCTGGCAGAGGCGGTGTTGGCTCAGATGGATGTGGTGCTGGTGCTGGAGGTGGGTCGGGGGGAGGGAAGGGGGTGGGGATGGGGAGGGAAGGGTGGGGTAAGGGAGGGGGGATGGCCGTCCTTGTGAACGGTTTTGGAGTTGCGGGCCAGCCGGGAAAGGGACGACGGCGAGCGGGGATGTGCCTTCAGGCCATCACTTGTCTTACCGTCTTTGCATCCCCCTTCCCCCGCTACCACCGCCCGCCCCTCAGTCCGACCCCGCACTCAGCACGCGCACCACCACCTACGGCCTGGGCTGGGGCCCCTCCCTGGCCGACTTCTCGCTGCGCCGCTCCTCCTCAGCCGCCGCAGCAGCCGCCGCCAGCGCGCCGGCGGCGGCCGGCAGTAGCCGTGGGAGCGGCAGCGGCAGTAGCAGCCACCGGTCCTCGGCCGGGGGCTGGGAGGCGCTGCTGAGCCCGGGCGCCGGCAACCCCGTAGCCGAGGAGGCGGCGGCTGGCGGCAGCAGCAGCAGTAGCAGTAGCAGCAGTAGCGAGTCGCAGCGGAAACGGCGGCGGCGGCTGCAGGGCGGCGAGAAGCGGGGGCGGCGGCGCGGGCGGGAGGAGGCGGAGGACGAGGCGGACGACGAGGAGGACGGCGATGCCGCCGCCGCCGCCGCCGCCAGCAGCGGGTCCGAGGCCGCCGCCGACAGCAGCGGCCCCGACGGCGCCAACCCGCTGGTCGGGCTGCTGCCCACGCTGTCCGTCATCCAAGAGCTGGAGGCGGCGGCGGTGCAGTACGACAACGTGCTGTACGGCTGGGGGCGGCTGCTGGCGGCGCTGGACGACGTGGTGTGGCGGGCGGCGGCGGCGGGCGGGCGGGAGCCGGTGCCGGGGCTGTTCGCGCGGGGGGTGCGCGGCGAGGAGGGCGGGCGGGAGGTGGTGCCGCCGCGGTGCGGCTACATACACGCGGCGGACGGCGGCGGGGGTGGAGGCGGGGGCGGTGGAGGGGGAGGGGCAGGTGGGTCGGGCGGTCGGAGGGCGGCGCGGCGCGCGCGGCGCGGGTTGCTGCCGAGCGAGTCCGGGCAGGCGCAAGGATAGCTAGGTGCGCGCGTGCGTGAGGACGTGAGCGAGCGAGTGAGCAGCGTGCGTGCTGCGGGCGTGGCGTGGTGGGGTGGGCACTTGTGCGGAGCGGGTTTGGGCTCAAGCAGGGCTGCTGAGTGGGCCGAGCTGCTGGCTGAGGTGCACTGGGCTGGCGCGGTGGTCCTGGGGCGTGGCGTGCGTGGTTTCGTGAGCGTTAGGTGCAGGTGGGGCGGGCAATGCCGGATGTGCCGACTGTCATGGATTCATGCGCGCCATGGGCCCCCGCGGGTCCATGTGCGTGACTGGGGCATGCTTCCGTGCGTTCCAGGTCGAGGTGGCGTCGCGGCGGTGCAGGGTCGTGCGCACCAGCGGCTTGCTGTCGTGCGTGTGTATTTGCGAGCTAGTGCGGGCGTGCAGGCGGTTGCAAGGATGGTTTAAGAAGTGTAGCAGAGTAGACAGCACTGTGCGGGGAAAGGGGGGCAGCGCATTGGAAGGACGGATTTGCCGCATCCATCAGACACGGGGCACAGGGGGCGGGCTTTACAGCGACGCCGACTGCCGTACGCTTTAGGAGGTGTACAAGTGATACGGCCGGAGCTCAGCTCGCATTATTACGGGGCCAGGGGGGAGACGCTCCTGGTGAGCGCTCACATCCAACGCTACCAGTGCCATGCACCGTGTACGTACGTAAGCCGGCTCGGTATCTAGATGTATCTGCTTTAGGACTCTCGTCGTGGCGCCGCAGTGTACTGTGCGCCCTAAGCGCTGTGCGAGCTGCAGGGTGGCGCCGTGGTGGTCAGCAGTGTGCGGTCAGCAGTGTGCGTTGTCATCGCCGCTGTGCCACCGCGCAAGCGCACCTACCTGCTCGCACCGGCGGCGGCGCTACACCCACACCACATGGCCACCGCCACCTCAGCACCGCGACTGGCTCGCTCGGGAGCTGCATCAGCAGGCAGGTCCATCTTGTGACCCATGCAATCCAGGTGCAATCCACGTACACGGCGGCCCCGCAAGCATGCAAGTCTCATGATGATGACCTCAAGTAAGTGCACCCGCACGGTGCACCCCCACGGTGCACCCCTGCGCAAAGCGCATCCATTCGAGACTGCTAAAGTGTTCCTGGACTAGTCTCCCTAGACTGCTGATGGCGACATGCGCAACCGCGGCCCAGCACGCCCAGCAGGCTCATCAGCAGCCCAGCAAGCCGCGCCCCCCCTTGTCTAGTTCAGCTTGGTTTAGCTTGGGATGGTATTCACAACCCCCCCCCCCCACTCGTTCATTCGATCCCATTATTCGAGGCCTCATCCTTATTGCTTCTGTGGGCGCGACCCCTGACGACGCCTCCCCACCCGCGCCATCACCACTGCCCAGGCAGCGCCCACCAAATCGACAGCCTCTCGACAGCCTGTCTGCTGTCTGCGCCGCGTCAGGCCCCTGCGTCAGCCCCTTCAGGCCCCGATTGCTCACCGGTCACCGCCCGCCCCTCGCTATCTACACGCATGGCCGCCAGCCGGGGTCCGTGCTGGGGCCGGTCTCAATGCTTTGATTCAAATTATTGAGCTTCGATTTGATCGCCCATGCAGCCCGGCCCCGGCCCGGCGACTGGCTGGCTGGCTGGCTGGCTGGCTGGGCAGTTCGCCAGCTGGCCCGCTAGGCGGCGGAGCGGCGCAGGCCCATCACGCGGTCCAGGCCTGACGGGGAGGTGTGGGGGTGTGGGAGTGTGGGGGTGTGGGGGTGGGTGAGAGGGTGGGTGAGAGCGAGAGACCGTAGTGAGGATGAAGGTCTGGGCGGCAGGGAGTGAGCCAGTGAGGTGGCCCGGCCTGGGCGGAGCGGAGCGGAGCTAGCGGACCCATCCACCAGCTGCTGGTGGCGCCGGGCCACAGCGGCGCCCGCCCAACCCCAACGGAAGTGCGGCATCACCGGTAGCCGCGGCGCCGCCCCCCCCCCCACACACACCGCTCTGCCCACCGCTCCGTCCTCCGCTCTTGCATCCAATTCCCTCTCCTGACCACCTGCTGACACGGACACGCACGGCCCCCCATACACCGCCCCTGGCTGCCCCCATGCACACCCACGCACCCGTGCTGCGGTCGTGCGGGATGCGTCTGAAGGCCCGCGCCGCCGCCGCCTCTGCATCCGCGGTGACGCGAGCCATGAAGGCGCCTGCGGGTGCGTGGGGACGCGGGCAGTGTGCGCGTCGTGTGTCATGTGTCGTGTGTAAGAGAGCACAATGAAAAACACACGCACACATGTCTTTGTGTGTCGGCGTGTCGCCCACAGCAGACCCACTCGCTCACCCACGGTCTCGCCGTTGGGCAGCAGCGGGTCGTCCTCCTCCTCCACCTCGCCGTCAGCCTCCCCGGTGTGCTGCTCATGCGCACCACCAGCACCCGCATCCGCCGCAGCGCCATCGTCGGTCAGCAGGGCGGCGTCATCAGTGTCCGCATCCGCCGCCGCCGTCGCCGCCGGGCCGTCACCCACCACCTCGTCCTCCTCGCCCTCCTCCGCCGCCTGCAGCAGCTCCCGCACCTCCTGCAGGCTCCTGCGCTGACCGCTACTGCCGCCGCTACTGCCGCTACTGCCGCCGCTGCCGCTGCTGTCCTGGCCGTGGCTGCGGCCGCGGTGGGCCCTGTTGCTGGGCGGCGGCGAGGTCGGCGACCGCCGGGGGGGCGGCGGCGACCGCTTGGGCGGCGGCGGGTTGGGCGAGGGCGGCGGAGGGCGCGGCGGCGGCGGGCGCGGCGCGCGGCCCTGCTGGCGCTGCTCCTTCTTGACCTGCGCGGCGCGGGTGGCGTTGACGACTGCGTCCACCACCACGGCGCCCGACACCTTGTCCTGGATGCGCTTGAGCGCGGCGTCCTTGGCGGCGTAGGCGGCCTGCGTGGCGTTGCTGCCGAACTGCTTCTGGTCCAGCGCCTGGGGCGCAGGTGGAGGGGGAGTAGAGGGGGTGAAGGGAGGTGGAGGAGAGGGAGGGGATGAAGGGAGGGGGGAGGGGGTTTAGGGCATGGTGGCAAGTGCATGTGCGCATGTGCACGTGTGCACGCGCAGGCACGCCGCCTCACCGCCAGTGTGCGCGCGTTGCTGAGGATGTTGTTGACGTCACTCAGCTGGTACACGAACTGCTGGAACGTGGTCACCAGGCCTGTATTGCGTGTGCGGAGCGGGGTTTGGGGGGATGGGGCCGGGTGGTCAGAGGGGGGGCGGGATGATAGGGGATGGGCAGAGGGGCGGGGGCGAGGGAGTGGTGGTACGTGATGCGGCGGGTAAAGGTGAAGATGCGCATGCTGTTGCAACTGCTGGAGATGCGCCGCCGCAGCAGGTGACAGCGGCCCGGCAGCACAGCGCCCGCCGCACCCCCGCACCCTCCACACGCGCGAACACCCTCCACACACCCTCACACCCACCGCGCCCCACCACCACCTGGCCACGCACCGTCCGAGGCCGCGAAACGGAAGTTGAGGCGCACGAAGTTGAAGTTCCACACGAAGCGCGTGGCTGCGGCGGGTGTGAGGGGTGGTTGGGGGGAGGGCATACCCGGGTGCGTGCGTGCGTAGCACACTGGGGGGAGGGGCAGCACCGCAGCCGTGAATGGTGGGCGGCACAGGGCAGCAGGCGGCAGCCGGTGGGTGCAATGACCCCGTGCGGCCGGTGCGGGCATTGACCCCGTCCGTGGTGTTTGCGCCGTGGCATACGGTATGGCCGTATCGATCACTCCACCCCATCAGCAGCCGGCATGAATCGACCCCGCCGCCCACGCCGCCGCCGCATCACGCACCGAATGCGCGCTCCGCCGCCGTCAGCCCGCCGCGCTGCAGGCTCTGCAACAGCGCGCGGGTCTTGTTCTGCTGCTGCTGGAAGGACAGCCGCCGCAGCCCCGCCTGGCCCGCCTGCAGCAAGCAGGTAGGTGTGTGTAAGAATACACGGGCAAGCATGTGTGGGTGCGGATTGCTTGGTCGGTAGGCGCACGGTGCAGCAGAATGAGCTGCCCTACAAGTTACACGCACGCACGCACCCGCAGGATGTGGCCGTAGGTCTGCGCGCCCGCCTGCAGCGCCTCCGCCGCCTTCACGCCGTCCGGCCCCGCCGCCGAGCGCAGCGCGGGCGAGCCGGCCGCCGCGCCCAGCGCCGCCGCCGCCGCGTCCGCCTGGTCCACCAGGTCCTGGGGTGTGGTGCGTGCAGGTAGGGGGGCCGGGGGCGGGGGGTGGGGGGGGAGGGGGAGTCCATTACATTCCCAAACGAGTCGTAAGTGCTGGTTTGCGGGGGTGGAAGGGGGCCGTGGCCGTGTGCTGTGTGCATAGATGTGTGTTGGGGCCCGGGCAGCCGTGTGGGCCGCCGGCGCTCGCGAGTGCACCCACTGCCGCCCACTGCCGCCCACTGCCCCCCACTGCCTCACTGCACTGCCCCGCACCTGCAGCCCGCCCTCCAGCGCCGCGGCGTAGGCGTCCGGGTTCATGGCGCCCGCCACCTCGCCCAGCACCGACTCCAGCAGCTCGGAGGCGGGGCCGGGGGGGCCGTCCTCGGGGTTGTCCTCGGGGGTGGGCGTGGGGTCGGCGGCAGAGCGGGTGGTGGGGCCGCTGCTGTCGTCATCGCCGCCGCCGCTGACGCCGCTGTTGTCGCGTGGGGAGCCCAGCAGACGCAGTCCGGGGTACTCCACCTGCGGCGTCCGACAGGGAGCGGGCGGGGGCGGATAGGGACGGGTGTGGGTGCGCCCTCAGCCTGTAAACCAACTGCCGCGTCTGTTGGGTTTGCCGCCATGGGTGCTTAACTTCGGGAACACATCCGTCTCTACCCGCTCCTCGCCACCTGCACGCCTGCACGCACTCGCACGCACACTCGCACGCACCCGGGTGAAGTCCATGGGCTGCAGCGGCGTGCCCGACGCCGCAAACAGCCCCTCGCCGCCGCCGCCGCCGCCGCCGCCGCCGCCGCCCAGCAGTGAGCGCCGCAGCTCCGCGCCGCGGCCCGACGGCTCGAAGTCGGGCAGCGAGCCATCCGCGGCGCCGTACAGGGCCAGGTTGGATCCGTTGGAGCCGTTGGGGCCGTTGGGGTCGTTGGGGTCGTTGGAGGAGCGCATGGCGGCGCCACCGCCACTGCCGCCGCTGCCGCCACCACCGCCACCGCCTCCGAACATGGCGGCTGCGGTGCGGCCGGCGCTGAGGTCGCACAGGCCGTCCAGCAGCAGCTGCTTGTCCACCCGGTCGGGCGGCGTGCCGGGCGGGGCGCCAGGCCGGTCTGTGAGGAGGAATGGGGTGGGAGGTGAGGGTGAGGGTGAGGGATGGTGTTGACGCATGCAAGGCGGCGAGAGACTTGAATGCGTGTGGCTACCCTCCCACCTAATGCCCCGGGCCTCGCTCTCCCTCCCTCCCTCCCCTGCTCCCCCCGGCCTCACCCATGTATCCCACGGGGTCATCCAGGTCGTACAGCGTCTCATTGTTGGAGCAGGGGCCGGAGTAACCGCCGCCGCCGCCAGTGCCGCCGCCGCCGGTGCCGCCGGTGGTGCCGGTACCGCCGCCAGTGCCGGTACCGCCCCTGGTGCCGCCGCCAGTAGTGCCAGTGCCAGTGCCGCCGCCGCCACCGCCGGTGCCGCCGGTGCCCACGCCGCCGCCAGCCGCGGGCGCGGGCACGCCGGTGGTGCCGCCGGCGCCGCTGTTGGTGCCGCCGCCGGCGGGGGCGGCGGGGGCGGCGGGGGCGGCGGGGGCGGCGGGGGCGGCGGGCGCGGCCATGGTCATGCGTGTGCGCACCGCCACCTCCACCTGCAGCGCGTACGACACGATCTTGCCGGGCCTGGGGCGCGGCGGGAGGTAAGAGGTGCGGCCTTGTGTGTGTGCATGTGTGCATGCGTGGACATTAGGGGTTCCGCCCTGCCCGCTCTGCCAATCCATCCCGTCCACGCCCTCACGCCCCCCCCAACGGCCCCCCCCCACGCCCTGAAGTGCCACTCTCACCACACGAAGTTCATGAGGATGATCTCACTGCCGCCGATGAGCAGCTCCACCCAGGGCAGCCACAGGCTGATGCCGGTGGGCGGCGTGTAGGGCAGGCCCAGCAGCTCTTGGAGGTTGTCGATGCGCGCGATGGCGGCTGGGGGGGGGGCAGGGTGAGGGGTGTGGGGCAGGGGCAGGAGGGAGGGGAGGGAGCGGTGGGGAAGGGGGCGGGATTGGGTGAGGAGAAAGAGGTGCGTGTGACCGGCAGTACGCAGCACTGGGATGCCCACCCGCACACCGCCGTCACGCCCCACTGACACGCGCACTCACGACACGCCCGGCCTCCACCCCCCAATCCCCCCACCCCAGCCCCCCTCACCTGCCACCGCGTCGTCCGCCAGCTCGCTGTAGGACTTGAAGGCGGTGGTGGCGGTGATGTTGAGCGCGGTGCCGGCGGCCGGCGCCAGCGGCAGGCCGCCCAGCGCCGCCAGGCGGGCGGCGGAGGCGGGGCCGGTGGCGGCGCCGCGCGTGAGGCGCAGGTCGCGGGCGGCCTGCTGCGCCTGCGGGTGGGCGTGTTGGGGTGGGTCGGTGGCGGCAGCGGTGGTGGTGGCGGTGAGTGGTGGCATTGGCAGCATTGGCGGGAGGAGCATGGTTGGGCATGGGTGGGTCGTGGGGATTATTCGCATGCCGCTGATCTCATGTCGGACCCCATTGTGGGCTTGTGCATTTCACGGGCAGGCATTGATGCGGTGCCTGCAGCGCGCACCGTGACGTGTGCTGTGGACGTGTGAGAGTGCGGTTAGCGGACGTGCTGTTGCGTTACTTCTCACTCGGGCCAATGGTGCTCACACTTGCATTGCTGTCTGGCTGTTGCGCGGTGATGCATACTTAAGCGCGGGCGACGCCTGAGGCGTCGGCCCGCGGAACGTACCTTCATACATTCACTTAGGCTAGTGAGATCGACCACCACCATGCTCTCTTTCTAGGCCTAGGGCGAGTGGAAGGGCCGCAGCCGGGGTCCATGTAACACACATCGGAACAGCGACGCGAGCCTGCTTCTCTTTCCCCGACGGTCCAGTAGCTGCGCTCCAGTCGTCATGCACCCTAGTTTGGCCTGGTCAGCCGAGCTAGCCAGCACACAGCTCTGCGCGGCGCTGCAGAGATGTGAGGAGCGGAGTGGCGAGCTCCCACCGGCCGCGCATTCGCCAGCGTGCGCAGCCGGGCGCCACTCGCGCGAGGATAACGTTCCGACTTCCCACCCCGGTGCCGCTGGATGAGCAAAACAGGGTTGGGGCCCGTCACTCACGGATGCGCACAAGCACACATGCACCGCCCGCTACCCCGGTTGATTGGGGTTATATAACTGTAGCTTGGGCCGGTATTCACCCCCCATCACCAGCGCCGCCCACCATGTCGATCTGCAGCTGCGGCGGCAGCGCGATGGGGGCGGTGGAGTTGGCGGGGGTGCCGGGCGGCGGCGGCGGGCACAGCACCAGCGTCCAGGAGTCCAGCTGCAGCGGCCGGCTGCGGGGGGTGCAGAGCAGGGCGGTGATGGCGATCAGGATGTGCGGCAGCACCGGCATAGACAGAGGCAGCGAAGCATGCATGCATTCAGGGGCGGGCCCGAGAAGAAATGGGAGCGGTGGAGATGGCGAGATGGGTGTGGTGTGGGTGTGACCTGGACCGGGATGAGCACACATGCAAGCACGCACACACGCACTCAGGTCCCCCCCCCCCGCCCCGCCCCGCCCTACCCGCCCCCTCCCCTCCCACCCGCCGCACCTCTGCCAGCCCTCGCCCAGGTCCGCCAGCCGCAGCACCCAGCGCGCGGCGGAGGTGGCGTTGGCGGCGGAGAAGGCGGACAGCGGCGTGGCGGGCCTGTGGGGTGGGCGGGTGGGTGGGTGGGTGGGTGGGTGGGTGGGACACACACGCACACGCACACGTTACCGGTAGTTGGGTGGGCGCGGGGGGTCAAATGCGCGTGAATTGTGTTGGACAAAAACCAGTTGGTGTGTGCGGGGAGTAAGGTTCCCCCTCTTCCCTCCCTCCCTCCTCGCTCCCTTCCTCACCCCCTCCCTCTATCCTCCCCACAGCCGCCCGCCCACCTGTACAGCCCGGTGAGGTTGCCGGCGGCGTGCGGCGTGTCCACTGGCAGCACCGCGCCGGCCGCGTCGCTGAACCCCAACAGCTCCTCCCCACCTGCGGCCGTGCCATTGCCGCCGCCGCCGCCGGCGCCGCCGCCTGTGGCGCCCTGCCCCTGCTGCAGCCCTTTCAGGAGGGCGCGCTGGCCGCGGGACATCGCCGACAGCTGGGCGGCGGTGTACGGCGTGTCGGCGGGCGCGTGGCTGTACGGCAGGCGGTACAGCGCGATCTGCCCGGGATGGCGGCGGGGGACGGGGCGGGCGATTGGGTCGGTGGGTGGGGATGTGGAGGTGGTGGAATTGGTGGAGGTGAACACACGCACACGCGCATGCACACGAACCCAGCAGGCGTGCAGACGGTCTCGTGACACAGACGAAGACGCAACTCTCGCTCACTCCATTCCCCCCACCCCCCACCCCCAGCTCGGCTGCCCACTCACCACCAGGGCGCCCACGCGCGGGTGGCTGAAGGCCAGGCCGCGCACCTCCACCGCGCCCACAGTCGGCCCCAACTGGTCCTGAACCAGCAGCGTGCTGGCAGGGCGGAGGGAGGGTGGGGTGGGGCGGAGGTGGGGCGGTAGGCTGGGTTCAGGGAGCAAGGCGGGGGGGAGTTGGAGTTGGGCTGCCGCAGCTGCCGCCACCGGTGAGGACGAGGTGCGTGGGCGGTCGACTCCCACACCCCGCCGTCCCGCCTACCCAGCCCGCAGCCGCTTCGTGCCAGCGCGCGCCTGACCCCGTGGCCCCTATGCGTGTGTGCGGCCGTGCGCCCATGCTCCCGCCCGTCCGCCTGCGCAGGCGCCCATCCACACACCCCACGCCCCTGTCCCTTGTCTAGTTTAGCTTGGTTTAGATTGGGCTGGTGTTTACAACCCCTCCCACCGCCCCGCCCCCCCCACACACACCCACCTGATCACGCTGCCGGGGCTGCCGCCCTCAAACGACACGTCCGTAGTGTACGACATGCACTGGCGGTGGTGGCGGAGGGGATGGTGGAGATGGTGGGGTGGTGGGGGTGATGATAGGCACATTAGCATTGGGTTGGCGTGATGAGGAGGGCGGGTGGGGTGGGCGGACAGGTGGTGGGGATCGGCGCGTGGGGTGAGGTGGGGTGGGGTGAGGTAGTGCTTGGTTGTGGGGTGGCGCCCTACCGGCGGCGGCGCCCACGCACGCCCAATCTCCCCTTCCCCATCCATCCACCATCTACACCGGCGCACACGGGCACACTCTTGCTTCTTGTCGTTTCCCCTTGTGCACACGCACACGCACCCGCCCGCATCCGCCCACCTGCATAGACCGGGAGGTGGTGTCCGCGCCGCCTCCCGCGTCATCGTCACCGCTGTAGTCGTCAGCACCACCCGCTGCCGCCGCAGCCACAGCGGCGGCAACCGCGTCCGGCGAAGCGCCACCGCCAGCAGCAGCGGCTGTGAATGCAGCCGGGGCAGCAGCCGGAGCAGCAGCAGTGCCACCAGCCGCCACGAACGGCGCGCTGCTGTCGTCACCGCCTGCCGCCGCCGCGGCTGCTGGTGCCGCCGCCGCTGACGCCGTTGGGAAGAATCCGCCCCCGCCTCCGCTGCCTCCTCGTCCGCCGCCGCCGCCGCCGCCGCCGCCCAGAAGCAGCGCCACGAGAAGCAGCGCCGACACACTGCGCTGATGCCGCGGCTGGTGGCGATGGCGCCGCCTTGCCGCCCCGTACAGCGCGGGCGGCAGGAGCGGCAGTAGGGGCTGCGCGCCTCCCATTCTGCCTGCGTTTAGCTGGTGCGTTAGGGGCTGCTTTTCACCGGATGGGGCGCAGCCTGGGGGTGTTCCTGGTGTGGGCAGTGTGGATGGTCGCACCACGCAGGCCGCTCTTGGCTGAAGGCGCACAGCGCGTGCCTTGGTCCTTACTGTGGCCGAATGGTTTGGTTCTGGCACTGCTGCTGTTGCATCGATCTCGCCGATTGGCCCATGTATGGGCGCGCGGTCTTGGAGCGGCCCCGCCTCGACGGCCGCATCCGGCGGCGCGGCTGTACTGCCGCCAGCGCTGCCTAACAATATTCTTCGCAGCGAATCGTTACTTGGCGCGCTCAGGGCGCGGCTGGCGTAGGTAGGGCTACACAGCCTTGCAGCACTTCATCACACTTCATCTTCGGACAATGCAGTTCAAAAACCACCCCTCGTAGCCCCTCAGCGGTCTCCCTCGCTCCCTCCTTGCTATGCGCTCTTGTGGCAAGTAAGGCTGGTGCGCGGTGGCTCGCGGCCCGGCGGCGGCGGCGGCGGCGTGCAGGACGGGTTCGGTGGCTGGGGGCTGTGCGTGCTGGGGGTTGCTTGGCGCACGGGCGCAGGTATATACACGGGGGCGCGCACGGCGAAGATGACAGTGCGTGCGTGGTGGCCTGGACTGGGGTGATGGAGTGAGGTGATGGAATGGGGGTGATGGGGTGAGGTGGTGAGGGCTGGCCCCTTACACGCTGGTGTGGCGACACGTGCAGCGCATGCGGGGTTTGAATACATTGTGTGTGTATGTGTTGTACACGTAGTTGGCGGATACGTGTTGCATGTGCGGTGCTTGGCCGGTCGTGGGGTCTGGACGTTTGCACGCTTTTTTTAGTCGGTGCCGCGGTGGCTGGTGCGGCAAGGAAGTGTTAATTACCAAAGGTCATTACAGGATACCCATCGCTCCATGGATGCCGTTCGTGCATGCGCCCACAAGTATGCTGGTGGGAGCAGGGGATCACATACAGTTCATGTCAGCGGCAGGCAGGGTGGCGCGAAGAACCACATCACACACAACGGTGTGTGCCCGCGCCCCGTCAAGAGCGAGAACCTGAATGAACAGACAGAATCACGCATAGCCACCACGCAGCAGCAACCGGCATGTTCACACACGGCCCCACACATCCCACGGCCCTGTCCCCTCCAGCGGGCGGCCGCCGTGCCCACTACTGCGTGCCGCCACTGCTGCATGGCGCACGTGTTCGTTCGTTGATTGTGGCTGCGTGCGTCCCCGCTGCTGCTGCTGACCGCAGGCAGGTATGAAGCAGTGAGCTCAAATCGCTACTGAGGTCTGGCTGCCAGTATGCACTCTCCATCTGGCTACACATGCTGCTGCAACGCTGCGGCGGCGGATGACCCACAACCCCGACCCCTTATTGCCAATCGCCGCTGTACCGCCGCCGTGTTATCACTTCTGGGCGGTGGCTGACCGCCACACCACGCACCACTGACTACTACTGCCCACCCCCCGCCGTTGGATGCATGTGTGCATGCGTGCATGATTTTTTTTGTTTGATCTTGCCTCCGCATCATCATTATCATCAGGCCTTACCACGTGCACCCAAGCAGGCAGGTTGCTGCTGTCTGCAACTCGGCGTTGGTGTGTCATGCCGCGGAGGAGGCAGCAGCCGCAGCCGCAGCAGCCGCAGCGCCGGCCTTCTTCGGCTGCTGCGAGTCGCCATCGGCGGCGGCAGCGGCGGCGGCCTCGTAGCGGTCGCGGCCTGTGCGTGTCGGGGCGTGTCGGGGCATGCGGGCGTGTGTTGTTCGATGTTGGTCGTGCCACGGCAAGTCTTGAGGCAGGTAGGTGGGCCGCGTGCGACGCACCCCTGTCGCACACACACGCACACACGCACGCGCTCACCAATGGTGTCGGGCAGGGGGATGTGCGCCAGGGCCCGCGCCGCCAGCGCCTCAGCCTCCGCCACCACGCGCTCGAACCAGCGCTGCGGCGTCTCCCCAGTGGGCATGCGGCCGCGGGCAGGCGGCGGCAGCGGCGGGTTCTGGGCCGGGTCGGCGTCGTCGTAGGGCGGCGGCTGCTCATCCTCATCCCCACCATCAGCGGCGGCGTCAGAGCCGTCGGCCTGCAGCATCCGGCTGCTGCGGTGGCGGCCGGCGGCGGGCACTCCTCCTCCGCCGCCCCCCAGCTGCTGCAGCTGCTTGCCCGCCATCAGCCCCGGGACGCGCAGCCCGCCGCCGGGACCGGCGGCGGTCTGGTTGCGCCTCGCCTTGAGCTGCTGCTCGCGCTGCTCGTCCTTCTCACGCAGCTGGTCGGAGCGGGTCTTGTTGCGGCCGGACATGGTCGCGTCCAGCCTCTGGAGGGTGGGTCGCAGTGGGGTGGGGGTGATGGGGGGTGGGGGCAAGGTGGGGCGGGACAGCGTGGAGGTGGTGGTGTGGATGCAGGTGTCGGTGACGATGGGCGGCGAGGTAAGTAGCGGGGCCAGCCCCATGATCGGTGGGCCTTGTGCCCCGTGGGCGGTCCAACCACCCGCCCCCGCCCGCCCCGCCCCAGAGACACCAGATGATTGACGCACCCCCCCCTTGGTTTAGTTTCGGATGGTATTCACAACCCCCCCCCTCCCCCCCCCTCCCCCCCCCTCCCCCCCCCACCTCCAGCGCCTGCGACACGGTGATGATGGAGTTGACGTCCGCCAGGTTGTACAGCCACTGGATGTAGGAGAACTGGTCAGGGTGGGGGTGGGAGGGGTGGGAGGGGTGGAAGGGGAGGGGGGAGGGAGGGAGGGGGGTTAGTTTGGGTTAAGCGGTGATTCAGCGGTTCAGGTGATGAAGGCATGCAGGCATGCAGGCGCATGCAGGCGCCGCTCTCCGGCCCCGCCCCGCCAAAGTCTACCCCCAAAGCACGGTACGATCCGCGCACAGCGGCGCGCCCCCCCTTTCCTCCTCTCTCCTCCTCCCCCCAACCGACACGCCCGGCACCGCACCTGGAAGCCGTCGGCGGGACTGAAGCGGAACGTCAGGCGCACACTGCAGCAGTCGGGTGTACGTGTGATTAGGGGTGAGAAGATGGATGGATGGGTGGGGTAATGGCCGGAGGTGGTGTGGTGGAGAAGGCGGCCACGGTACTGTGCTGCCGCGCTGGGCTGGGGCTGGGGCTGGGCTGGCCCCGCCACCCAGTGGATTGGGGCCTGGTCCGCCGGCTGCCTCCCTCCCTCCCTCCCTCCCTCCCTCCCTCCCTCCCCTCCCTCCCTCCCTCCCTCCTCCCTCCCTCCCTCCCTCCCTCCCTCCCTCCCTGCCTCCCTCCCTCCCTCCCTCCCTCCCTCCCTGCCTCCCTCCCTCCCTCCCTCCCTCCCAGCCGCACCACCCACCGCTGGAAGTTCCAGGTGAAGGGGTTGGGCGTGAACGCCCGGTTGCCGGAGGCCTGCGCGCGCGGGCGTGTGCGTGCGCACGAGTGCGTGCGCAAGGCAGCGGCGTGTCGGGCACGGACGGGTGGTGCAAGGTGGCGGGCGGTGGTGGCGGCCGTTGGGTACGGCAGGGGCGACTAGGCCGCGACGGGCCCCTCCTTCTGCTGCTGCTCCATGCCCTTCTCAGCCTCCCCCTCATCCCTCCCCCCCCCCACGCCCCAGCCCCCACCTTGTTCATGCCCATCATCTCCTTGGCCGGCCCGCCCGCGCGCAGCCAGGCCTTTGTGGCGTCGACCAGGTCGGAGCGGTTCATGCGCGGCAGGCCCGTCAGCGCCGCCTGCAGCAGGGGGGGCAGGTGGTGGGGAGGGAGGTGCGGTAAACAAAAACAAACGGAACAAAGCCATTATGTGTGTGTGGGGGGGGAGGGCGGCTGGTAGGGGGCGAGCAGTCCACACCTCCCCCCCCCTCCCCGCCCCCCCCCACCGCGGGGTGCCACTTGCCTATCCCTTGTATAGTCTGGCTTGGTTTAGATTGGGCTGGTGTTCACCTTGAGCACCTCGGTCTGCGTCTGCGCGCCCGCGTGCAGCGCCGCAGCCACCTTGGCCGCGTCGCCCCCGTCGTCCCCGCCGCCGCCGTTGCTGTCACGCAGCTCGGGCGACTGCGCGGCGGCCGCCAGCAGCTCCTCGGCGGCGGAGGCGCGGCCCACTGCGTCCTGTCACGTGGGGTGGGGTGGGGTTATGGAGGGGGGGAACATTTGATGTGTGTGTTATGGGATGGAGGGGGCAGCGGGGTGCGGTGGCTTATGCAGTGTGCCTACCTCTTACCTGTCGCGCCCACCCACCCACGCACACACCCACAACCCAGCGCCCAAGCACACGCCTCCCCACACCCACCCACCCACCCGCCCACCCACGCCCCCACCTGCAGTGCGGCCTGCAGCGCCCGGTCGTAGCCGTCCAGGGACATGGACTGCGGGGGGGGGGGACGGTGGAAGGGGGAAGGAGGAGGGGCGGGGCAGGGCAGGGGTGTGTGTTGGGAGCAGGGGTGTGTTGGGGGAGGTAGGTGCTCCAGCAGCCAGCCCCCCAGCCCCCAGCTCGCTGCCGCCCCCCAAGACAACCACAGCGCACGAGCCCACAGCAGCACATGCGCGCCAGCACACCCACACCCACACCCACACCCATACCACTCACGTCCATGGCCGACTTGACGATGCCCTGCAGCGAGTCGGGAGACGTGCGCCACTCCTGGTCGCCACCGCCGCTACTGCCGCTGCTACTGCCGCCGCCGCCGGTGCTGCTGTTGTTTTCGCCGCTACTGCCGGCATCGTCCGTGTCTGGGTCCGTGTCCGTGGGCCCAAAGTCCAGTGGCTCCAGGCCGCTGTAGCCACCGCCACTACTGTCGCCGCCGCCGCCGCCCAGCAGCCCCCGGCCGCTGAGGCCCGACAGCTGCAGCTCCGGACCCAGCAGCGCCGCCGCCTGCGCCGCCCACCGCCCCAGGCCGCTGGGCCGCTCAGAACCGCTGCCGCCGTCACCGCCATCGCCGCCGCCGCCGCCCAGGGCAGAGCGCAGGAAGTCGCCGGCAGCTGCCCGCGTCTCGCCGCCGCCGCCGCCGCCGCCGCCGCCGCCGCCAGTGGGAGGCGGCGGCGGCGCCTGCTGCTGCTGCTGCTGCCTCAGCTGCGCGTAGAGCTGCGGGTCCGGGTCCATGGCGTGCGGCAGGGCGTACTGCCGGAACTGGGGCGGCATCAGCACCGCACACAGCTGCCGCTTCAGCTGCGGGGGTGATGGGGGGGGGCGAGGGTTGTGATGGGGGATGGGAGTTGAGGAGTGACACAGATGGGGGTTGGCGGGTAGGGCATGTGATGGCGGGACCCAAAACACTGCAGCACTGCCGGCCCCGCACCGCTCACTCACCAGCTTCTTGTTGACGACCACGGGGCCGTTGGGGCCGTCTGCGTGGGCGTGCAAGAATGTGTGCATGTAAGTGTGTGTTTTGGGGGTCAGCCGGCAGTGCCCCACATGTGTGATGCAGCAGCAGCAGTGGCCCCAGGCACACACAGCCAGTCAGCCAGGTGTGCGGCAGGTGACACGAGCTCAGCACGACAAGACCCACCCACGACGCCACAGTTGGGGCTGTTGCCGCTGCCACTGCCGCCGGTGGTGCCGCCGCCGGTGGTGCCCGTGCCAGTGCCGCCAGCGCCAGTGCCGCCGCCGCCGCCGGTGCCGCCGGTGCCCACGCCGCCGCCCGCCGCGGGCGCGGGCACGCCGGTGCTGCCGCCGGCGCCGCTGTTGGTGCCGCCGCCGGCGGGCGCGGTGCCGCCGGCCGCAGCCGCACTGGCGTTGGCGGCCATGGCCTCGCGGGTGCGGATGAACAGCTGCAGGTGTGTGCGTGTGTTTGTGTGTGTGTGTAGGGGGGGGTCCTACCTCTGAACGACTGCTAGGCGGGCGGGCAGGCAGGCAGGCAGAATGTGCCACGCATACGTGTACGGCACACAGCCGCCGCCGTACACGTACACGCCCCGCCGCCCCGCCGCTCACCTCCACCTGCAGCGCGTAGTACACGATCTTGCCGGGCCTGTGGCGGGCGTCCGTGTGGGCGTGTGCATTTAAAAAATAACAAATTAGGGAAAAACCGGGTATGCGTGTGGCTGTTGTGTGCGCATATGCGCCGGCACCTACCGCCCAACCACGCCTGACCCCGCCCCCGCACCACACGCGGTTCTGAATGGTGGCGTCGGTGCCGCCCGTGAGCAGCTCCACCCAGGGCAGCCACTGCGGGGGCGGGGGGGCAGGTGCGTGTCGTGTGAGCGTTAAGAGCAGAAAATCAAGCCCACCCCGCGCAGAGTTACCCGCACGAATGTGTGCTAGTGCCGCATATGCAGCTGCCGCAACTGCTACTGCTGCACATGTTTCCGCGGCTGCTGCAGCTGCCCCAAGCCCCCTCTCCCGCCTTTCCGCCCACACACACACCTCCTCACCTCGCTGATGAGGGGCGTGGGTTGGTAGGGCAGTCCGAACAGCGTGTTGAAGTTGTTGTAGGCGCGGATGGCGCCTGGGGGGGGGGCGTGGTGGGGGCGGGCGTGTGTGATGGTGGGGAGGGGCGGTGGGGGGCGGAGGGTGGGGAGCGGGGGGCGGCAGCGAAGTTCAGTATGAGCTGAGGCGCGCACAGGCGGGCGGGCGGGCGCACATTCAGGCAGCTCAAGGCGCTTCGCACACCCAGCCCAGTCCAGCCCAGCCCAGCCGCACCAACCCCAGCCCAGCCCAGCCCCGGCCCCGCAGCCCCATCCAGCCACGCACTGGCCAGGGTCGTGTCCGCCACGTCGCTGTATGGCTTGACGGTGGTGGTGGAGGTCGCAGTGGCGCGAGTGCCGGCGGGCGCTGCGGCGGACAGCAGCCCGCCGCCGCCGCCGCCCGCGCCAAACAGGCCGCCGCCGGCGCCGAAGAGGCCGGCGCCGCCGCCAGCACCGCCGCCTCCGAAGGCTCCGGGCACGCCCAGGCCGCCGCCGCCCAGGGTGCCGCCACCCAGCAGCCCCACGGCGCCGGGGTTGGCGGCCTGCTGCTGCTGCGGGTGGCGGAGGCGGGGGCAGGGTGGGGCAGGAGGTGGAGGCAGAGGAGGAGGGTGGGTTCAGTAACGGCGAATGGAGAGGCGGGGCGCACGCAACTTGCACACACATGCACACCCACGCACCGTAATGCTGCGGTGCGTCCCACGCGCCCTGCTACCCTCCCGCGTGAGGAGTCAGGCCTGCCCCCGCCCCCCCTGCCCTGCTCCCTCCCCCCCCCCCCCCCACACACACACGCCGCACCATGAGCTCGGTGAGCCAGGTGGGCGGCGGCGTGTCGGCGGGCGGGCACAGCACCAGCGTCCACTGCAGCAGCACCGGGGTGGAGCGGCTGGACCGCCGGGGGGGGGGGAGGGGCGGTAGGGGAGGGGCAGGGAGGGGTTGGGGCGTGCAGGTAGGGTGGGGCCGAACGGGGGGGGGGGGCGGCACCTAGGCACTTCGGCATCGCAGGTGACCCGAAGGGAGGGAACGGTACTTGCCGCAGAGCCGAGGGCTGAGGGCTGAGGGCTGAGGGCTGAGGGCCAGCAGGCGAGGCCAGCCCTCATTACGCTGGGTCAACACACACACGCGGCCACGCACTAGCACACACGGCCCGCCCCCCCCCCCCCGCCGCCCCCACCTGGCGTTGCCGCCCGCCCGCACGTCCTCCACCACTAGCGCCCAGCGGCCACGGGAGCGGGTGCCCAGCGCGCCGAAGGTGGACAGCGGGCTGGCGGGACTGCAGGGGGGGAGGAGGCGTGGAGGTGGAGGGGGGATGAAGGGAGCGAGGTAAGGCGTGAAGGGTGGAGCAAGACCAGGCGGGGGGTGGCGAGGAGGGCGGGGCAGGGGCGGATGGCTGACTCGGGCTGCAATGAATGGACTTCGGCTGAGCCCCCTTGACTGGCCGCTTGCCCCCAGTAATCACACCCAGCAGGCGCGCACAGCAGCTCCCCAGTTCCCCACAGGCCCCCTGGCTGGACAGGCCCCACGGACAGGCCCCCCAAGACCCCCTGCACTTGCTTATCCCTTGTCTAGTTTAGCTTGGTTTAGATTGGGATGGTATTCACAACCCCCGCCTGCCGGCCCCGCCTGCCGCCCCCCTGCCGGCCTCACGTGTAGTTGGCGCTGGCGTTGGCGGCCGGCACCCAGTAGCTGAGCGGCCCCGGGGCGGAGTCGGCGAAGGAGGCGCCGGCCAGGTCCGCACCCGAGCCGCCCTGGGGGAGGGGGGATGGGTGGGGTGGGTGGGGGCGTATTTGTGGGGGGCGTGCCGGGCATATGTGGGCACGGCGGCGGTGTGCGGGTGGTCGCACTTGTGCCCTACATGTCACCACCGCTCCGGCCACATTCACAACACACACGACATGGCATGCCACACCCACACACCTGCCGGGCCTCCTTGATGACCACACTGGCGCTGCTGCTGTTGCCGCCTGCGCCGTGCGTTGCAGCACGGAGTCATCAGCGGGTAGGACAGGACATCGCCTGCAGGAAATAAAACACAACATACCGAAAGACACAGCCGCCTCACGCACCGTCCGCGCCCCCGGCGGCGACCTCGTCCAGCAGGCGGGGACTGGTGGCGGCGGCGGCGGCCAGGGCGCCCGCTTCGTCGTCATAGGGCAGCCACAGCAGAGAGATCTGCGCGCGGGGGGGCGGGGGGTGGAGTGGGAGGAGCATGTGGAATGCCAGCCAGGGCAGGTGGGGGGAGGGTTGTGAGCACCAGCCCAAGCTAAACCAAACGGGTAGGACGGCGTGCCGCTGCTGCTGGTGGGCATGCAAGGCGGCGATGCAGGCGCAGAGAAACGCGGCTAGTTCCCCCCCGCCATCTGCCCGCCCATACCCAGCCACCCAGCCGCTGCTCCCCCACCCCACCCAGCCACTCACCACCAGTGCACCCAGCCGCGGGTGCTGCAGCCGCACGTCCCGCACCTCCACAGCGCCCACAGGACCACTGCTGCCGCTGCTGCGGCTGGTGCCGGCGCTGAGGTCGTCCGCCACCAGCAGCACACTGCGGCCGGGGCAGGCACACACAGGTGCGCACAAGCGCAAACATGCGCACGACAGGCTAGGCTGAGGGGGGCAGAGGGGGAGATGGCCCAGCAGCAGCAGCAGCCACCCCTCACCAGCCCCCGTCCACAACCCACCTGCCACCTACCCGGCACCCCAACCCCCACCACCCCACACACACGCACCTGGTCACGGCGCTGCCATCGGCGCTGCGCACGGTGAGGCTGGTGTCGCCCGGCCGGCCCGGCGCCGCGGTGTAGGCGGCGCACTGGCGGGGCGGGGCGGGACACAGCGGAGCGGGGCAGTTCCGGCGTGGAAGGGCGGCGCAGCAGCATGGGGCGATTGCGGCGGTTGCGGCGAGCGAGATCGGCAAATACACACACAGCAGCATGTTCATGTGCGCAGTGGGCCGCCGCGCGAGTTGTGCCGTCACCGCCACTGCCACCGCCTAGCGTACCTCCTGAGTGATGGTCTGGTTCACGGCGGGGCCCTGTCCGGCGGCGCTGGCGCTGGTGTTGGCTGCGGCGGCTGCTGCCTGCTGCCGGGTGCGGGCGGCGAAGGCGCCGCCGTCAGCCAGCGGCGCCGCTGCCGCCGGGCCGTCCACAGGGACGCCGGCGGCGCTGGCGGCCGCGGCGCTGGCGGCTGCCTGGAACGACGCAACGGACTCCATCAGGTCTGTTGCTGCGGCCTCAGCATGAGCAGCGCTGCTTGAATCTGCTGCTGTGCCTGCTGCCGCCGCCAGCGCCGCCGTGGCCGCACCGAGCAGGCAGCAGCCGAGCGCGACGCAGTAGGCCGCCGCCAAGAGCAGTGGCGGGAGGCGCCGCGGCGGGCGGCGGCGGCTGTCGGGCAATCGCATTGCCTCGGAGGCTGTTGTGAGCGCCAAGCGAGTGAGCTGCTGGTGGGGGCGGTTGCAAGGTGGGCTGGAGGCTTGCTGCCTAGCGCCGCTCGTTATCTTGGGATTGGCTGCGCTGCGCCGAGGGAAGAAATGTCGCTGCCTAGCTAAGCAGCACGGACGCATTTGGACTGGACTACGATTCCCGCCCGGCACGATTGCGGGGCGCCATCGCAGGCGCGCCAGGGCTTGGACCGGCCGCCGCCGCGCATGATCCTCCCACCAACGCGATTTCCTGTACGTTGGGCGAAGCGAAGCTAAGTAATACAACAACAAAGCAGTGACAGCACAGCACGAACGACGGTGTTCCCACACCTTTCCCACACCTTTTTCACACCCGGCCCGTTGCTGAAACCTGCCGACGTACCCGCCCCGCCAGCGCTCGCCGCGCCAGCGCGAGTTCCTGCCTCCCGCGGGTGAGTTCCCGCTGCTGCGGGGCGCTGGCTCGCCGCGGGGGGCCTTGGGGCCTGAATGGGCTGAGCCCAGACTCTGGCGGAATCCGCGCGCAAAGGGATTCCGCCGACCGGCGGGCCGACTGTTTCGGACTTTGCCGCGCAGCGCCGCTGTGGACGTTTTAAATCAATAAAGTCACTCGGCGTACCGCACCCACCGTTGGCTGCCCCGAATTTCGCCTTGGCTGTGCACGACCTCGCTCGATCGTGCAGTCCAACGGCAAAGACACCGGCGCTGCCGTGCCGCCGTCTGCAGTTGTCGAGGCAGGCCCAAACGCAACGTTGGCGCCATGCGCACCGCGACAGCCGGCAACAGCGGCTGCGGCTGCGGCACGGCCGGTAGCTCGAGGCACACCGCCGCCACCTCCACCGCCGTCGCCAGCAGCTGCTCTTTCGGGCCCGCCTCGCCTCGCTCGCGCACTCGCCGCTCGCCAGCCCGCCGCCTGAGTCCACTGCTGCTACTTCTCGGGGCAGCGGCGGCTGGCGCGCTGCTGTGCTGCGGCGGCGGCCTCGCGCCTGTCGCCGCCGCCGCGGTGGGCGCCAACGCCGCCCTCGACAGCAGTGGCGATGGCGGTGGCGGGGCCGCTGCTGAGGCCTCGCTGCTGCTGGAGGCATCTCAGGAGGACGAGGAGGCGGCGGCGGCGCAGGAGCTGCTGGCCGCCCACCGCCACCGCCAGGTGCTGTCCAGCGAAGACGATTCGCAGCAGGGCGATCAGGATGAGGGCGATCAGGATGAGGGCAATCAGGATGAGGGCAATCAGGATGAGGGCGAGGGCGGTGGTGGTGCGTCCACAGCAGCCGCCGCCGCCGCCGCGTCCCTGCACGACCTGCACCTGGACGAGCTACCCCTGGAGGAGCAGGAGGAGCTGGGCAGCGGCCTGAACGGCACGTCCTCCTCGCGCAAGCTCATGTCCTCCATCCTGGGTGAGCGGCTGGCCTGGCCCCACCTAGCCCGCCTAGCGCGCAGGCTCCAGACGTCCCCACATGTACACGCCAGGCTGCTGCTGCCCTCCCTGATGAGGGTGCAGGCCGGGTGGCAGGCAGCGGTCCAAATTCTGCCCGCCTGAACGCTGTTGACCACGGATTGTCCGCCCTTCCCCCACGCCTCCACACAAACCCGCCCTCCTCCCCGCCCCCGCCCGCCGCCCCGCACAGCCGGCCCGCTGCCGGGGCTGCACTTCATCCCGCGCGGCTTCCCCGGCCCGTCACTGGGCGCCGGCGGCCTGGGGCTGATGGCGCGGCTGGGAGCCTTCGGCCCCGGCGGCGCCGCGCTGGCCGCCGCCGCCGCCGCGCCCGGCGGCGCGGTGCCGGCCGCCGCCGCCGCCGCGGGCGCGGGTCTGGCGGGCGGTCTGGCGAGCTATGTGGTGCTGGGTCAGGACCCGGTGGCCATCGCGCTCCGGCAGCTGAGCATTGTGGCCATCCAGGCGTACGGCACCGCGGCGCAGAACAGCATCAAGCGGTGGGGGGGGGGCGGGCGACGGGCCTACGTGGCAGCGGCGGCGGAACGAGTTTGCTGTCGTCTTCCCACTTGCACCTCCTACCCTATCCCCCCTCCCACCCCACTCTCCCCCACCTCACCCTGCCTCACCCCGCCTGCCCCCACCACCCCCAGCGGCATCAAGGCCATCGACGTGCAGCTGGCCCGCTACGCCGCCTACCTGAAGCGCCTGGCCAAGCAGCTGGACGCGGCGGACGCGGCGGCGCAGCTGGACGTGGCGCAGAGGGAGATACGGGTGCGGGTGTGGGGGCGCCTGGTGGTGGGGTGGGGAGGAGTGTGGCGTAGGGGCGCGGGGGTGCGGGGTTGAGAGGCTGAGTGGACGGGTGGGTGGACGGGTGGGTGGTTGGGTGAGAGGTTCAGTGCGTGCTGCCAGTTGCCCGCTTTCCGCCCCCCGCCGCCACTCATGACCACGCCCGCCGGCCCCCGGCCCGCAGGCGCTGGTCATCGCGCGCGCCGCTCTCAAGGACTACGGAGCGCGCCAGGTGTGCGGTGGCGTGTGAAGTGGTGCGCGTACGGGCCAGACAGCACCTCCCTCATAGTGTCTCAAGCCTCACCTCCATTCACACGCCATGCCCTCACCCCCACCCACCCACCCTGACCTTCACCCCCACCATCACCCACCCCTCCAACCTCACCCACACCTCTCCACCCACCGCCTGCAGGTGTCGTACGTCAAGTTCTTGACCTCCGCCGCCAGCGCCTGGACCAGCTGGTTCTACGGCATCCAGTACCGCTTCACCACCCTCACCATCACGCTGCAGTGGGGCAACGACCCCATCCAGTTCGAGCTCAACAGGGTGCTGTACAGGTGGGGGGCGGGGAAAGGGGGGTGGAGAGGGCGGGGTTGGGAGAGGGGATGAGAAAGGGAGGGGAGGGGGGCAGGCGGGAGGGGAGGGGAGGTTTGTGAAGCGTGCCCAACCCAGGGGCGCGTGGCTAGCGTGTCCCAGTCAGCCAGTCAGCCACACTGCGCACACATCCTGCTGGTCGCCCCGCCGGCCCCCCGCCCTTGCCTCCTGCTACAGCCTGGCTGACGCCACCAAGCTGTCCGGGCTGCTGCTACAGCCCTTCATCGACGCCTTTAAGTACGAGCAGTGAGTGCGGGCTGCTGGTGGGGGGGGCGGGGGCGAGGTGGGAGAGACGGGGGCGGGGTGGGAGCGGCTAGGTAGACGGGGTGGAGTGGGGTGGAGGGCTGGCAGCGCGGTGGCTGCAGGTCGGGTGCATTGCCTGGGCATCGCTCTGAGTCATGAGCGGGGGTAAGCCGCGCGCGAGGGAACGAGCCGGGCTTTATTTCCTGCTGACGGCTCCCACACCCATCGCCCTGCCCTGCATCTGTCCGCCACGACACAAACACGCACACATCTGCCCCGCCCTGCCCTGCCCACTCCCGCCTCATCCCCTGCGCCTGTGTACACACACATACACACACTGCCCGCACGCACACCCCTGCACCCCTCCAGGCGCTTCTCCGCCGCGCTGTTCAACATCCTGTTTGACGCCTACAACCGCGAGCGCAACCGCCTCACCGTCACGCCCGTGGCCGTGCTCAACGTGCGTGCGTGCGCGGTGTGCGGTGCAGTGTGGGGGGCAGTGCGCGCGGGTGTGCGCTGCATGTGCGCTGCATGTGCGCTGCATGAGCGGGTGCATGAGCGGGTGCATGAGCGGGTGCATGAGCGGGTGCACATGCAGCGCAGTGCAGCTTAGGAGGGGTGCACGAGCGAGAATATGCGAGCGAGTACCGTATGCTGGACTGCTTTGGCTGAGGCTGGCGTCGACGCCTCCCGCACATCCCTTACATCCCTGACGCTCCTTAAGCCACCCCGCCCCCCCCTACACACACACACACACCACGTACACAGGACCCGCTGGGCACGGGCCAGAACCTGCCGGGCGTCATTGCCCGCGTGCGGGAGCTGGCGCAGCAGGTGGGTGGTGGGTGCTGGAGTGGGAGCGGGGGAGAGGAAGGTGTGTGGGGGCGTGGGGCGGCGCCGGGTGGAGCCAGGTGGAGCCGGCGCATGCTGCCCCCGCGCATGCTGCCCCCGCATGACCACGTGTCTGTGACGCAAGGGCGCCAGTTTATTGCGGCTGCGCCCGCTGCACTGCCTGCCTTCCCACACCCTGCTGCTGACCAACCTGTTACCGCGTCACAGCAACTGCACGCCTGCCAGTACGTGACACGCCACGCACCCCGCCCCAACCCCACCCACCCCAACTGGCCCCGCAGCTGGGCGGCGGCGGCGCGGCTGACGCGCTGCGCACCGCCGCCCTGACCGCCCGGGACCAGGTGGCGGCGGCGCTGGGCACCGGCGGCGGCGGCGGCGGCCAGGCGCCGGCTGCTGGTGCCGCGGCCGCCGGCCAGTCCGCTGACCGCGACAGCGGCGGCGACGGCGGCGACCGGCCCGGGGTGGCGGCGCTGGAGCGGCTGACGGACATGCTCAAGCAGCGGGCCGCGCAGCAGGGGGCGGCGCCGGGGCAGCAGCAGGGGCAGTCGGCGCAGCGTCAGGCGCCGCAGGGGCAGCAGCAGGCGCAGGCGGCGGGTGACACTGCAGCCAGCGGCAGCGGTTAGCAGGGCCCGGCTGGCTGCTTAGCTGGGCCCGGCTGGTGGGCTGCTGCTGTGTGTGCTTGTGCACGTGTGCGGCGTGCGTGTGTCTGCTGCTGGGCGCAGCCGACAGCCCTTGGTTAAATTCACACCCGCAGCGCACGGAGCCAATCTTAACATACACTTTGCTTGAAGGTCATCGCAAAAATCAATTGTATCATCAAGCTGTCGACGCCGGTGCTGGTGTCCCAAGTCAAGGAGAGAGAAGGCATAACAAGTGGATGAGGTGACACCGGCGGAGTCATCTGGCTGCGCGGGCTGATGGCGCGCCGGATGGCTGTTAGGTGGGGCGGGTTGGAGTAGGCGGGTTGGGCTGGTGCTGCTGACAGAGGTTCGTAGGCATGGGACCGCACACGTGTGTGGGCGTAACCATTTATGCTGGTCTATCTGTACTAGCGCCATTGAACTGCATGCTGCTGTGGTGGTGCAGCTGCGCGGTTGCGGTGGCGGCGGTGGTGGTGTGGGCTCGAAGTGCACTGAGGGCAACATGGCCGTGACTAGCCGCCGCCGCCTGCACAGCCCGTGCCCCTGCACGTGGCGTGCAGGCGGCTGTGTCGCGGGGCGCAGTCGGGCACGCACGGCAGGTTGGGTTGCGCTGCGGTCGCTATCAATTCAGCTACTCATTGGACTCAGTGGACTGCGATTCTTTCCTAATGATGAGAAGCGATTACTGTCGTCATTGCGGAGAGGACGATGTTTGCTTGCGGACGGCGGGCCACACGCGGCTGGGGGCACGCGGGCGACCGCAACCTCGCCCATCCGTGCAAGCGGGCCGGGCGGCGAGGTTCGAACTGCGGGCGGCGCCCCCTCCCCCCCACCTCACAACGAACAACCCTTGCAATCAAACCATGCTTGTACTGTGAGACTTGTGTGTCTTCGGGATCCGTACGTGCCAGACGACTGCTTGACGTGCCATTCCCCCATCCACCCGTGGTGCGACGTGCCGCCGCCCCGCACGTGCCGTTCCTCGACTGACTTTGACGCTGACCTGACCTGACAGCACAGTCACCGCCGCCAGCAGAGGCTGGGCCCCTTCACGGCTTCGTGACGCGCGCTGTACCGTACTACGCCGTCAGTCGTGGTGGCCACCCCCGGCCTCCACAGCGCGCGCCATCGATCATGAGGTCGATTAGCAGGTAGCTAGGGCCAGCCGCGGCGTGATGTGGCGCAAGGAGGGAGGCCTGTGAACCCAGCCCACCTGCTGCCCGTGGTGGACTGCCAGCAGCGCGCGCCAAGAGTTAAAGACCCTACAAGCTCTACACGCGAAGTGAAGTTCGTTCGCTGCGAAGAATAAATAAAGCGAGCAGTTGGCATCGGGGCGCTGGGCCGGCCGTCGAGGCAGGGCCGCTCCAAGACCTCGCGCCCATGGCCAGCCGACGCTCCCTACGCTTCGCGCTGTTGTTCCTGCGCGTTGTTCGGTTGTCCCGCCCCCGAGCCCTCGCGTCGACGCCTTCGTTCCAGCCACAAACAGGCAGCCTAGCTAACGCCGCCGTGCGTGCAGACCACTGGACCCCTCAAATGCCGCACCGCTTGCCGCCGCCGCTGCTGCTGGCAGCGCTGCTGGTGCTGCTGCCGCTGCACCCCAAGCTGCTAGTCGCGGCTGCAGCGCTGGATGCGGGCCTGCTGGCGGCTGAGCAGGCGGCGGCGGGCAGCAGCGTCTTCGGCGACGGCGACGGCGGCGGCGGCAGCAGCAGCGGACTGCTGCAGGGCGCCGCGGGGCACAGGGGGGACGGCGGCGCGGAGGAGGCGGCGGAGGCGCTGATGGCGGCGCAGCTGGCGGCGGGGGAGCCGGAGGGGCGGCGCCGGCTGATGTCGCTGATTCGAGGTGCGTGCGTGCAGTGCGGTGCGGTCACGGCGGGCTGGGCCCAGCACGCAGCAGCCCTGTTCACTGGAGCGCGCGGCTGGCTGGCTGTAGCGGCGGCAGCACGCTATCAAGCCATGAGCTCCCATGCATGCTGCTCTGCCTTGCTTCCGCTGATGCTGTTGCCTTGGCGCTCCGTTCCCCACCCCGCCCCTGTTACCTGACAACCCTCTTTGCCGCATCGCGTTACTTGGCTGTTTCCTAAGCTTGTACACATACATGCCCGTCACGTGCCGCGTGCCGCCACGCAGCCGGCCCACTACCCGGCCTCACCTTCCCCGGCTTCCCGGGCGCGGGCGCGGCGGCGGTGGGCGCGGCGGCGGCGGGCGCGGGGTACGTGATCACGCAGCAGGACCCGGTGGCCATCGCGCTGCGGCAGCTGAGCATTGTGGCCATCCAGGCGTACGGCACCGCGGTCACCGCCGCCATAGGCCTGTGAGTGGCTGGGGAGGTTGGGTGGGGGGCAGGGGCGGATGTGTGTGGGGAGGTTGCGTTACAGGTGGACGGTACATTCGGGGAGCCGGCAAGGTTGGGTGGCGGGGCTGCCACATCCCACTCCTATTCCCCGTTGCTTTCCTGTCCGCCCATACACCGCTGCCACCCCTCTGCTTCACCCACCCACACCCACGCACCCGCACCCCCGCAGCGCCGTGACGGCTCTGGACAACCGGCTGGCCCGCTACGCCGCCTACCTCAAGCGGGAGGTGGACGCGCTGGGCGACAGCAACACGCCCGCGCTGGTGGACGAGATACAGCGGGAGATCCGGGTGGGGCGGCTGGGGGAAGCGGCCTGGGGGGGAGGGGGGAGGTTCGGGGAGTGGCCAGTCATGGCCAGTGCTGGCGAGGACCAAACACGGGCCGCGCTACTGGGCTGCACTGCGACCAGTTGTCACACGGGGGCGGAGGGGGTTGGGGCGGGGGATGCTGCATCCATACCTACATGCCTGCCTGCCTGCCTGCCTGCCTCGCCCAGTCGTGACCGGTGGCCAGGACACCTTGCTGCACACCCCTCCGTGCGCACACACATCTGCACATCGTTTTCCCCGGTGCTCTCACACGCACCTGCATACACCCACCCCCACCCGCCTGCCCACCCACCTGTACACACCCACCCCCGCCGCCGCAGGTGCTGGTGGTGCTGCGCGCGGCGCTGAAGGACGTGCAGTCGCGGCTGGGCGTGTACGTCAAGTTCCTGACCTCCGCCGCCAGCGCCTGGACCGCCTGGGTGTACGGCATACAGGTGGGGCGGGTGGGTGGGTGTGGGGTGTGGGGTGTGGGGTGTGGGTGTGGGGGTGGGTGGGGTGGGGGGCGGGAGGGGAGGGGGCAGTGGCGGGGGGCTAGCGACAGGGCGGAGGGCAGAGGAAGGTGCTGCGTGTGTGGCGGGCGTGTGGGAGGTGGTAGGTGGGGACAGATTGTGTTTGTGAGGGATGCCGGCGGCGGAGGGCGACACGTGTATCCGCCGGGGGTGTGATAGTGAGTCTGGGGGCCAGCAGCAGCAGCAGCAGCAGCAGCGTGGCGTGGGCTGGGTGGGCTCGGTGTTTGGCTGGCGGCGGCCCTCCTGCCTCCCCTGCCCTTGCTCGCCCCGTCCTGGCCAGTCCCACGCCTGTCCTCCCTGTCCCACTGCTTCCTCTACCGGCCCACTGCTCCCCCCTCTGGCCCTTGCCCCCTGCCCCCCTGCCCGGCCCTGCGCCTCCTCTGTCCCGTGACTCGCTTCGGTTTCTGGAATGAACTACCCCCTCCCCACCCCCCACCCACCCAGTACCGCTTCCAATCCGCCAACGTCAACTTCCTGACCTCCAACGACCCCTTTGGCGTGGAGTACGCGCGAGTGTTCTTCAGGTGGGTGGGTGGATGGGTGGGTGGATGGGTGTGTGGGTGGATGTAGGGAGGGCGGGGGTGGGGGGCACGCGGGGGCCACAACCACCTGGGTATTGTGTGCCCACACCCTTGTGCTCTCAAACACGCCCACGCCCACGCCCATGCCCATGCGCCCACACGCCACGCTGCCGGCAGCCTGTCTGACGAGACCAAGCTCATTGCGCTGCTGCTCAAGCCCTTCATCACCGAGTTCAACTTCGGCCAGTGAGCGGGGGCGGATTTGGGGGGCGTGTGGGGGCAGGCTGAGGAGTGGCGGGGCCGGGCTTAGGAGGGGCGGGCGCTTGCAGTAGAGGAGACGGGGATGGGTACGAGGGTTGATGTGCAGTACTTGCACACGCACACGCTCACACGTATCCTTCCCCTCCAACCCCCACCCCATCACCCCTACCCCGATTCCCCCTTCAGGGAGTTCTTCAACAGCCTGGCCGGCATCCTGCTGGACGCCGCCAACAGCGAGCGCGAGCGCCTCACCGTCACGCCCGCGGTGGCGCTGGAGGTGCGGGCGCGCGTGGCTGCGTGGCAGCATGCTGTGTGCTGAACAGTGCTGCCGGTGGGCCCACGCCATGCCGTCAGTGGGTGGACCCAAACGTGCCCAACCCACCGCACCCCACCCCACCCACCTGCCTGTCCTCACACCTGCTGCCTGGCCCCCAGGCCCCGCTGGGCACCGGCGGCAACCTGCAGCCCGTCATCGCCCGCGTGCGGCAGCTGGCGCAGAGGGTGAGGCAGAACGAGGGGGCAGGGCGAGGAGTCCGGGGCGCGGCAGGACAAGGAAGGGGCGAGGGGGGGGGTACGCAGGGATGGTTGGGTGTGGCCAGGTGTGGTTGGGGTGGAAGGGTTGAGGGGTGGGACCGTGGCGACGGCAGGACGCCCGTTGCCTGGCCAGCCGTGCTGCACCGTGTCGCAGCTCCCAAATCAGCCACTCTCCCTTTCACCTTCCTATCCCCTTCCTATGCCCCCAAACACGTGCCCCTGCCCCTGCCCCACGCACCAGCTGGGCGGCGGCGGCGCGGCGGACTCGCTGCTGGCGGCGGCTCAGCAGGGCCGCGACAACATCATCGCCGCGCTGCGGCCGCCGCTGCCGGGCGGGGGCAGCAACGTGGCCGGACTGTGGCGCCAGGCGCGGCAGGCGCGGCAGGGCGGGGGCGGTGCAGGTGGGGACGGGGGCGCGGCCGGGGGCATGGGCCAGTCTGCGGACGGGCTGCTGGCGCGCATGCAGGGCCTGGCCGAGGGCGCCAGCAACGCCGGCTTCTTCAGCGCGCAGAGCGGCTAATTTCACGACAGTCGCAGACTGCAGTCGCCGCAGGACCGCGAGAATGCAATGTTGTATGCGGACAAGGGTCCTTGGACTTCCTAAATACTGCTGTTACCAAAGAAATAGCTATGATTATAGTCCAGTGCTTGTGAGGCAAGCAAAAGCCGTCGCGGCGCAGCTGCAGCTTTGCAGAAATGGCAGGCGCACAATCCGCAGGTTGAATGTACTCGTAATTAAATAAATGAGGCAGTGATATGTGCAATAAGCGAGAAGTAGGCCAACAAAACGAGGCGGGCTGTTGAATCCGGCTGTTGGATCCATGTTCGGGACTGCTGGGCAGAGAGCCTGAGAGGCTGAGACTGCTGGCGCACTTCGCGGCCCCCGCCGAATGAAGGCCTCAGCGCAAATGGGGAAATTGTTGGGGGAGAATTATTGGGGGTGAATTCCCAAGACCGGTCCACCAGCTCTGACCAGCTTTGCCATGCCCCGCCACACCGTGCCGGTCGCCCCCGAGCTTCATCCGTCCGCGAGCAGCCAACAACCACCGCAACACCAAATCAACGACACGTCCGTGCGTGCCTCTCTGAAGTCGGCAGCCCAGACGTCCTCCTCTACCTCTTCCAGAGCTTCACCACTTATCATTCACTCCGCAGGCCCAGCAGGCCCACGCCAGCACTGCCTGCTCAGCGCTTAACGGCGTGCCCCAGCGGCAGCGGCACTCCGTCCGGTCGCAGCTCCGGCGCCTTGCCCACACCACTGCCGCTGCCGGTCGCCACCGTGTCATCCACCCGCACGCCCCCCGCCCCCTCGCCGTCGCCGCTGCCCTCCAGGACCCGCCCGCCCGCCCGCTTCGCCTCATCACTGGCGTGCGCCACCAGCCGCTCCTTGCCGGCGGCCCCCCGCGGCTGCGGCTGCTGGCCCCCACCACCGCGGCCCGCGTTGCCACTGACCGTGTAGACCTCGGGCCGTATCTGCGCGGGTGTGTGGATGTGCGGGTGTGGAGGTGGGAGGGTGCACAGATCTGTTTGTGCGCCGCGTAGTTGGTGGCCTCACAACGGGAATATCTACCCCACCCCCTGTGGACCGGGCCCCCCAACAGGCCCCTACTACCCAGGACTACAGATGGGTGCACACCAGTTCCTTGGCCCCACCCGCCCGAATGAGCGCCTCCAACACTCAGTCCCATCACGCCCCCTTACTTTGCTGCTCCCCGCCGCCGCCTGCCGCGGGGCTGCCCTGACCCTGCTAACATAACGTTACTCCGCCTCCCCATCATGCGTCCGTCCGACCCCTCCCGGCCCTATGTAAGTCGTGTGTTTTGCATTTGCGTGTTTGCGTGTCTGTTTCTGCTGTGCGAGAGCCGAGCCTGGGTGGCATTTCGTCGACGGCGCGCCGACCACGCCTCGTCTACACTCTCCGCCCCGAAACGCAAGAGTATACCGTTACCCTGTATTGCCGCAAACTGCACCTGCCTGTCCCTTGTCTAGTTTCGCTTGGGTTTAGATTGGGCTGGTGTTTACAACCCCCCCCCCCGCCCACTGCAGCCACGCATCCCCCTGGCACCCATCCACCCCACCCCCACCTGCGGCTGGGAGTAGTCGCCCGGCCCCGCGTCCGCGTTCTCAATGCCCTCCACCTGCCGGCTCTGCAGCGGCCCGCCGCCGCCTGTGAGCGTGCACGGAGCGGTGCATGGGGTGTGGGTCGCTGGCCGCTGATCGTGTGTGTGGAGCGTGTGCGCGTTTGGGGGGTCAAGGAGGAACGTGAGGTGGAGCCAGTGACGGTGGGGGCACGCTAGCATAAGCCACACCCCCGTGCCCACCGCACGCAGCAGCTAGCGTGCAAGCCAGCCAGAAGGCCCCACTCAGTGTTGCCAATCAAGTGGACGGGTAGCCAACCCGCAGTAAGGCCCGGCCTCCCGCTCACCGCCGCCCGTGGGTCCGCTGCCCTTGACGCCACTGTCTCCACCGCCGCCCGCGCTCGGCCCGCCGCCGGCAGCAACCGCGCCGAATGACCGCACCACCACCGCCGCCGCCGCCGCCGCCTGCTGCGCCACCGGGCCCGGAGCGGCGGCCAGCACGCTGCCAGTGCGGCTACGGCTGCCGAGTCCGCTGCCGCCGCCGCCGTCGCCGCCGCCCCGCGGCTGAACGACAGCCAGCTCCACGCCCCGCTCGCCCTCACATTGCTGGTGGTGCAGCCTGTGTCCGCCCGCAGCAGCAACAGTCGTGAGCGGTTGACTGCCGGGCGATGACGACACCAGCAGCAGGCGCGCCAGGCGGCTGCCAACGTGGCGCGCCGCTTCTGCGAGCTGCAACATTGTTATCGCTTTCTACTGTTGCGCAATGCGCTGCACTACTGTTGACCTGTGGCGTCTGACCGTGTGACCGCGCGCCATCTGCGCGCCCCTAACCCGGCCCCTGCATTGCACCGGTCCATTGCAGCATTCGGCGCCTGACCACATATCTGCCCCCCCCCTTCAACCCAATCGTAAGTGGTCCATTTCGGTCGGCATTCCCCCTGGGCGATCCTTTTCCTCCGCCGAACCCCTGGCCAGCAGACCACTCCGCACGGCGTGGGCGGGCGTCGTCTCCGCCACCGGGGCCCACACCATAGCTTTTGAGGTGAGTACTGTGGCTGCCGACCCTTGTTTTCCAGGCCTGTTACATGCGAAGACATGCCGCCCCAACATTATTTGTCACACCTTTCATCGCCTGTGTCTCAACGCAACATACGATTCCGTTCCCTACAGCGCATGCAGGGTGTGCCGTGCCCCAACAAGCCACGCCGCCAACACACGTCGCAGCATCCACCTTCCAGCACCCAGCGCACCTCATCCATCAATAAAGGAAGTCCCACAGTAGCTAGCCCCCTGCGCCCTACCTTGCCTGCTAGCCCCACGCCTGGCTCGAGTGCAGCAGCCTCAAACGGCAACCAAGCGGCGTCAGCAGGGTGACGTCTCCGGGGCAGGGCCTGTCCTCCAGAATCCAGATTCACAGCAGGCAGCCGCAGCGGCGCCAGCATCAACCGCAGGCGCACACATAGACGTACGTAGCTGAACACACGCACAGCAGAGAGGTCTTCAGGGGCTCCATTCGCACGCTGTGCCTGCACGCCACCCCCCCCCCCCCCCCGCCTGCCCCTCACCCATCGCAACCACGCACGCCCCTGCCCATGCCATCTAGGCGTCGCTCTGGTCTGCGGGGCTGGTCAGCGTGGAGCCGCTGCCTTCGTGCCCCTGCGGCAGCTCCGCCCCGCCGTCCTCGTCGGACACGGGCGCGGCGGCCGGCTCCACCAGCCGCGACCGCCCCCCGAGCCCGTGCGGCCCTGCGGCGCCGCCGGCAGCAGTGCCGGACTCGTGGCTCGGAGTGTCAGCGGTGTTGGTGTTGGTGTTGGTGGCGCTGGTGCCGGTGGTGGAACCTGCATGCACGCAGGAGGTGGGTCTGGAAAGCGGCGGCGCGCAACGGCAATGTCCGGCGGGCAACGGCAGTACCTGGCGCTGCGCCCGCCCCTGCGCCCCTTGCCCTTTTCTTACTGGCGGCGGGCGGCCTCACGCAAAGACGACCTGGAACCAGCAGTTCCGGGCATACCACCCCCTGTGCCTTGCTGCTGCTAGCTGGCTACTGCCCGCGCAACGCACCTTCGGCCTGACGGCGGTCGGCCTCCTGCTGCTGCGAGCCCGCATCGCCGCCGCCACGAGCCGCGTCCGCTTGTGCGCCTGGAGGCGACAAGGGCGCCGGCGGGGCAGCAGTGGTTACTAGTCTACTGGGTGGGAGCCAGCAACCTGCAACGCAGGAAGTAACCGGGAGATGGGTCTGGAAAGCGGCGGCGGGCAAAGGCAATGTCCGGCGGGCACAGGCAGTGCCTGGCGTGGCACCCGCCCCTTGCCCATTTATTACTGGCCGGCGGGCGGCCTCACGTTAAGACGATCTGGAACCAACATCCCTGCTGCTAGCTGCCCGATGCCGCCGCTACTGCCCGCGCAACGCACCTTCGGCCGGACGGCGGTCGGCCTCCTGCTGCTGCGGGCCCGCATCGCCACCGCCACGAGCCCCGTCCGCTTGTGCGCCTGGGGTCATGGAGGCACCCGCGGGGCAGGAAATGGTTATTGGGTCTGCTCGGTGGGAGACAAGCAGCCACCCCAGCGCAGAGGCCCGCGGGGAGGGGGAAAGCGGAGCGGATGGCCGAGTTCAGGGGCGCGGCACGGCGTGACGAGTGACGACCCACCGAAGTCCGGCGACGGCGGCCCCGTCTCCGCCGGGCCCTCGCGCGAGCTGAAGCCCGCAGTGGCAGCGGCAGAGCCACCGGCGCCCGAACCCGCGCAGCTGCCGGCCCCGCGCGAGCCGGCAGCAGCTGAGCCGCCGGCGCGCTGGGCCGCGCCGCGCAGCAGTGCCGCCTTGAAGGACGTGGACAGCTGCATGACGACGAGATGGGAATGAATGGCTACGACTGAAAAGCACCAGCTGCTTTGAGCGGTGTGCAAGCGGAAGCCCAGGCACGATTGTGTCATCGGGCCCGCGAGAAGGCTCGGAAGCACGCCTTCGGCTTGAGCTCCCGCGGCGCCTCATTTGCGCAACACACATCCTCTAGCACAGATCGCCATACCAACACTGGCTTCACATCCAAACAACATGAGCACCCGCGCCAGCGCCACTCCGCCGGCCTGCACCGACGACACCTCGCCCGGCCCCTACATGGAGGGCTCGGCCGGGCAGGGCCCGTTGCAGGCCACCGGGCTGTTCAGCGAGACTGGCCAGCCGCCGCTGATGAGCGTGGAGGGCGGCCGCCTGGTGCTGCGGACCGCCGCCGCCACCGCCACGGAGGGCGCGCAGCCGGGAGCAGCGGCCGCAGGTGGGGCGGAGAGCGCGGCGGTGGGGGAGACGGCAGGGGGAGGCACTGGCCGTGGCGGAGAGGGCGTTAGGGAGGGGGGAGGTGAAGCTGGCGCGGGGGGAGGGGGCGGTGGCACGCACATGCGTGGTGAGGCGGAGGCGCTGGAGACTGTGGCGGCCACCGCTGGCGGCCAGCAGCAGCCTGGGCCCGCCCCTGCCGTGCTGGGTGTGGGCCTGGCCGCCGGTCCGCCGGCACCTGCGGGCGAGGAGCTGGGCCTGTGATGTGCGGAGGCGACACATGGCGCGCGCAGGGGAGGTGCGAGGCACTAGGCACGATGGCGAGTGCGAGGCCGGGGGGGGGGGTTCAGGGGATACGGTAGCTGCCGGAACCGTGGGTCCTCCAGCACCCAGGGTTCCCCGTTCCTTTTCATTGATCTTATTGTTGGTTCAAATGTCAATTTGAGGCACAGCATGGGCGTTTCACAGCCGCGGGGTGGACTGGATCATTTCGTTCCCGCGCAAGGCCGCAGCGCCTGCTGCAGGACTGTGTCACATTTATAGATGCCACTAGTACGCATAACTTGTAACGCAAATATGAAGACTTCTCACCGCAGCGACTGACTCGGCCTGATGTCAACCATGGAAAGAATTTTGCAAGCGCTGACGGCGCTGCCAGCACCGGCAGTGATTGCATCTATAGTCGCCGTAATATTCACAACAGCGCTTCTGGTTGTCTTCCGGAGCCGGCCTGGCGATGCCCCCACTGTGCCCGGCCTGCCGCTGTTGGGTTCTGCGATGGCGCTTGGGCGACACGGCGTGGCGTTTATCAACAAATGCCGCCAACAGGTAGGGTGCCTGGGCGGAGCGGGCGTCTGCAGATCACCTAGCCGCACCTTCCTGCCCGGAGTGCACACCCCCGCCAGCCCCTCCCCGCCTGCCTGCTGCGCGCTCCTCTGGGCGCCTCCCACTGCGCAGCAGTGGCGGACCCTGTGCTCCCTGTGTTGACACCCGGAAACCGGCACTCGGCACTCGGCTCCCGGCAGTCTGTCCCCTCTTGCTTCCACCTCGCGACCTCCACCCCCCCGGGCCCGCCCCCCCCCCCTTTTGCAGTTTGGCAACAGCTTCTCGCTGAGCCTGGCGGGCGTGCGCATGACGTTCCTGTTCGAGCCGGCCCACATCGACTACTTCTTCGGCGCGCCCGACAGCAAGGTCACCTTCAGGTGCGGGGGGGGGAGGGAGGCAGGTGTCGAGGGGGTTGGGGGGGAGGCGGGCGGGGCTACAGGCCGTATTGGTGCGTGTCAGCGGCCGCGGGCTTATTCGCCGTGAAGTGGTGCTGCCCTTCCCCTCCCCTCCTCCCTGTCTGCCCCGGACCTCTCCTGCTCACCCCGCTGACCCCGCTGACCCGCTCCACGCCGCCGCTGCCGCTGCGGCCCGCAGGCCGGCGGTGGAGCAGTTCACGCAGCGCGTGTTCGGACTCACCTCGCGCCTGTTCTTCCCGCTGCACTTCAAGGTGGGGCGGGGTCGCGTGGCGGGTGCTGGCGGGTGCTGGCGCGCGCTGGCGGGTGGGAGCGAGGGGAGCAGCGCACTAATGCGAAACAGAGCATTGTGTGCCACTCCCCGCCACGTGCCACGCCCTACGGCCCCATAGCCGTCTCACAATCATCTGTCTGACCTGCTGCACTTGACTTACCGTCCTGTCACCCACCCCCACCCACCCTGTGACCCGCCCCAGATGCTGACGGAGCTGCGCCACCTGCTAGTGCCCGCCAGCATCTCACAGCACATGCAGGTGCGCGCGCGTGTCCTGACGTGTGCATTCTGTGCGTGAGTGTACCGTGTGTGCGCCGCGCACCGCATATCATGCTACCAACTTGTGCACGCCCACCCGCCCGTCACCACACTCAAACACGCACCTGCCGCACCTCCCCACCGCGCTCCTGCCCTGCCTGCAGGCGCTGGGCAGCCGCGCGCTGGCGCTGCTGCCCTGCTACGTGCACCACCCGCAGGTGGACCTGTACTGCCTGTGCCGCGGCCTGGTGTTCCACTGCGCAGGTGGGGCGGTGGCTGGGTGGGTGGCTGCAGGCGCTGGGGCAGGGGCAGCCGCGGCAGGGGCGGGGGCAGGGGCAGCCGCGGCGGGGGCGGGGGCGGGGGCAATCATGGGGCTGTTGGGGCTGGTGCACATTGCGTTACGTTGGGCGGGGCTGTTGGGTTGTTGCTGCTGTGGATGACTCGACGTGGAGTTGCGGCTAGAGACGGCTACCCCACATCGCCAACCTGTGGCCTCCCGCCGCGCAGTCGAGGAGCTGTTTGGCGCGCGCTTCATGGCGGCCGTGGCGGCGGGCGAGCTGGAGCCGCAGCCGCAGGCAGGCAGGGCAGGCGGCGGCGGGAGGGGCGGCGAGGGCGGCGGCGGCCGGGCGGCGCGGGGCCGGGGCGAGGGCGGCGCCAGCCCCAGCCCCGCCACGTGCAGCGTGGACGAGAGCGAGAGCGAGCGCGAGGCGGATCAGCAGCGGCAGGGGCGGCCGGGCGCCAGCACGTGGATGCCGTACCCCTGGCTGCCGCAGTGGGCGGGCGGCGCGGGCGGTGGCGGGGCGGACGGCGGCGCAAGAGGCAAGGCGGCTGCTGCCCAGGCGCCGGCGCCCCTGCAGCGGCCGCCGGAGGGTGTGCACCGCCTGGCTCGGGACTTCTTCGCGTTCGAGGACGGCTTCGAGGTGGGCAGAGGAGGAGGAGGAGGAGGGGAGGGGCTGGGGGAGGGGCAGGCGGCAGGGGGAGGAGGGGGCGGGCAAGCTTCGGGGGCCGGCGGGCTGCAGGACTGGGCGGTATGCTGCTTCTCTGCTGCTGCTGATAGGCCGTCGTCACAACACATCACACATCATATCACGCCCGCACCCACGCCCACACCCACCAACCCCGCACTCACACCCACTGCTGGATCCACACGCCCGCCCACGCCCCCGCAGCTGGCCGCCTCGCCGGTGCCGCACGCCTTCCAGCCCGAGTTCACGGCCGCGCGGCGGCGGCTGCTGGCGGCGCTGGCGGCGGCGGACGGCCGCGGGCTGTTCGGCGGCACGCCGGCGGGGCAGCTGCTGGAGCGCACGGAGGGGCTGCCGGCGGCACTGCGGCCCAACCTGCTGCTGGCGGTGCTGTGGGCCTCGCAGGTGGGGCTAGCGGGGGCGGGGGCCGCGGGGGCGGGGGCGGGGTTGGTTGCGCGGATGGATGCGGAACGTTGAGAGGCATGGGCAGGTTGCAACACACAACCACTGGTGAAGCAACACGCGACCGCTGGTGAAGTCGCAGCCGGCTCCAACGGCGATGTCGCTAGTGACCTGCAGACCTGCTAGTGTGTGCGGATACACCTGTTGTTTTCGATTCCTGCCCACCTCGCCCCGTCCACCTGCCTTCCCTTTCTCCCCCCCTCCTCCCCCCAGGCCAACACGGTGCCCTCCACCTTCTGGGCCACCGGCTTCCTGCTGCTGCCTGAGAACGCCCACCACCGGGCGGCGGTGCTAGCGGAGCTGCAGGTGGGGCGGCGGAAACAGCCCGACACGGGCGGAGGGGGGAGCGGTCTTGGGTCGGAGGCCGGGGGAGTGGGAGACGGGCGGCGGGCGGAGCTGTGCGAGTGCGCTGGCGCCCCCGAGATGTTGCAACCTAGGCGTGCCAAGGCGCCTGGATCGGAGGGTACGGCACTTCACATTACTTCAGGACCTGGTCACCTGGGCTGCCACCCCTTTCCCCCTTCAAATGGACGGCTAAACCCCCTGCCCCTGTGCCCCTGTGCCCCAGGCCGAGCTGAAGGGCGCAGGGGCGGCGGCCGCGGCCTCCTCCCCGGGCGGCGGCTCGGCGGCGTACAGCAATGAGGGTGAGCGGCGGGCGCCCCCTGGGGCCCCGGTGGTCCCTAGCACGTCGGCCAGGAGTGCATAGCACTTCGCGTGTTGGCGCCTCGTCGCGCAGCACGTGACACACGCAACTGTTGCTACTCCCAAGCCTGAACGGCCCAGTCCCGCCCGGCCACCCGCCTTCCCATCGTTTGCCATCCTCCCTCTTTCAGAGCTGGTGGCCGCCGCCGCCCGTGTGGCCGCCGGCCGCCGCTCCGCCGTGAGCCGCTGTGTGGCGGAGGCGCTGCGGCTGCGCGTGCAGAGCATCGACGTGCGGCTGGCGGCGGACACCCTAGAGCTGCCGCTGGGGCCGGCGACAGGGGCGGCAGGGGCAGGGGTGGGCAAGGCTGGGAAAGGCGGCAAGGGTGATCAGGGCGGCGGCGGCGTGCTGCGGCTGCCCCGGGGCCGGCTGCTGGCGGTGTGCCCTTTCGTCAGCCACCATGACCCCCTGCTGTACGGCGGGCCGGCAGCGGCAGCGGCGGCCGCCACGGGCGCCGCTGCGGCGGGCGACGTGTCGAGCCCGTGGGCCTTCAACCCGGACCGGCCCGAGCTGAAGCTGGGGGACGGCACCGCCGTGGTCTCCAGCGTGGCGGGTGAGGCGCTGGCGGGCCGGCTGGCGGCGTGGGTGGGTGGGGTGCTGGCAGCCCCGACCACCTGGGATGCATTGCGCTCAGCGGCGCGGTGTGACCCTCACCCGCCCTCTTTACCTCTTACTCCCCGCGCCCCTCATGCACCCCTCCACCCACCCTCCCCCCCACCCCCACCCCCACCCCCAAAGGCCTGGCGTTCGGTGGCGGCCCCTACCGCTGCCCCGGCCGCTTCTTCGCGGAGCAGGAGCTGGGCCTGCTGGTGCAGCTGCTGCTGTGGACGTACGACATGCAGCTCTCCTACACTGCCGACGGCCGGCCCGCGGGCCTGGCGGCCGGCAGCGGCGGAAGCGGCGGCACGCCTGCGGGGGCAGATGCCGCCGCCGGCGATGCAGCGGCCGGGTCCGCCGGGAGGAGCGGCCGCGCGGCGGCCCCGCTGTCGCCCGGCGGCACGCAGCAGCCGCAGCCCGACCACCACGCCCTCAGCCCCGCCGCGGCGGCGGCCGCCTCCCGCGCCGCCGCCGCCGCCGCGCTGGCGGCCGTGCCGCCCCAGCCGCAGCTGCGGCAGGCGGCGGGCGGCAGCTGGCTGTACGGCGTGCTGAGCGGCCTGGTGGGGGCGCGGGCGCTGGCCTGGGGCTGCGGCTGGTTCGACGGAGTGGATGGCCCGCTGGAGGTGAGGCGGTGTCGGGGGCGGGGGCTTGAGGATGTAGCACATGCCCAGCCCAAAGTTCACCGTTGGGCGGGTGGGGTGGCGCCGGTCTGGTAGGACTGGTTGGATGTGCGTGGTCTATGATGCGTTATGTTTAGGGCCCCCGCACGCTGTTGGCGGACCGCCGCCGCAAGCTAGATGGTCACATGCAAGCCACCCCGGCCCCGCCATGCAAGATCGCCGGACCTGCTCCGACACGGCCAGCGAGCTGCACCTCCAACCCAAGGCCAAACCCCGACCCCGACCCCACCGCCCCGCCCGCTGCAGGACTTCCGGCACAGCGGCGACCCTGGCGGCCTGCTGCCGCCCTGCGACCTGAAGCGCCTGGTGGGCGTCAAGGTGCCCCGCAAGCCGCTGTGGGTGCAGCTGGGCGTGCCGCACTGGCAGGCGCGGCGGCTGGGGCTGGTGGGCGTGGCGGCCGCTGCCGCCAGCTCGCGCCGCTGGGCCGACATTATCGAGCTGGCGTGAGCAATGAGGGCGCCCGACATGCGTGTTGGGGGCGCCCCTGTGTGCGTACGGGACAAGTGCCTCGTGCGGGCGGCGTGCGCAACGTGATGGTGGAGGTCTGAGGTCTAGGCGACAACGGCGCAGCGGGTTACTAACAGCGCTGAAGGGAATGGAATGTGGATGGCGGGCGCGGCGCGCGACGGTTTGAGCTTTCATATTTTAATGTGAAGTGGCTCCCCAGAGTATGCGGTTGCTTGTGGGGGCGTGCGGCCAGAGAGGGCTGGGTCGAGGATGGATGGTCGAAGTCGCCCGCGCGACCTCGCCGTCGCGGTCGCTTTTTGGAGCGAGGCGCAGCGCGAACCGAAGAAGGCCGGGATGGCACCAGCCCTGATCGGCACATTGGAACCGTTGCGCTCCGAATGGCCGCAATTGCGCTCGAATTTGGCGGGCGGTGCCCATGCGTCGCGATGGGACACCGATTCAGCCCTTAAAGCTCAGCGACTCGCTTCCTCACATTACATATTTACAGCCTCACACCACCAAGCGCCTTAGGTTGCTGGTCAAGTCCGCGCAACTTCCCCATCAGTCGCGAGTCGCGCCGTCCCGCTTCTAAGCACCCAAAAACCAAAAATGAAGATTGCTTGCATCGGTGCTGGCTATGTGGGTGGCCCCACCATGGCTATGGTGGCGCTGAAGTGCCCAGAGATAGAGGCAAGTCGATGGCCAACTTCCCCGCAACTCGTGCGCTTCTTGTCCACGGATTTGCGCATATGTCTCATATGTGGGTGAATTGCGTAACTAGAATGGAAGCTGCGACAAATGCTCGCTGGTGGAGAAGAATGTTTCCGATCGTGCGAGCTGCTGACCCTAATCGTTCGCTCGTCGGCCCACGAACGACAGGTGGTTGTCGTTGACATCAACGAGGAGCGCATTAAGGCCTGGAACAGCGAGAAGCTGCCTAGTGAGTGCCGACCGGGCTGTTGTGCCGCCTGACGCCGACGCGTGCGGCGTCGTGCCGCGGCTGTAGTGCGTCCTCGCTATCCACCCCTGCGTGCCCGCCCGCTTATGCGCTTCCTGCTGACGCCCTCCCCTCGCCCCACCTCTTCACGCTCGCACTATCATCTGCAGTCTACGAGCCTGGCCTCTTCGAGGTGGTGAAGGAGTGCCGCGGCCGCAACCTGTTCTTCTCTACCGACACCAAGAAGCACGGTGAGGCCGGCTTAGTGCAGTCTTGTGTGTGGGTTCAGTTGATTTCCAGCCCCAAGAGTTACTTGCAAGCCCCCAGGACGGTTGGTCGTTAGCCATTCGTGCTGTCGTGGGCCCGTTTCGATAAACCCCTGTGTCGCCTGCCGCAACCTCCACCCCTCAACAGTGGGCGAGGCCGATATCGTGTTCGTGTCGGTGAACACGCCCACCAAGACCCACGGCATTGGCGCCGGCCGTGCCGCCGACCTGACCTACTGGGAGGGTGCCGCCCGCCTGATCGCCAGCGTGTCCTCCAGCAGCAAGATCGTGGTGGAGAAGTCGACCGTGCCCGTCAAGACCGCGGAGGCCATCGGCAAGGTGCTGAAGCGCAACTGCCTCAACCCCGACGTCAACTTTGAGATCCTGTCCAACCCCGAGTTCCTGGCGGAGGGCACGGCCATGGAGGACCTGAAGCACCCCGACCGCGTGCTGATCGGCGGCGCCGACACGCCGTCGGGCCAGAAGGCCATCCAGACGCTGGCCGAGGTGTACGCGCACTGGATCCCCCGCGAGCGCATCCTCACCGCCAACCTGTGGTCGGCCGAGCTGGCCAAGCTGACCGCCAACGCCTTCCTGGCGCAGCGCATCTCCTCCATCAACGCCATCTCCGCGCTGTGCGAGGCCACCGGCGCCGACGTGAGCCAGGTGGCGCACGCCATCGGCACCGACAGCCGCATCGGCGGCAAGTTCCTGAACGCCTCGGTGGGCTTTGGCGGCTCGTGCTTCCAGAAGGACATCCTCAACCTGTGCTACGTGTGCGAGAGCGTGGGCCTCAAGGAGGTGGCCGACTACTGGTGAGCGCGGGCGGGCCTGGGTCTGGGGCGGGGCCTGGGTAGTTGCGGAGGGACTGGAGCAGGAGGGATGTGGGCCCGGGCTGGGTGAGCGCGGCGTGCGCGCTGGACGGCGACAGGCAAGGGTGTAAGGCGTCTGGGGAGGCCGCTAGGCGCTCGGGCGCTGGCAGGACTGCGGTGAGGCATCGGCATGACTTGCATTCCTGCGCCACTGACACCTTCCCCGCCTCCGCTCGCTGCGCTCGCCTCCCACGTCCGCAGGGGGCAGGTGGTGTCCATGAACGACTACCAGAAGCAGCGCTTCGTGGAGCGCGTCATCGGCGCCATGTTCAACACGGTGTCGGGCAAGAAGATTGCCGTCTACGGCTTCGCCTTCAAGAAGGACACCGGCGACACCCGCGAGACGCCCGCCATTGACGTGTGCAAGGGCCTAATCCGCGACGGCGCCAAGTGCTGCATCTACGACCCCGAGGTCAAGGCCGAGCAGATCTTCCGCGACCTGTCCGCGCCCAAGTTCGAGTGGGACCGCCCCAACTACAGCCGCAGCCAGAGCCACATGCTGGAGAACGTGCAGGTGCAGTCTGACCCCGTGGCCGCCGCCGACGGCGCGCACGCCATCTGCGTGCTGACCGAGTGGGACGAGTTCAAGAAGTACGACTTCGCGGCGCTGTACGAGAAGATGGTGAAGCCCGCCTTCATCTTCGACGGCCGCAACATCCTGGACCACGCCAAGCTGCGCGAGATCGGCTTCATCACCTACGCCCTGGGCAAGCCGCTGGACCCCTTCCTGGTCAAGGGCTACTAAGCGGCGGCGCACGGCGCGGCGGCACCCGTGGCGAGCAGCTCTGGCGCGAGGCGACAGCGGACGGCGCTGCAGGGAGGGCCCGCGCTGAGCTGCTGCTGGCGCGCACGTGGAGCATAGCTGGAGCTAGGGGCAGGATTAGGGGGTCCAGGAGCCGCTGCCACATTAGCAGTAGCAGGGTTTGCAGGTGACGGTTTGGCTTGGCGATTAAACCCATTCCAATAGAGGGCCAACGGCGAGACACGAACTGAGTACATTCATCGGGCGGAGAAGAGCAGCGCAAAGAGTGCAGGAGTGTCGTTGCCCAAGTGATGTGAGCTCTAATTCGGGACCGAGAAATGCACAGTGCATACGCAAAGTAAATAGTGATACGCGTAGGGCGGTGTGCTGAAGGCGGCGGCGAGAGGTAATGAGCCGATCCCAGAGTGAGTAATGTGGGGTCGACACAAGCTCTGAACATGACCATACTGACCTGAGAACTTCGAACGTGTGTGCGTGTGATCATGTGTTTTTTTGACCTGCTTGGACACGTGGGCAAGTGGATTTCGAACGAACTGGTCCGGAGTAAATGTTTGGGTGATTTTGGTGGTTGTGGACATGGCAGAAGGAAGCAGGCGACGTGGCCAATGAGCGCTGAAGGCGGCCAGGAGCCAGGCCGAGGCCCAAAGTATGTTGCGTTCAGGGCCCCGGCCCCCGCGTGGCATGCAGGAGGTGCCAAGTGCCACAGGCCTCACATGTAAAGAACTTCCGCTTGAGGAAGTATGTGTTGAATCAAGCGCTGTGACCTCACATACCGACCCAGATCAGGCCAGGAAGTGCGATTGGGAGTCGGAGGGTGCCGGAACCAAACGGTCAGTGCAACACGCGAGCCACGCTGAACTCAGTCTGAACTTGCTGTGTGGCCTCATCCTACCACTCACACTGCCCACACAGTCAAATAATATGAAACGTTAATAAAGTCTGGCACACACCGGAACCGCCCCGTTGCACATGTGAACCTCGAGCAGCTCGCTCGAACCGCGTGAGCGACTTTGCATAAGCGATTCTATAATCTAGGGCACTTTTGGATGACAGCTTTAGCAGTTGACGTCGCGGATGCTGACTCCCCTGGCACAATGGGGCCCAGCGGCGAGAGCACAGTCTCCGATGCCCTTGCTCCTTCGACCTCGCCCGACCCATCGGAAAGCACGAGCCTGCTTACCCTGCCGGCACACCTGCTGCAGCAGGTTCTGGTGTTAGCTGGTCCCGGGGCGGAGGGCGCAGTGCGGGCGTGCCGGACGCTGCGTGACGCCTTCCGGAGCGCGCTGCGCTGCCCGCCGCTCATGGCCGCGTTGATCGGCGGCCGCTGCAGGCACCACCCGGCCGGGGTGGTGTGGGCGTACAGGCCGCAGGTGCGCGCGGCGCTGGTCGGCCACCGGCTGCCGGTGCCGGCGCACTGGTCGGACCCGGTGCCGGAGCCGCCGCCCAGCGGCGCGGCGGACAGCGCGCAGTTGGCGCTGCTGCAGGCGCTGGTGGCACAGGAGGGGGTCACCTTCCTGCGCTCGGTGAGCTGCTGGTGCTTCTGGTCCAGGCGGATGGGCGCTGCCTTTGTCCGTGCAACTAAACGGGGGAGGGGACAAGCAAACACTTGCAAGCAAACACTTGAAGCGCGTGACACCCAGCATCTTGCTTTTATGCCCCACCCCTTGCCAATCCATCCATGTTGCATCATTGCCAATCGGCCCCCCACCCGCAACCCCTCGCAGCCCTCGTCGCTGCTGGCCGCCTGCACCCGCGCCCGCCACCTGCTCACCCTCAGCTGGCTGACCTCGGTCCCGGCGGCCGGCGGCCCCTGCGCCCACGCGCTGGCCGCCATCAGCCCGCGGGCGCACGGCGGCGAGGCGCTGCTGGCGGCCGTGGCCGAGTGCCGCTGCCCGCACCTGGCCGCCTGCCTGCTGGAGGCGGGCGTCAGCGCCCGGGCCAACGACAACGAGGCGCTCATCGCCGCGTGCCGCCCTGGTCCCAGCCCCGGCCCTGGTCCGGCTCCGGCTCCGGGTCCGGGTCCGGGGCCAGATTGGGGTCCGGCAAAAGAACTGGTATTGGGGGGCGCGACCGCGGGATGCGTGTCGGGCGCCGATGGGGTAGGGGATGAGCAGCAGGACCCCGATGCCGACGCGCAGTTGTCCCTGGTGCGGCTGCTGCTGGAGCACGGCGCCGACCCCCGCGCGCGGGGCAGCCTGGCGCTGACGGAGGCGGTCAGGTGGGTGCCAGCAGAGCCGCGGGGCCGAAGCGAGGTCAGCGACGACCCCAGTGCCTATACGGCGCAGGCGGCGACCCCATCCAGGGCCCCACAAGCCCTCAAGGCCAAATAACAACCCTCGTGCTCACTGCCCTGCCCCCGCTACCACCATCACCCCGCTGGCAGGTCCGGCAACCTGGCGCTTGCGGCGCTGCTGCTGCAGGCGGGCGCCAACCCCCTGGGTGCCGACAGCCGCGCGCTGAGGGAGGCGGCCGCCGCGCCGCGGCCCCGGCCCGACCTGGTGCAGCTGCTGCTGGCGGCGGGCGCCCGGGCGGACGCGCTGGGCGGCGCGGCGCTGGCGGCCGTGTGCAGCCCGCCGCCGCCGCCGCCGCCGCCACCACCCTCTGCGCAAGGGGGCGATCCGGGCCAGGCGGCTGCGGAGGGGCTGGTGTGCGAGGCGGGCATCGGGACAGAGGGCGAAGCGGCGCACCCGTGTGGAGCCGCCACTGTCGGGCAGCGGTGCAGGTGCCCCGAGCTGCGTGTGCGGCTGCAGCTGGCGGAGCTGCTGCTGGCCGCCGGCGCGCAGCCCACCGCCACCGCCGTCACCCACGCCGCGCGCTGGGAGGGCAGCCGGGGGCTGCCGCTGGTGCGGCTGCTGCTGGCGGCGCGAGCGGAGCGGGTCGGGGCGGCGGGTGTGTCGTGGCTGCTGGCGGACGGGGCGGCGCTGCAGGCCGCCTGCCGCAGCGGCTGTGTGGAGCTGGTGCGGGAGCTGCTGGGCGCGGGCGCGGCCGCGGGCAGCGGGGCGCTCAAGGCGGCGGTGGAGGGCGGCGCGGCGGCGCGCACTGCCGCCATCGAGGCCGCCACCGCCGCCATCTCGCTGGCGGCGCTGCGGGGTGGGCCGTACCGGGTGACCCTGCCCGACACGGGGGACAGCGACGAGGAGGCCGAGGGGGAGGAGGGGCCGGGTGCGGGTGGGCAGGGAGTGGACGGCGCAAAGGCGGCGGAGCGGGCGGAGTTTGAGGCACTGCTGGCGCGCGTGGCGGCGGCGGCGGCGGGGGGGGAGCCGGGGGAGGTGCCAGGCGCCGCCGGCAGCCGTGGAACTGGCGAAGGCGGCCAGTCGGAAGCGGGGATGGGTGGCGGCGCCGGCACGGCATCCGCAGCCGCATCCGCAGCTGGTGCATGTGCGGCTGGTGCGTCCGGCCCCCGGGCGCATGACGCGGTGGTGGAGCTGCTGCTGGCCGCGGGGGCGGACCCCATGGCCGAGTACGGGCAGGTGTTCCTGGCGGCGGTGAGGGCGGGGCGCTGGCGCATGGTGGGCGCCATGTGCTGCGTGCCGGCCCGGCCGCAGCTGCAGGGGGTGGCGGTGGAGGTGGAGGCGGCGGCGGCCCCGGGCGACGGCGGGCTGCCACGGCCCCGGCCCCGGCTGCAGGTGCAGGTGGGCATGTGCAACGGCCTGCCGCTCGTGGACGCGGCGCGACTGGGCTGGCGGCGGGTGGTGGCGCTGCTGCTGGCGGCGGGCGCGGGGGTGGAGCCGGAGGTGCGGCAGCGCGCGGCGGCAGAGGCGGGCGGGTACGGCCACGGCCGTGTGCAGCAGCTGCTGCTGGGCTGAGCGCTGGTGGCGCGGAAGCGCGCCGCGGCCGTGTATGTTACTGAGCAGGGGCCAGGGGAGCGGGTGCGTGCTGAGGGACGGACCGGTAATGGCAGCGTGAGCCTCAATGACATAATTGTGTGGCCTACATCCACATCCATGTGTAAAGCCGCATGTCAGCCGCCCGCCGTGCCACACGCGCACGCGCACACACACATGAACTTGCTTGGTTCCGTGTGCTTCTCCAACACATGCACACGCCACCTGACAGCAATACGAGGGCTCAGCTTGCGCGCGGCACTGCTCTTCAGCCCTGCAACACACACGCGCCTTCACGCCTCACCAGCTTCGAAAAATCCCTTGTACAACCCCCACGAGGCCGTGCTGTGAAAGTACTTAGGTGTATTAGTCATCCCGCATCACCACGTTCTGAGCACCCGCCCAGCTGCTCGCCATACGTCCTGTTGTCCCGAGTGTCCCGAGTCCCGACGGCGCCACGTCCTCGCCAGCTGCCCGACGGCCCCACAGCCGGTCTGTCACGCCCCAGCGGGTAACCAGGCAGAGCGTGTCACCGTGCTGTGTTTAGCGGTGCCAATGCGCGTACGGCATGCGGAGGGGCAAGACCCGGGGCCCGCGAGGGGTGTTGAAGGGGTTTTGCCGAGCGTGTCAGCAGTGCGTGTCGTGGTTTGTGGGCGTGGCTGAGCCGTCTGACAGGGCTCAGGCCACAACAACTAGCGGGGCACGCGAGGGTTGCATCAGCACACGGGAAGGCGTGACAGGTCAGCCACCTCCTTGACCGCCCCGCCACCCGCACGTACGCCTGCTACTGCCGCTACTGCGCTGACACTGCGGCTCCTGCTCCTGCTGCTCTGCCGTGGCGGTTCCTGCCGCCTTTACTGCCCGCCGCTACTGCGGCTCCTGCAGCTGCTGCTGCTACTGCGGCAGAGACGCCTCGATGTGCTGCCGCAGCTTGTCGGTGGTCATGCGCGGCGGCCAGCGCGGCAGCCGGACCTGGGGCAGGCAGGGGGGGTTGCCGTCCACCATGCGAACGGTGTTGTCGTGATGCAGAGGGGGGTGGAGGCACATGCGCGTGCCGGTGCATCCGCGAGGGCGCAGACAGGTCAGAGGGGGCCGCGATGATGCGCAATGCACGGGTGTGGCGCCGGTGCGCACATGCACATGCACATGCCGCATGCTGCACGCCAGCGGCACCCCTAACGCCACATGCGCTCATCGCCCTGCCACAGCCGCTAGCCCGACCGAAGGACCCACGCACCTCTCTCCCGTCGGAGCCCACCGCCACGAGCACCGGGACCTGCAGCAGCAGCACACACGCGTGCATGGTCACACATGGGTGGCGGCGGGAACGGCGGTAGCAGCAGCGGCCACGGCGTCAGCCGCGAGTGGGGCTGTGTGGCGGCAGCTGCGGCAACGGCGCGGCCAACTGGGCCCCAACTGGTGCCGCCGCACGGCCCCGCGCTGTGGCACTGTGCGGCCAGGCGTTACGGCGGCACGGCGGCGGGGAGATTGCGAGGTTCCGAGACATTAAGGAGTGGGCAGTGGGGGATCTGGCACTGTACACATGGGGACGCAAGGGGGAGGGTAGCCGTCCATGCGACGGTGTGGAGTGCCGTACCGTACAGCACAGCACAGCACACACGCGGCCTAGACCCACCTCCATCTCGTACACGGCCCAGGCGGGGTTGGAGGTGATGTCGCGCTCCTGCGGCGGGTGGCGGCGGCGGCGCGTGTGTGTGTACGTTATGTGTGCGTCCGGGAGTGGGCGGTGCAGGTGCAGGTGCAGGTGCAGGTGCAGGTGCAGGTGCAGGTGCAGGTGCAGGTGCAGGTGCAGGTGCAGGTGCAGGTGCAGGCGCACGCGGCACGCAGCTGACGCAGCTGACGGGCCAAGCGGCGCAGGGCCCGGCAAGCCACCACCAGGCGCCGGCTCTGCCCTGGACCGCCCACCGCGGGAGTGCGCGGCATCAGGCACACGGCGCTGGCGAGGACACCCGCGACGGCTCAGACCGGGGCTCTGCCTTGCGCGTCCGGAGCCCACCCCTGCCCTCCCGCCCTCCTGCCCTCCGTGAGAGCGGGTAGGTGGCGCGCCTGGGCCCGTCAGCGCCGTGTCCTGGCCCGGTGGCCGGTGGCCCCGCCGCCGGCGCTCACCTCCAGGCGCCACTCGGCGATGGCGCTGGGCATGAACTGCGCTCTGTCGATGATGCCCTGGACCCGGTCCTGTGGGCGCGGCGGTGTGAGCGTGAGTGTGAGCGTGTGAGCGTACAGGAAGGCGGGGTCTTGGGTTTGGGGTTGGCCGAAGTTGGAGAACAAACGGGGGCGCTGCTTTCCAGGAGGTTGGCACGGGGCGGACGCGCCGCGCTCAAGCTTGACAGCACCCCGGGGCCCGAGCACTGTCCCCGGGGACCCCTGAGCCCCAACCGCGGAAGCGAAGCACCCAAGCCGCTGCCTCACCCTAGTCCCGTCACAAAGTTCACATCCGGGTTTGGTGTACATAAAGATGACCTTGCCGGCGCTTGCGACAGCTTCCGCCACGACGTGCGCCGTGAGCTGTCGGCGGCGACCTTGCAAGCTCACGCCCGGCAGGGCTCGCCTCCGACTGCTGATACATGCATTTCTGCTGCTGGCAAGTTGCCGAGACGCAAGCATGCTATGCGAGAGTCGGTACCGAATTGCTGGTGCAAGCAAAGTCAATAAGTGCCCGAGTTCAGCGCGCGTTTACAGCATGTAATGCAAATTATATCACATGCAAACAAGCTTGTCATACCAGTGCAATCCGAATTGTCGGGAGCGGCCCCAACAAGGGTTCAGCAATCACGTTTTTGGCAAGTGCATTGGTTAAGCAGCCTGTGCTATTGTAAATTATCGTCGCTAACAGTGACCTGCTCTTGACTTGCACTTTCACGTCCAGCCAGCCTTGTTTTGCAAGTGAGCACGCCACTGCCGGTGCTCTCCTCTTTGCCGACGCTTTGACAGCAGCTAATTAGCCAGGTGTCTGAATTACGTTTCTCGTCCCAAGTTGCATTTACCAACAAGCGACTGAAACATGGCCCTTGCTTCGCGGACTTCCTCCTCTGCCGTCGTCGGCCGGTGAGCCCCAGCTCCAAGTGACCCTGACCCTCACATGCGGGTCCCGAGCTGGTGCAAATGGGCTCGCGCACGTAATGCGCCGCGGTGCACGATCATCAACGTGACCCCCACTTGGCGACGCTGCTGGGATAATCGTAGGTCGACGAGGAGTGCAGTTGTTGTGCCTGTTCGCTCCGTTGCTTCCCGCTGCCAAGCTGCGCGCCCGGCGCGGCGGGTGTCGGTCGCGGTCCGTGCAAGTAAGTGTGTGCGACGCGAGGTTCGCGGGGCACGAACACAGGGCGGGGTTCCTGTCAGCGAAGAGGGTGACGGCTTGGCGCCCCTCATGACCTTGTCAACTGTATGCGTGCTTGTGGGGAATAGCTGTTTTTCCATCGAGGTGCAGGGGCTGTGGCTGGCGTACCAGCACGCGTACGTCACGTCGCTATACGGGCCCCCAGCCCACCGGCGCATTCGGCAGGCATGCACCTGCCACCAGCCATTCTGCAGCCGCGCTCTCAATGCCCTCATGTCCTCATGCCTTCTTCGCCCCCGCCCCCGCCCGCAGGCGACGAGAACGGCGCCGCCGCCGTGCGCCGCGCCACCTACAAGGAGCTGGAGTCCATCCAGTGCGACCTCAGCGCCTTCCCCGGAGTCAAGTTCTTCCGCATCGAGGTGCGCGCCGCCGGGTGGTGGGGGGGGGGGCAGGGCGGCAGGCGAGGGGGCTGTGGATCCCTGGGGTTCAGTCGGTGCGTCCCCTCGGACATCTACAACAAGTACGCTCAGTTTCGGGGCGTGTACAAGCGGGCGATGGTGGAGGGCGGCCCTCCACCATCACCTGGTTATAGACACTCCCAAACTTAGCGTACTGATTGTAGATATCCGTGGGAACGGACCGACCGACCCTGGGATGCGGCTGGCTAGTACCGCAGCGGGGGGGGGCAGTTGGGATCTTCTCCACGACTATCTCGAGCGAGCGGGATATCGTGGTCTTGTAACTCGTGGCGGCCGCCACAATGGCAGCGACGCTAGGGAGTGCATCCACCGAACCCGTGTTTCCACCGGTCGCACACCGCCGGGTGGCCGGCAGCTGGAGCCGCCGCCGCAGGGGCCCGGGCAGGGCGGGGGCCTGGTGTGCGCGCCTTCACTGCGCACTGCCCCCCTGTTGTGCCAGCCGCCTGTGGGGCAGTGGGGTGGACCCAAGCCCGTCTCAGCCTTACAAGCTGCCGCGCTGGCCGCACCGCCGCCCGAACCGATGTTGGCAGTTGTGTGTGTGGGGGGGGGGTAGTTTTCTCCAATGCCCAAATCAACCATTGCCAACCCAAAACCCATGGGGGGGGCATGCCAGCCGCAGCCGCGGCGGACGTCGCAGCTTGCCCACAAGCTGACGCAGACACAGCAACAGCCCCTGCGGAACCCCATCCTACCTCATCACGTGCCATCCCTGGTTTAGCTTGGGCTGGTATCCAAGACGCCCCGCCGCCCTTTCCCCCTGCAGGCCATCTTCCGGCCCTGGCGCCTGCCGTTCGTGATCGAGACGCTGTCCAAGTACGGCATCCGCGGCCTGACCAACACCCCCGTCAAGGGCGTGGGTGTGCAGGTGCGGGGGCGGGGGGGACCCGGCTGTCTGTGGGGGCCGTGTCGCGGGGCGGCGGCAGTGGCAGTGGCAGTGGCAGTAACCAATGGCACCGGCGCTGGCGAGGAGTTTACAGTGTTTGCAGTGCTGGTCGCCCCAGCCCAGCGGCTGAGCGCCAGAACAACTGTTCTCCCTCCCCTCCCCTGCTCGCCGTTCTCCTCGCACCCCCGCCATCCACCAGGACAGCTACGCACCCCCCCCCCTTGGCGTTACTTCTTGATCTTACACCCACCCCCACACCGCCCCGCCCCGCCCCGCCGCAGGGCGGCTCCCGCGAGCGCTACGCGGGCACCGAGTTCGGCCCCTCCAACCTGGTGGACAAGGAGAAGGTGGACATCGTGGTCAGCAGGTGCGGGCGGGAGTGTGCGGGCGGGCGGGCGAGGGAGCGAGAGGGGGGAGGGCGGGCAGGCGACGGCAGACTGGAAAGGAGTGTGCGGGGGGCAAGCTAATGCACGGTATGCGACCAAAATCGTGAGATCGCGTTGATTCGTGGCAGTCAAGCGCAAGCTTCTTATTGCTAGACAGGGCCAGCGCCGAAGGGACCGCTGGGTACAGGGTTGATGACGGACTGCTGAATGGTGGCATAGTGCAGTCCCTTGCGGAGGCTCTGGGTCTCCGCACACCCTCCCAGCATTACCACCGGCGCACCCTCCAAGCACATTCACCCACACCAACACCCACCCACACACCGCGCAGGGCCCAGGTGGACGCGGTGGTGCGGCTGGTGGCGGCCAGCGCCTACACGGGCGAGATCGGCGACGGCAAGATCTTCGTGCACCCGGTGGCGGAGGTGGTGCGCATGTGAGCACAGGGCGGCGAGGAGGGGGGGCCGGCGCAGAGGCGGGGGCGGGGGCGGGCGGTGGGGAGGGAGGGCGGGTTGCACGGATATTCTCTCCAAGCCCGAATAATGTGTTGGCGGGGGTCGTCGGGAGGGCGGATCTAGGGGGGCGGGAGGGTTAGGGAGAGGCTATGGCGGCCGGAAGCCGCGCTTCGCGGGCGCGGGGGCGACACGAAGGTGTGGGGATGGGCGGCGGGCGATCGGGGAACAATGGCGCATTGCGCATTGCGCGATGGAGCTGAATGGGTGCGGCGCCAGGCAGGGAAGAAAATGGGGGCACCTGCGGGCGCACCGGGGGCTTTGCTTCCAGGCGCTCGCTGGTCCACAGCGGCCCCACAGCCCCGGCGCCCCCTGGCTCTGTTCGGCCCCTTGCTCACCCTCCCTCACCTCCCGCCTCCCCCCCTGCTGCAGCCGCACCGCCGAGACGGGCCTGGACGCGGAGAAGATGGAGGGCGGCATGGAGGACATGATGAAGCGGAAGAAGTAGGGCGGCCCCCGGATAGGAGGTAGGGAGCGAGCGGCAGCGGAGCTGGACCAGCTGGACGGAGCTGGAGCTGGAGCTGCGGCTGCGGCTGGAGGCGGACGAGAGGGCCTGGAGGGCCTGAAGCCGCGCAGGGTCGCGTTGGGTGTTTGAGACTAGGTGACAAGGGGGCTTGGCCGCAACGTGTCAGGAGCGCAGGCCACCTCCGGAGCAGCCACGAGTGGGGCAAGGAGGTGCGGCGGCCCACGTGCCCGGAACGGCGTGGGCGCTCCGAGGAGACGAAGAGGCGGGCAGGGCTGTAGATGGCGGCAGCGGGTCGTGTTGGCAGCGGGGCTTCAGTCGCTTGGTGGGCGGCTCGGGGTGGCTCTTGCTGGCGTGAGCGTGTGGGGGGGGAAGACAGGCGGGTGTGCAGGGCTCGTCGTACGGCTATGTATTACGAGTCTGTTGCGGCGTGCGTGCGACGGACCACAGTCTGTGGGCACTGCTACATGGTGTTTGCGCAAATGCCATTCATGATAGATAATGGGCAAAAGGCTTACCTAGATTTGTCGGCGGCCATGTAATCAAGGGTTCCTGGCTCCTGATTCCTGGCTCCCCCATACTACCGAGTGAGGCTGATTGCTGACTCCTGATTCCTGACGCCCCCATACTACCCAGACTGCCCCATACTACCCAGGCTGATTGCTGACTCCTGATTCTGATCCTACACCCGCCCGAGACTTACCAGACCGTTCTGCAGCCTTGTCAGTAATTAGGGTGGACAGGTAGGGTGGACATAGGCATTATACCACGTTACCATAGATCCATCCAGAGCGGCTGTGGAACGCTGATCGAGCGCCAGAGGCTGCTGGGAACTGAGCTGGTCGCTGGTGGCGGGGTTTGGCCCGTGACGCGTCGCGGGATCTGTCACGGGTCCCATCTAGGCGGACTACGGTGCCATTTCTCAGATGTAAAATCTACAGAACTCGGGCACTCGGGAACTCTAAAATCGGGTTTTAGAGAAACTGCCCCAGGCGCGCGCTCGGAGGAGGTAGGTGCGCGCTCGTGGAGGGCCTTTGGGTTCGGCTCGCTGCTGCTTGCGAGCATCCACTGCGCCGCAACGCCGCAACGCTGCAGGATGAAGCTGACTCGCGCGGAGTCGTTTGCGGAGCTGGGGCTGCAGGTGGGTGCGCCGCGTAGTGCCCCTGATGAGCACCCCTGATGAGCGCTGCCCCTAATGCACCGCTGCGGCCCCCGTTTAGCTTGGTTTAGCTTGGGCTGGTATTGACATCCCCACCCCCCGCCTGCGCTACGGCCTGCTGAGCCGTGTGGGCTCCATGCTCAATACCGCCGCTGCCCCGTCGCCAAGCCCCTGTGGCCATTGCCTGCGCCCGCCCTCCGCCCTTCTGCTGCAGTCGGGCGCGGGTGAGGAGGAGGTGCGGGCGGCGTACAAGCGACTGGCGCTGCAGTGGTGAGGCTGGGGTGGGGGGCAGGGCGTGGCCCAAGGTGTGTTCCAGCAGGGATACCCGCAAGGGGCCTACCTGCCTTGCGCTCAGCCCACCGGCCCACCCGCCCACATCCGCCCACATCCTCACACCTACCTGCTCCGCCCCCCCCTTTTCCCGCAGGCACCCCGACAAGCAGCCGGCCGAGGCGGCGCAGGCCGCCACCGCCCGCTTCCAGCGCATCAGCGCAGGGTACGCCGTCCTGTCCCGGGTGAGGCCCGTGAGGGGGGGGCGGCGTCAGTTATCAGGGGTGGCGGGCGTGTGGAGGCGTGTGGAGGCGGTGGCGAGGGGGTCGTGGAGGTGGTGCGGCCCGTGGGCGCGGGCTTTGTGCGGACGAGGCACGGATGGGGGGCGTGCAGCCGATGTGCCTCTTCAGCTGCATCAGTGGCGTGCTTACGCCCCAAGAGCTGACAGGCTATGACGTCAGTGCGTTTATGCACCCGTGCAACGCTGATTTGAGTCCTTCGTATCGTGTATTTGTCTGTCCGTGTGACTTGAGGTCCGGTCTCGAACGTGTGCTGAAGTAAGCGGCCCTTTTATCCGTTCGCTGATGACCCCGTACGGCAGAGTTGAGCTGGTTTAAGCGTGCCCAGCAAGAAGCCAAGCCTGGTCTTGCTTCTTGCTCTCCCATACAGCCTGTGGGTTAGCCATTGAACAGATCAAGACCACGAACCTTTTACACAGTGCTTGTCCCAGAGCGCCCTGCGCTAACGGCATTGACATTTGGGGCAGTTCCTGTAACGCGCCCGCTTTCGCCTGAATTCGTCTCAACGTCTCTCGTCTGGGTTTATGCGCGGCTTCTCCCCAGGACAGTCGCCGTCGCGTCCGCACCCGCTCAGCAAGAAGCAAGACGCCGCTCTCAAGCGCCGCTCTCATTGGCCCCTCTGCATGCTTCCGCAGCAGCAGCTCTTCTTCATCATGTGCACGCCCCCGTGGCGGCCAGCATCTGTACTTCTTGGCAGCGCGGCGTCTCTGGCCTTCCGCCTCCACCACGGCCCGCGTGGTGGCAGGACTGGTCGTCCCGCGCAACGTCTACACCGTCTCCTTCCCGTTCGCCGCTCATCCCGGCGGTGACGGCGCCATTGACTACGTGTGTGCCCCGCGCTTCCGCAGCGTCGATACCTTCCACGCTTTTGGCTTTCGTTATGCCATGTCGCCTCCGTGGCGCCCGGACTCAGTGTCCCCTATTTGCAGGACTCCCATGGTCTCGACCTCACTGCCGCTGCTCTAGCGGCGGTGCTTCTGCTGCGTGCCCCAGTGGCGGCAGCCCCCAAGACTTCTACGCCGTGCCCTCGTGTGGCGGCGGCATCTTCGCCCCCTGTTTCTCTCCCGCTGCGCCCTTACAGGTTGCTCGCCTCCGCGGCAGCAGCTCGCAGTTCGGTTCGGGGGCGAAGGAGCGGCGGAGCAGGGGCCGGGCCTTGCTGCACACCCAGCCTTGACAATGCCTCAAGAGTCTATGATACACCAAGCTGACCTCGCTTTTCGCGCCCATTCCAAGTCCCTGCAACACAGCGCTGGCCGTTGCAGCTCCGTGTGTTGAAATCCTTCATGCTGTGGCCTTGCGTGCACGCAGGCCTATGGCAGCACAAAGTTCGTGTTCCAGGGCGTGCACGAGACGATCTGCTACGGCCCGGCGGAGCAGCCCTGGAAGCCGGAGGAGCAGCGCGTGAACCAGGTGGTCTTCATCGGGCGCGGCCTGAACCGCGTGCCTCAACGCAACACTCAGGCGCTCATCGCGGGCTTCCGCACGTGCGTGTGGGTGCCGCTGCCGGACGGCTGGGACGAGTTCCGTGACACGACCACAAAGCAGCCGTTCTACGTGAACCGCGACACGGGCGAGAAGTCGTGGACGCTGCAGAATCAGCACGCTTCACGCATCCCACTGCCACAATGTTTCACACCGCCGCCATGGCCGCCGCTCCGCCCGAGCCGCTCTGCCGCTTCGCCAGCTGCTCCGCACACCGCAGCTGGATGTAGGTGGCGAGACTGGAGCCGCCGCCCGCCCCTGCCCCTGGCCCTGACGCCCATGCGCCATCCTCCGGCTGCACCAGCCCCTCCGCCCGCAGCCGGGCCGCCGCCCGCTCGCTCAGCGCCGCCACGGCCGCCAGCTCCCGCCGCCACTGCGCCGCCGTCAGGATGGCCCCTGCCGGCCCCTCCTCATCCATAACCTCTCCCTGTCCTGCGCCCTCGTCGAGCTCCTGCTCCTCCTCCTCTGCCCGGCGCGCCTCTGCCTCCGCGTGCCTGCACCCTGCAGCCGCCAGCGCCGCCACCAGCAGCGGCAGCCCCACACGGGCCGGCATCTGGTTGTTGAGCCGCAGGCAGCGCAGCGCCCAGGCCCAGTGCCCGCCGCCGCCGCCGGCTCCGTCCTGGTCGCCGCCCAGCAGGTAGCACAGGGCGGGCGAGGCCAGCACCTGGGAGGTGCGGGGCCGGGGGACGGGGGCGTGCGTGTGCGTGTGTGTTTGTGGCCGTGTGTGGCGGCCCATAATGGTTGAGGTGGGATAAAAGGGTAAGTAGGGAGGGTGTAAGGAGCAGCACACATGCGGAGGGTGAGGGCGGGGACGGCGGTGCGAGTGCCACCCAGGGCCGCCGTCGCAGCGCCACCCCTGCACCCACCGGCGGCGGCGAGTCCTTTGTGCCCTCGTCCATGTAGTGCGCCGCCAGGGCCGCCAGCGCTGCCACCTCGCCGCCGCCAGCGCCCGAGGCCTGTGCGCCCATCAGCTGGCTGCGGGACAGCGGGGCGGGGGGCGGGTTATGGTGGCCATGCTGCATCTCGGCATCCAGCACGAAGTCAAGACCAGCCCAAACGCAAAGGCGTGAGATGTGAGGTCTGTTCTCCCCTCGCCTCGCCCCTCCTCCTCCTCTCCCATGGCCTCCACTCACTCCTGCGCCGCCTCCGCCACCAGGTAGCTCAGCAGCCGCACGCAGGCGGCGGGCGGCAGGCAGGACAGCAGCGCCTGCGGAGCACAGGGCACAGGGCCAGGCGCGGGCGGTGGGGCCGAGCAGAGGGCGGCGGGCGGGTAGGCGGGGCAACAGGTCGGCAGGGGCACGGAGGCGTGAGCTGCACACCAGCTGCCACCTCCCTCCCTCTCCCTCCCTCCCTCCCTCCCTCCCTCCCTCCCTCCCTCCCTCCCTCCCTCCCTCCCTCCCTCCCTCCCTCCCTCCCTCCCTCCCTCCCTCCCTCCCTCCCTCCCTCCCTCCCCCCCCCCACCTGCACGTTGTCGGGGTGGCCGTACACCGCCTCCTTGAGCACCACCTTGGCCAGCCGCCGGTCCAGCTCCACACGCTCGTTGCTGCGGCGCGGCGCGGTGCGGTGCGGTGTGGTGTGGTGCGGTGAGGTGAGGTGTTCACGGCGGCAGAATGTGGGCGCGGGCAAGGGCGCGGGCAAGCGGCAGACAAGGCGCGCTGGGCCGCACTGCAGGCTAGCTGCCCGCTATGCGCCCCACATCCACCCGCATCACGACCCGCCTGGCCCACATGGCACCGACGTCTCTTTTTCTCCCCTGCTGCCGCAGCTCCGCCCCCTCGCAGCCCCGCTCACCAGTCCACGGCCGCCGACCGCCGGCGCGAGTAGCCGTCCGCCGCCTCCACCGTCGCCAGCCCGCCCGCCAGGCAGCCCAGCAGCCGCCCCGCCAGCTGCCCCACCTCGGCCGGCCCGCCCGCCAGCAGCAGCCGCGAGGCCGCCACGGGCGGCACCGCCACCACGCCCCCCGCCCGCCCGCCGCCGCCGCTGCCCTGCCCGCCCGGCAGCGGCAGCGCCGCGCCCGCCCGCGCGCCCATGGCCCCGTACACGGCTGTGGCGGCCAGCAGGCGCACCAGCGCGGGCTTGGGGTCGGTCTCGAACTTCCAGCGCAGCGTGCCGTCGGCGGTCTGGGCAGGCGGCAGGGGGCGCGGAGGGTGGTGGGCGGTGGGTGCATGGGCAGCGGTGGGGTTACGCAAGGTGGGCGGGCAGCGGGTGGGCACGCCGGCACCAGTCACCGTGCGGCGCCATTCGCATCCCGGGCGACACAGAGGCCCCACCTGCCCCGATGCTGCTGCTGCCCACCCAGCTCCCCGCTGCAGGCTGCCACGCAGCCCGCCAGCCATCCACCACCAACTCTGGCTGCCCCACTCCCGCCCCCGCCCTTCCGCACCTTCATCAGCCGCAGCATCAGACTGCCCTCCACCGCCGCCCGCGCCTCCGTAGCGGCGGCCTTGAGGTGCTCCTCCCCCGCGCCGCCACCGCCGCCGCCGCCGCCACCGCCTGCAGCTGCCGCCGCTGCCAGCACGCCCCCCGCCGCCCGCAGGCGCACCTCCATGTCGGCGCACAGCATCCGGGTCCAGTAGCGCAGCAGCAGCAGCTGGCCCACGTCCCCGGACTCGGCCGCGTCTGAGGCCGTCACGGGTGGTGGTGGTGGTGGTGGTGGTGGTGGTGATGTGGTGGGTGTGAGGCGGGCAGTGCGTGCCAAAACCCAAAATCAACCGTTACACGCGGCGGAGGTCAGTGGTCATGGCGGGGCAGGTGGGTGAAGAGCAGGAGGGCAGCGATGTGCGCTGCCAATGATGTCACAGTGTGTCGCCCGTACCCGCAACCATGTATGTGTGTGCGCGTGCGACCACGTAGTCACGGCGGCGCCCTGCCCCACCCACCCTTCTCCGACGCGCGCGGCAGTGCGGCGTGCCCGGCCGCCTCCAGTGCGCGCGCCAGGCAGTTGTGCGCGCCGCCCGCCAGCAGGCTGAGGCCGCGCAGGTGGCGCAGCCGGGCGGCCAGGCGGGGCAGGCCGAGCAGCGGTGGCCGCGTCCAGCCGCTGTGCGGGTGGGTGGGGGTGGGGGCGGGTGCGCGCGTGTGCGGGCAAGCGCGAACGACGGGAGTGTGGGCAGTGCGGGCAAGTGGAGCACGCGTGTGTGCGTGTGTAGTGCCCTTGCGCCCGTGGCCCTTCCGACCGCTCGCCCCGCGTGCGCCGCTCACCCCGACACCGGGTCCCACAGGTTGGGGTTCTCCTCCAGGCGCGGGCGGGGCCGCAGCCCCCCGCCCCCTGTCCGGCCCTCCTGCTCCTCCTCGTCCTCGTCCTCGTCGTCCTCATCGTCCTCGTCGTCACCTGCGAGGCAGTGGGGGCGTGCAGGGGTCTTGAGGAAGAAACGCGCGTGCCACACGCTGGACACGAGCACGCGTGCCGCTGGGAGCCCAAAGCCTGCCCAGTCCCAGCGCCCACCTCCTCGTGCCCCCACCGCCGCCCCCGCCAGGCGCACGGGCGGGTGGCGCTCCAGCAGCCGCTCCAGCAGCCTGGCAGTGGGGTGGGGGGTGAGGTAGGGTCCATCGGGCGGCGGCAACGAGAAGGAGAGTCGTGAGGGGGGCATGAAACACGCTGGTTGCGGGGTGCAGAGTCGCCCCTGTCGCCCCTGCACTGCCGAGTCCCGCAGTTCGGCAGCGCTGTCCGGCGTGCTGTGCTGCGCTGTGCGGCTTGGGTGCGGCGCGGACCCCGTTCCCAGTTCCCACCTCCGGTGTGGTGTAGTGCGCCACGAGCCCCAGTGCCTCCGACACTAGCCGTCCACGCCAGCATAATGGGAGAGCAGCGGCCATCAGACCCCGGTTCCTACTCGCTCTTCATCCCCCTGCGCCCGGGTGTCCCGCAGCCCCGGCCGCGCCATGCCGGTGCCCCGCTGTCCCTGTACCCATACATCCCTGTCCCGGCCCCGCCCCCGCCGGCAGTTTACAAACCGTCACATGAACGGCTACCCGCCCCCCCCCCCCCGCTGCCGGCCGCGCTCACCCCAGCGCCCGGCTGGACAGGTGGGTGCGGTGCGCCTCGGCGTTGAGCACCATGTGCATCAGCGCCTCCTGCACGTACCTGGGGGGCGGGCGGGGTGGGGGGTGGGGGGTGGGTGGGGGTGAGGCTGTGTGCGCATGGTGCGCGTGGTGTGTGCGTGCGGAGCGGATGAGTTGTTATTGACAACAAAGGAGGATATGTGTGTGTGTGTGGAGTGGGCGCAGGGGCGGTCAGCAGGATGCGAGGTGGCCAGGAGCTGTCGGTCCCAGGGCCAGCGGGCAGGCACCAGCCGCGCAACCCTCGGCCGCGGCTTGTCCGCTTCGCGCATTCCCCCTGGCACCCGGCGCCCGGCACCCGCTCCGCGCTGCCCTGCACCCGCCAGCCGCCCGCCCGCAGCCGCACGTCGCCCGCTCACTTGGGCGCGGTGGTGTCAGGCGGCAGCAGCAGCGGCTCCAGCAGGTCCAGGCAGTGGTGGCCTGGGCGACCAGGGGAGGGGGTGGGCGAGGATATCGGGAGTGGGGGTGCGCTAGCCACGTCCAATGCCGGCCGGCGCCAACCCGGCATTGCAAAGCGAGAGCCCAGACCACCGCCGGCGTGGCTCACCGTTCTCCTCCCACACGCGCGCCGCCTCGGCCGCCGCCGCCGCCTCCGTGCCGGCCATTGCCTCCTTCACGGCGTCCTCGCCCGCGCCGTCGTCACCCGCCGCACCGCCGCCACTCGCGCCCGGCCTGCACCCCAGCAGCGCCCAGTCACGCACGTCACCCTTGAACACAACACGCAAAGCTGTACATGGCTTGGTACAACATACAGATCCCCACCGAAGCGGACACCTCCAGGCGGCAGTGCCGGATCACTGCAATGCCCGCCCACCAAGCCCCACAAACCCTGACTCTTCGAACCCTCACCTGCGCCGCTCGCTCCGCCGGGTGGCTGCAGCCGTCGCCCCTGCCGCACCACCTTCCTCGGCATAGCGCTCGAGTAGCGGGCTGGCGTTGGCGTACTTGTCATAGAGCTGCCACACGGTCTGCAGCATCGCCTCGGTGAGCACGCGGTGGACTTGGTGGCTCGCGGCGCCAGTGCCTCCCCGCACAGCTTGCCGCTTCTGGATCTTTTCATTGCGCTGCGTCAGGAACCGGACAAGGTCGCGCGGGCCAGGTCAGCTTGAAGAAGGCAGAATTCGGGCATTGAGCGCCAAGTGCTTCGCCATCGCAACCAACCCACGGTACAAGTCTTGCCTGCTGCTCCTGAACATTGCCAAAATTTGTAACTCGCGTGGATTTTCGTCGCGTTGCCATTTTGGCTAGGTCGGCAAGTTTGAAGTGAAGTTCAGGAATTCACCAGCACAGTCTCTGATGTAGGGTCAGAGTAATGCATTCGACCACTGCAGCGATTTCTTTGAGCCGGGCCTTGAAGTGGTATTGACAGATGGGCGCAGCCGCACAGACCCCAGCAGGCCCCCATCGGTGCCATCGGGAATCGGCTTCCCGCTGGCACATCCGCGTGGGGTGGGCGCACATCGTTGTGGCCGCTCAGCAGGGCGACCGCCCCTGCGCACAGTCCCCGGCGGCGCCATGCTCCTCTTTTACAGCGGGTCCTTCGGCCAAGGCGGCGCGAACATGCGCCGTCCAGTCCAAGCACCCTAGGAGCCTTGCAGTGGGGCGTGGCTACTGTGAATGCGAACCCCCTGAATAGATGTGTCGCTGGGGCCTAGCGATGAAGGGGCGATGGCAGCCCATGCGACCCCAGCACCGCGCCTGCACCCCGTTCTTGTCCGCGGAGCTGGGCTGGGCTGGGCTGGGCTGGGCTGGGCGGCTGGGCTGGGCTAGGACTCGATTGCATTGGACGTAAGGACGCATGGTCTGCGCGCTGCACACACGGGGCATTACCGTCTCACATTCTCGCCGCCTCTGCGGTGTTGCGGTGTGCCAACCGTCAACCGACACTAATAAGAATGCACGCACCGCAGCTCCTCCCAACTCCTTACTTCCACAGCCAACATCCTCCACATCGCCAACGTGTCATGATTCCATGTCTATCGACGCCGACTGGGCACAGCATCCCAGCCCTTGGGCCGTGTTCCATGCAAGGACCTCTGTCATCTCCCATTCAAGATTCTCTGTTGCCTGCCTCATGTATGCGTAACCAGGGCGCGTATATACTAGGGCGCCGTCGTGGTGCAATACCTCGGCCGCCTGCAGCAGTGCCGTACTCTCACCCACTCGTGCCTCGTGACCAGATGCGGCACGCCCTCACTGCTCGTGCCCGCACGGCCGCACACGAGGTGCCGCCCCGCGAGCACCGCATGACTCTCTCGCGCTCCTGCCCAGCCATGGAGCCTCAGCAGCAGCACAGGTGCGCCGCGCCTGACGCGCACTAAACAGCCACAACTGCACCTACAGCTACAGCTACAGCGCCCGTGCCCCGCTCACTGGCAGCAGGTGGCACCCGGGGCAGGGGACGGCGGGCGTGCAGCAGCACCCGGCCAGTCCAGTCCATTTCAGTCCACAGGACATGTACAGCACTAACGGTTCAGTAGCCCGCCATCAGGCGCGCCCCGCACATCGAATCATGCAGCCGGTGATCGTGCATGAATCAGCACTCCAATTGAGACCCATGCATTCGCCAGTGAGCCCCACACGGTATCAAAAAAGTGACACCCTCTGCGTCGAGGCTCTCGTCATCTCGCGGCATACACAGCGCACACCATCACATCGAGGATACATATGCAAAAAAAATCACCCAGCCGTCTCTGCCTGCACGGAATCATTGCTTGGGCCTCCAGTTCCGCAATACTTTAAGCCGCATTGAAACGGTATAGTTCGTTTGGTATGCACCCGGCAACCCATGCTGCCGCCTGCCCACCCAGTTCTCGCCGCCACCCTCCATCAGCACCTCTACTCCGACATCTCATCTGCCGCCCCTACTACCGCCTCACTGCTGACCTCACCCGCCTCACCCGCAACCGCCGCACGACCCGCCGTCTGCTGCTGCGGGGGCTGCGCCGCTGCCCGGGCGCCCGCTGCTGCCACTGGTGCGGGCCTCTCGCCAGCGCGCCGTGCCTTACCCGCGGCGCCACCTGCCGCTGCGCGAACCCCACCCCCTCCGCCGCCGCTTGCACCGCTGGTCTGCGCCTCGTCCGCCTGGGCCGCGCCCCGGGCGCCCGCAGCGCCGGTCGCTGCCCCACCGCCGGCTGTGGCGCCGCCCCGAGCCTGCTGCTGCTGCGGCCGCTGCTGCGCCGGCTGCGCCGCGGGCCGCCGGCCGCCACTGGCCGCCGAGCCCGCCCCGGCGCCCGCCTCGCTGGCCTCGCCCTCATACCTCCGCTCCACCTTGCGACCCACCCGCCCGGCGCCGCCGCCCGCCGCCGACGTGGTGGCGCCGCCGTTGCCGCTGGCGCGGTAGTTCGGCCCGGCGCCGCCAGTGGCCCGGCTGACGCCCGCCTCCGAGCGCTCCGGCTGCGCGCCCCCGCCCCGGCGGCTGAGGCCGCCGCCCCAGCCGCTGGCCAGGGACTCGGTGGCGCCGGTGTTTGTGGTCATGGTGAGGCGGTTGCTGCCGCGGTTGCTGTGCTGCTGCCGGGGAGCCACCGCCTGCAGGGCAGAACACAGGCATTAGGGGCAAGCTTGTGTCAGAGCAAGCGACGGGCGGGAAAGCGCGTTGTGTGCAGCGACGCGAGTACCGTGTATCCCAGGCCCGCAGCACGCCCGCAGCCCGCTCCGCACCTTGAACGCAGACGGCTGCAGCAGTCGTGTGGCGGCCAGGAGCATCTCGGGCCGCACACCGCCCAGCGGCATGCCGCCGCCCCCACCCATGCCGCCAGCTGCGCCCGACGCCATTAGCGCAGCGGCTGCGGCTGCGGCGGTGGCCGGGTCGAGCCCCAAGGCCGCGGCCGCCGCAGCCGCCATTGCCGCCGGGTTGGCGCCAACCAGCGCTGCTGCACTCCCCGGAGGGGGGCCGCCGGCGGCAGCTGCCGCAGCTGCCGCCGCCGCCGCCGCCTGCTGCTGCCGCTGCTGCATCATGTACTTCTCGCGCTTCTTCAGCGGCGGCAGGGGGGGCGGCGCGCCGCTGCCCGAGCCCTCGCCGCTGCCGGCAGCCCTGCGCGGTAAGCGCCGGGAGCACACACACGCACAGACACACGCTCATTGCGGAGGCCGAAGAAACAGGGAGAAGCAGACCACAGCACGACAGCTTGCCAGCTCCAGCCCGTGCCGACCTCCCGCCTCCCACCTTCCGGCATACCAAGCCCTGCCCACCTGGGTACGGGCACCAGCGACTGCACCAGCTGCTGCATGTGCGCCGCCAGCGCGTCGCCCGGCTGCAGGCCCAGCGCCGCCGCCGCCGCGTCGTCGTCCTCGTCGTCGTCGTCGTCGTCGTCCGCGTCCGCCGGCGTGTTGCCCAGAGCCTGCACGGGCAGTGGTCAGGGGCGGCGTCAAGGCGTGAAGAGCAGTCAGACAGTCAAGCCGCGTGTGCAGACTGTGTGTCACCAGTGGCGATGCGGGACACAGGCCTCGCCACCTCGCCGAAGCTGGTACGTTTCGTTTTGTAGTTTGGGAGTCTCTGCTTGTTTCTCAGCTACTGCGGGGGGGGCCACGACTAGCCCCCTCCCACCCCCACCCTCGCCCGCCCACCTGCGGGTCCACCAGCCCCAGCTCGCCGAACGCGGTGTTGGGGTCCTGCCACCACTTGCTGGGGCCCACGGCTGCCGGTGCCGCTGCCGCTGCTGCTGCTACTGCGGGGGGCAGTGACGGCGGCGCAGCGGCACCGCTGCCGGCCTCGGGTTCGGCGGCGCCCGTGGCGGCGTCTGCAGCGGCTGCCAGCTCCACGACCGCCTCAGCTTGGTGCAGCGGCAGCAGCGCGGGCGGCCGCGCGAGGGCGTTGGCGCCGGCACTGGTCGCCGCGTCCTCCTCGTCGTCACTGCTGGCCGCGCGCTCCTGCCCCTCGCCCCGGGCCTCGCCAGCGCCGCCGCCTGCCTCCCTGTCCTCGCCCGCCCCGGCAGCCGCGTCAGGCCCCGCCGCCGCCACGTCAGCCTCGCCGTCCTCATGCACTGCGTCCTCCGGCTGCCGCTGCAGCTGCGGCGCCAGCTCCTCAAGGCCCTGTGCCGAGGCGGTGGGCTGCCCCGCCGGCTGGTCCAGCGGGCGCCGCGAGGGCGGCCGAGGCGGCGGCTGGCCCTGTTCCGCCGGCGCACCGGAGGCCTTGCCGGGCCTGCCGCCGCGCGCCGCAGCGGCCGCCACCTCGGCCTCTTCAGCGCCCGGCTGGGGCTGCACCCCAGCACCGGTGGCTGCCGCGCCGCCGCCGTCCGCCAGTCGCTCCGCACTTGCGATGCGCTGCAGGGAGCCCGGCCGACTGCCCATGCCTTGGGCCTGTCGGGACCCTGCAGCCCCTGCGGCAGTGCCTCCAGCCGCCTCCATGGCTGAGGCTGGTGGCGCAGCTGCCGGCGCGGCGGGTGCGGGTGCGGCTGCGGCGGCGGGCGGCGCGGCTCCGGCCACGTGGCGAGCAAACCAGGCCTCGTGCGGGTCGATGGACGCGGCGGGCCGATGTGTTGGGATGGCGGGGGCCGGCACGCCGGGCGGTCGTTGCACTGGCGGCACCTGTAAGGCATGGCGGGCGGCGGCAGGGCGACATGAGCGACTGAGCAAGGTGGCACGGCGCAACACGCCCCGCAAACAGGTTGCGGCTGGATTTTGCCTGAGGTCGGGTCAGGCAATGCGGTCATCTGGCACTAGGCCCAAGACGCCCAAGCGGCAGGTGCACTGGATGCGGCCCAGCAAAAGCCTACCTTGGTCCCCCCGGCGCCCGCTCCCGTCCCCGCGCCTTGGCGGCTAGAGAACAGCACAGGTAGCATGGGCGGCAGCACTCCGCCAAAGCTGCCGCCACTGCTGGGCACCGCTGCTGAAGGGGTGGGGCCCGATGCCGCCGTGGGCCGCGTCTGCGGCTGGGAGGTCCAAGCTGGGCCGAAGGAGGGGACTGCGGCCGCGGGCGACGGCTCTGGCTGCTGCGGCGTAGGCAGCGGTGGGGTGCCAGACACCCCTATTGGCGGCCGCACCAGCAGCGGAGCGCCCTGCGCGCCGCCCGGCAGTGGGCCGCGCACAGGCAGCGCCCCCAGCGGACCCATGCCAGGCGGCCCCTGGCCCTGCGCCGGCCCCTGCAGCGGCACAGGCGCCTGGGCGTGCAGCCCGTGCGCCCCGGGCCCGCCTGCGGCCCACTGCGGCGGCAGGGCCATGTGCAGCGGCAGCGGCAGCGGCTGGCCGGGGTGCGGCGGGTGCGGCGGCGCGCGGAAGCTGCTGCCCGGGCTGCCAAACGGCCCAGCGCCCGCAGCCGCGGCCCCCGCCGCGGCCAGGCCGTGTGGCGGCAGCCCCATGAGCCCGGCTGCGGCCGCGGCGCCGGGCGGCAGTCCGCCGAACAGCGCGTGGGGCTGGGCCACGGCTGCGCCCGGCAGCGCGCCGAGGGCGTGCGGGGGCAGGCCGAAGGCTGCGGCAGCGGCTGTGGGGGACGGCGTGTGTGTGTGCGGGTGTGCATGCGGGTGCATGCTGGGCGGCGGCATCAGGAGGGCTGATGCCTGCGGCCGCTGCGGCATGCCGTGCGGCGGGAAGGGCGGCAGCGGGTGTGGGCTGGGCGCTGCTGCCGCCGCGGCTGCGTCGGGCAGACCCCGCCCTGCAGGCTGCGGCGCATGGGGCGACGGCGGTGCCTGCGCGTGGCGGCGGGCGGGCGTTTGAGGGCGGGTGCTGTGGTCGGGCGGGTGACGGCAAAGGCCATGCAAGTGTGCCAGGAAGCACAGCAAGGTGCAGGCGTGGGTGACATGTCACAGACAGCACTCGACCCGAGATCTACAGCCACTCACCAGTGTCTGCTGTTGCCGGAACGGACCCGCCTGACCCACTGCTGCCGGAGCGCCTGCGCCGGCTGCCGCAGCTCCGGCAGCAATGCTCCGCTGCTTCTCCGCCGCCGCCGCCGCCGCCCTCGCGGTCGCCTGCGCCACCACCTGCTGCACCACCGTCGGCTGCTCGCTGTCCGCGGGGCCGTCGTCGCCGTCCATCAGCGTGTACAGCTTGGAGGCGGCGGGCCGCACCACCGCGTTGCCGCCGCCGCCAGCCCCGCCGCCGCCGCCGCCCACCAGGGTGGCTGCGGGCCGTGGCGCGGGCGGCGGCGGTACTGCAGGCCGCACCAGCTCCTCAGGCGGCACCGAGCGCAACACCTGAAGCGACCAGGGGCACGAGCGGAGTCAAGGCAACCGGCAGCGTGAGGGACTTGGGCGCAACACGGGCCGTAGCGCACACCTGCCGACAAAGGGCGCCCTCCCCAGCAGGCACACAGGCAGCCCGCTGCACAGCACGGCACAAGAGGCGCCCTCAACCCCCAGCGCGCGCCTGCTCACCCTCTCCCTTAGCCCGCGCGGCAAGTTGAACAGCAGCTGCATGTCGCCCAGCAGCCGCCCGCGCAGCTGCTCGCGGCTCAGGGGCGGGGCGGCGGGCGGCGGCGGCGGAGCGGGCGGAGCGGCGCGCAGGCCCCCGGCCGCCGCCCAGTGCGGCTGCGAGGACGTGCCGGCCCCGCCGCCGTAGCCGCCGGCTGCCTCAGCGGCGGCGGACGCCACCACGGAGCCGGCCTCATGGGCGGTGGTGGCGGCGGTGAGCTGGTAGCCCGCCTCAGCCCCGCCCGCCACTGACGCCAGGCCCGGCCGCTGCCGCTGGTACTGGTGCTCGCCGGCCGCCGCGCCGCCGCCCTCCTGGCTCTCGGGCGTGGCCGAGTCCGTGTGCAGCTGCGGCGTCAGGGGCCGCTGCTGCTGCTGCTGCTGCCCCGGTGCCGGTGCCGGTGCCGGGGGCGGCGGCATGCGGAGTATGGGCCCGGCGGGTCCGGCGCCCGCAAAGCCCGCGTCCACGCACGCCGCCTGCAGGCCGGCGGGGTCCACCACCAGCATCTCCGACCAGATGACCTGCGCGCAGGGGGCCAGGCGCGTGTGTTAGAGAGCACAAGGGAAAACGACAACCAGGCGTGTGTGTGTGTGTGTGTGTTGCGGCGGGCACGAGGCGTGTGGCCGCTGACGCGCTGGAGAGTCTGCAGCTAGCGCAGGCGTGCCGCTGACGTCGCGCCGCACCGTGCCGTGCTGCAGCCCCGACCCTCCCCATCCCCCCTTCTGAAGACAGTTTGCCCGACGCCGTTCGCATGCACCGACAGCAACCCGCCCTAAACACACACGCACACGCCCTGCCCCACGCTGCGGCCGCACCTGCTGCACGCGCGCGATCTTGTGCAGCTCGCCCAGCTGCATCACGAACACCGACTGCTGCCGCATCAGCGTGGCGCGCACCGCGCCGTACAGCGGCTCACCCAGCAGGTCGCGCAGCGCGGGGCCACCGGGGCCGGGCGGGCCGCCGGGCGGGCCCGGCTGCTGCTGCTGCTGCTGCTGTGGCTGCTGCGGCGGCGGAGGCATCATGTGTCCGCCGGGGCTCATGGGCCCCATGCCCGGCGCGAACGCGGGCGGGGGCATCATCGCCATCATCGCGGGGTGCCCGCCGGCGGCTGGCGGCGGATACTGCGGCTGAAGCTGGCGCTGCTGCTGGGGCGGCAGGTGGGGCTCGGGCCACGGCTGCGGTGCAGCCGCGCGCAGGCTGAGGCCCGCAGCCGCAGCCGTCACAGCGGCCGCTGCTGCCGCGGTGGGCCCGTCGTTGCTTCTTACCGCAGGTCCCCCACTCATGTCTCCGCTTCCGCCACCTTCTGCACCGCCTGCCGCTGCGGCCGCCTCTGCAGCCGTCTCCGCAGCCACTTGCGGACTGTCGCCCATGCGGCCGCCCTCCCCGTCCCGGTAGCCGCGACCGCCCCCCTGATTGCCGGCCGCCCCTGCCTGCTGCTGCTGTTGCTGTTGGTTTTGTAGCTGCTGCCGCTGGGCGGCTGCGCCGCGCTGCTGGGACTGCGACTGCGACTGCGACTGGGAGCTGCTGGAGGTGAGCGGCGTGTCGCTGCACTCCGTCTCCGACTGGCCGTCCTCCTCCTCCCCCGCCTCCGCCATGTCCGTGTCCTGCTCCCCCTGGCCCTCCGCCTCCCCCGGGTAGCCGCGGCCGTCGGTGCGGCCGCCGCCCGCCGACCCGGCGCTGCCCCGCCCGCGCTGCTGCGCCTGCGCCTGGGCCGCGGTGGGCGCCTGCGTCTGCGTCCAGCGCGCGTCCAGCGCCATCATCACCATCACGTCCGAGCCGCCCGGCGCGGCGCCACCGGATGCGGCCTCAGCCTGCTGGACGTCCCGCATGCCGCAGCCCTCGTTCTCGCGACTGCCGCTGCCGGCGTCCGACGTGCCGGAGCGGCCCGCTCGCTGCCGCCGCTGCTGGCGCGCCTCCTCGGCCCTGGCCACACGCGCGGCGGCGGCCTCATCCGACAGGCTGCGGCGCTGCACCGGCGCCCCCAGCGTGGTCGAGCCGCCGCTGCCATTGCCGTCCGCGCCGGTCACGCCGCCGCCGCCGCCGCTGGCCAGGCCGCCGGACCGGGCGCCGGAGGTCTCGCTGCCGTCCAACGGGCCGCCTGGTGTGGCCCCAGCGGCTGCGGCCTCCAGCGCCTTTGCATAGGGCTGAGGACCCACCTCTTCCGAATCGTCACGTCGCCGTTTGCAGCCGTCAGCCCTGGCGCAGGCGGCGCCAGCGGCAGCATCTGGGCCCACAGGCGTGCGTCCCAAATGAGGTGAGGACCCATCGCCGCCGCCGCCGCCGGAGCACTTGTCCCCATCGCGCGGGCTTGCTGCCTGTGCGCCACCTCCGTCGCCGAGTCTTGTTGTGGGTGGGCTGCAGCCCGCGCTGGTGGTGCCGCTGCTGGCCTCCGTACTGCCCTCGGTGACCGTGCTGTAGGACTCGCCCGACGTCTGCGGCACTTGAGGCGCCTGCAGCTGGCGCGGTTGTAGCGTCTGACGCTGCTGCAGCGGTGACGGCGGCCGTTGACGATAGCCATTGCCTGAACCGCCGCGTTGTTGCTCGCCCGAGGGATCAGCGGCTGCAGCCATGTCGCCTGCCTGCCTGCCGGTGTCCGGCTTCGCGGGCGGCGCCTGCGCAGCTGCCCCAGGCCTGGGCACGCCGCCCTCCGCCTGCGGAGGCGGCAGCTGCAGCGACGGCGAGGACCCCGCAGCCAATGGAACGGGGCGCCTCACAAGCAGCGGCTGCGGCAGCGTCTGTTGTTGGAGCTGCTGTTGGGGCTGCTGTTGCTGCGGTTGTGCGTGCGGGTGCAACGGAAGCTTTTGTCCGGACAGCTGCGGCTGCTGCGGCTGCTGCAGGCCCGCACCCAGCATGGCGCCGTTGAGGAAGGCGCTCGCAGCTGCAGGCGGAAGCCCGGGCAGCAGGGCCTGCTGCTGCAGCTGCTGCAGCTGTTGCAGCTGCCACTGCTGCAATAGCGACACAGCGCTGTCGCCGCCGCCTGCCCCGTTGACCCCGCCCGGGCCCAGCGCCATGTGCCCCGCGGGGCGCCCGCCTCCGAACGGCACCGGCAGCGGCACCTGCAGGCCGCCCAGGCCGGGCACCGGGCCGCCCGGGCCGCCGAAGTACGGCTGGCCGGCGGCGCCGGGCTGCGGCATGGCGGGGCGGCCGCCACCGGCCATCAACGGCGCCGTCGGCAGCGGCAGCTGGCCCGCCCCCATCGGCCGCATGCCGCCCACCGCCGCGCCGTGCACGCCGGGCGGTGCGAGGCCGGACGTGGCGGGCAGCTGCGCGCCCACGCCGCCCGCCGCCATGAGGCTGCTCAGCGCCATCAGCGCCCCCGAGGCCGTGGCCGCCTGCTGCGGCGCCTGGACCAGGCCCGGCATCTGCGCGTAGCGCACAGGCATCTGCGGGAAGGACGGCGGCAGCATTTGCCCGCCCGGCCCCAGCGAGATCGAGTTTTGCGAGTTCTGCGGCGTCCCGGCCGCCGCCGCTTGCAGCTGGCGGTGCAGCTGCAGGTGCTGCAGCACCGGGGACATGCCTGCCGCCACACCGCCACCGCCATGGCCAACAGACATCTGCATCCGCTGTTGCTGCTGTTGCTGCTGTTGCTGCTGCTGCTGTAGCTGCTGCTGCATCTGTTGCGTCTGCTGCATCTGCTGCATCAGGTACTGCTGGAGTGCCTGCTGGTGCTGCTGCGCCGCGGCAGCAGGCGCGGCCAGCTGCAGTTGCGGCTGCGGCCCTGCCCGCATGGCGCCGGAGCCGTGCAGCTGCCCCAACATTGCTGCAGCTGCCGCGGTCGCACCCGCAAGGCCGGGGTTGAAGGCCTGCGGAGCAGCGGGTTGCCCCAGCGGCCCCAAGGCGCCAGAAGCCAGCCCGCCCTGCTGCTGCTTGGGTGCGAGCTGCGCCTTCCCCGCCGGCGCGCCTGAGCCAGCAGGCATCTGATTATCTGGCCCCATGGGCAACAAGCCAATCCAGCTCAGTTCTGCGGTCCCGGAGCCGGGACCGGCGAGGTCAGCGAAGCCCCGGTCATTTGCGGGCTTTGCACGTTTGTGCACAGACTCAGTGCATCTTAGTTGGTACTATTGAATGAAAGCGTACTAACGCCACGCCAAGGGACCCCGAGCCCGCCGGAGCTGACCGGACAACAATTGTGCGCGCAAACTTTGCTTGATACTCAAGCCCCTGAGCGCTGTCAAATTTGCTGAGCTATGTGAGGCGCTAATATCTCGTCAGCGCTGCAGGCCATAGTGCAAAAAAACCGGCCGCGACAGGAAAAAAGACGCCCAACGAAAGCGCCCCCTGTCTAGCCAGAAAGTCTCGTCGCAGTAAGGTGCATGGTGTTAACGATAAGCTCAACACGCTTGGTGCGGTCTGCCATAATATCTCACGCCTCATTGCGATTTGGGCACTATCTCGTCCAAGGTGCCACCTCAGACTTTTTGGGCTCGACACGCGCGACCTCGACCCGCCTGATCCTGGGGGTGCATTTCAATGGGGGCGCATAGGGGCGCATACGGTGTGGTCTGGAGTGCACGAAACCTGCCTGCCCCCAAACCTGCCCCCCTGCCCCCAAGCCTGACCCTGCCCCAAACCCGACAGCCTCAAGCCCGCCTGCCCTAAACCTGCCCCTGGCCCCAAACGTGTCCCTGCCCCAAACCGGCTTGCCCCTTGACCCGAACCTGCCCCCAACCCATCAGCATCCGCTGCGACTTCCTCGAGTGTGCCTTGGGGTGTGTTGGACTGCTGGCTGTGGGGATCGAAGGCCGTCAGGGCGTCACGCTGCGGCAGCCCGTGACGATGCCAGGCCCGGTATGCGCCGTTCCGGCAGTCCGTGCGTGGCCGCAGGACATTGGCTCCCGTACATATCAGCTTGGGAGGTGGTAGGACCAGGGCATGGGATGATAGTGGCATGCCCCAGTGGTGACAAACAAATTCCCGGACCCAGCGAGCCCCTGGGCGAGCGCTGGCGCGGCTGCAAAGACAGTAGTTGCGAGTGTGCGACGCGTACATATCAGCTTGGGATTGATGTCGTAATCAGCACTGCCCGGGTGTTGCGGGATTGCACGGCGGGGTATGCACGAAGCAATATTATGCAGCGATTCGACTCAGTACAGGTTTCTGTGCCGTGACCAATTGGCTTGTTCAACTGGGAGCAAACAAAGCTTTTGGCGTGGCGTGTGTGTTTCGCGAAGCTACCCGAGCAAACACAACTACAACAATAATTTAATATGTTGCTAGCGACAAGTCAATTACAATGCCGACGTCCTGGTGAAAGCCCCAGAACCGATTCCGCTTCGTCTCGTCTTCTTACCGTGCTGACTGCAGCTTATAGTGTTGCTCCGTTTTTTAAAGCAACTGCACCTGATACCTTAACATAATTCCTATTCTCGAATCCCAAAAACGCTCAAGTTTCAAGTTCCGACGACACTTCTTCACCAGTTTTGTGTTAAGTGCTCCACGCTGAAATGACCTGTTATTGACAGAGTGATACCATCGTGCAGAATATAGTAGTAATGGCCGAACAAGAAAACTCTTCTGAGGCCACGCCATCGGCGACAACAAGCCCTGACACTTCTGAACAAAGAGAGCAGCAAATGGAGGACCCAGCAGTGCCAGGAGCTGCTGAGGAATCGGGGCAGCCCGGCGTGGAGGGCGGGCAGGGTGACGACAACGTGGAGAAGAGCGGCGCCAGCGCGGTCGTGCCCCGAATTCTGGCCCGACCGCCGCGCAAAGCCAAGCCACCCCAGGGCGTGCGCGTCCTGGAGTCGAAGGAGTCCATGCGGAGCCGACTGCGCAAAGCCCTGGCGCCCTACCTCACAGCCACGTACTGGCAGGTGGGTGGAGGGGGCCGGGTGGGGGTGGGCGGTCGAGGTGGGGCAGGACTCGGCGCCCGGGTACCTGGGCACCGGGTGGCTGGGCGCGGGGTGGGGGTGCGGGTGGGGGTGCAGCGTGGGACACATGGCAGGTTATCTGCGTCCCCCCGCATGGCGGATAGCCCCGGTGCACGGCCCGGCAGTGGCAGCGCGCGTGGGCTCTGTGCTGGGGCCCTGCAGGCACGACACGACACCGGCATGCCCACTCATAGCACCCCTTGCAGCACCCAGACCGCCTCGGCGTCTCCCCAGTCAGCCCCTGAGGAGCCACCTCCACCACCCTGCCATGTTCACACTCACGCCCGCTCGCCCGCCCGCCCGCCCGCCCGCCCGCCCGCCCCCACGCAGGGCGAGATGGCCAAGAAGTTCACGGCCGAGTAGTGAGCGGCGCGGCAGGGGCACTGGCGGGGGCGCGGAGCGGCGGACAGGGGGGCGGCCGGGGGCTGGGGAGTGGCGGGGGCTGGGGAGTGGCGGGCGGCGCTCCTGTTGGCGCACATGCTGGTGGTGTGCGGCAGCGGGTGCCTTGGCCATGGCGCTGTGAGCAGTGTCGCTCTTACGATGTGCACGCGGCGTATCACTCTGCCCTGCGGCCCTCTGTGCACCCGCTCGCCCACCTGCAGCATCGAGGCGCACCCGCCCCCGGAGGATGAGGTGGGCCAGCGGGCGGGGCAGTGCGGCTGTGAGGGTGGGGTGCGGGGGGGGGCCTGCAGCCGGGCACCCATTGGGTCCCGGTGCACCGCACCCACGCCAATGGAGCGAGAGGCGCGCATGGCGCCAGCTGGCCCTGGCTTTGGCCCTGGCTTTGGTCGTGGCTTTGGTCGTGGCTTTGGTCGTGGCTTTGGTCCTGGCTTTGGTCGTGGCTTTGGTCCTGGCTTTGGTCCTGACTTACACTCAGCTGCGCCGTGTGCCAACCCTGGCCCGCCCACCCACCCTTCCTGCCACCCCTGCTCCCCCTGCTCCCCCCGCCTCCACCCCGCCCCCCCCTGCCCGCCCCCAGGACGACCTGCCCGCCTACATCGCGCAGCACCTCAAGGAGCTCAACCGCGTCACGGAGCGCTGGAGCGGCTGCGTGGTGAAGGCGCTGGACCCGCTCAGCCACCAGATGGCGGTGGACGACCGGCTGCAGGTGCGGCGCAGGGGCGGCGGCGGCGGCGGCCCACACAGAGAGGGCGGGGCGGGGGCGGGGGGTCCATTCATGACGTGGGCCGGGGGGCGTGTGGCTTGGGGAGGGGACTCTTGCCGCGCCTTTGGCCTGCGCGCCGTGTGCTCTGTGAACCAAGTCTCGACCCTGAGTGTGCTGCCTGCGCTGCACCCACCCCTTTGACCGCTGCTGTGTGCTGCGCCCCCCCTCCCATCCTTGCAACCCCCCCCTCCACCCCACAGCGCCAGCGCAACCGCGCCGAGGGTCTGCCGGTGGAGTCTCTGGACCTGGACTTTGCGATGAGGCCCGGCCTGGTGCGCGCACGCCGCGGGGCAGTGGGGGTGGGGGGTGGGGCAGTCAGTTGGGGGGGGGCGGCAAGGATCGTTGGGGTGGTCAAGTGGTGGGAGCAGTTCCATCCACAATCAGCCATTGGGTGTGAGCGCTTGGGGACTGCGCAGCAGGCGAGTGGGGACCGGCGGCTGGGCAGTGGACCAGCTGTGACGGGCAGGCCAGGGGAGGAGCTAGCGCGCAGGGTCCAGGCGGGCGCTGGGCGTTGGGGCCTCGCCATGTGGTGCCCTGTGCGGTGCGGCCACGTCACCGACCTCACCCTCCCCTGCCCCCGGCCACGGCCGCCCTGCAGTCGCCTGCGTCCGCGGCCGCGACGCCCTCTAGCACGTCCGCTCCTAAGGCCGCGCCGCCGCCGCCGCCCCCTCCCGCGGGCGGCGCGGGCGACGTGCGGCTGACTGCCAGCCAGATCGTGTCGGCGGTGCACCTGGTGTCGGACATCAAGGTGTGGGAGGAGATCCTGGCGGCCAAGAAGGCGGAGGAGCGGCGGCAGCACGCCATCGCCGAGCTGCACCTGCACCACGCCGCGCGCATCATCCAGGTGCGGCCAGCAGCGGGGTGGGGGGCGGGGGTAGTTTTTCCCATTGCATTGGGGGGTGGGGGGCAGGGTCATAGGTGGCCTGGGGCACAGGACGCATGGGGGGCGTACTGGTATGTCGTTTGGGCGCCACACGGGCGGTGCCGCGCGCAGCCCACGCACGCGCCTGACACCCCGCCCCGCCCCTCCACTTGCGCAGCGCTCCTGGCGCTCCTTCATCGGCCGGCGCAAGGAGGAGAAGGCGCGACTGGACAGCCTGGTGTCGCCGGACGTGCAGGTCAGGGACCGGGGGGGACCGGGGCGGGGATAGGGGGGCGGAGGTAGTTCACTCCAATGGGCGGGGGAGGAATGCAGCAGGCGGGGCGGGCGCTGGGGCTGCTGGTCGCAGCGCTGGCGGACCGCCGCGACAAGCGGGAAGCGACATAAGGAAAGCACGAGAACATAGAAGGAAGCCCTCCCTCTCACCACACGCCCCACTGAGCACACACAAAACCTCGTTCCGTTTCCTCTAATGCACACACCCCTTCAGGCCATGCTGAGCGCCGCCGCTTACAAGGCCATGCGGGACGCGCGCAACAAGCTCGCGCTCACGCGCCTGCGCAAGAGCCTCAGCAGGCGGGCGCGGGTCGGCGGCTTCGGCTCCTCCGCACGTGAGCGGGGCGCACAGGGAGTTGATGGTGGTGGCAAGGGTGGACGGGCGGCCGGGGTGAGGGGAAGTGTCACACAGCTCCCATGTACGCGTCCCGCACCCCCGTCCTTGCGCCCGCCCTGGCCTTACGGACTCGCGCCCCCTCTCCTCACGGACCCACGCAGCCCGCGACCTGAACGCCGTCAGGCCAATGCCGGGAGGCGGCGGCGGCGGCGCCGCGGCAGGGGCGGGGCCGCACCCGCCCGCCGGCCGTCGGCCGCCCAAGCCCCCGGGCGGCCCTCGGGGGGCCGCTGCGGCGGGCGGCGAGGCCCGGCGCCACAGCCGGGACGCGTCAGGCGCGCCATCCGGCTCCAGGTGCGGCGGGCGCAGGGGGATGCCGGCGGGAGGATCTGGTGTCGCCCGTCGTCGTTACGAAACCATTCGTTGCGGAGGAATGAAGGCCGGTGGTGCCCCGTGCCCCGGCGCCCACACACGCGTGCGCAGGTCGGCCCTGGACAGCGCGGGCGGCGCCGACCAGCTGTGGGAGGGCGAGGGCGAGGAGGGCGGCCGCGGCTCCTCGGCCGGCGGCGACAGCGCCGCGGGCGGCTCGCTGGAGGGCCTGAGCCGCAGCACCTCGCGCCGCACCGGCAGCGCCAACAGCGGGCGGGGGGTGGTGCGGGCCAGCTCCATGGCGGCCCGCTCCGCGCACATCCTCAAGCGCCTGGTGTCGCTCAAGGGGCAGCCGCAGCCGCAGGGCGTGGAGGGCAGCGGCGGCCGCGGCGACAGCGCCCGCGGCAGCGAGGTGGGCGGTGGCGGGCCGCTGGAGGAGCGCGAGGGCGAGGGCGAGGGTGGCGAGGCAGCTGACGGCTGGACGCCAGGCGTGCCGCGGCCCGCAGCGGGCCGGTACGCCGCGGCGGACGACGAGGAGGGCGAGGGCGAGGGCGGGGACGGCGGCGGCAACTTCGACGACATGCAGCCCGAGCCGCTGCCCGAGGGCGAGGAGGAGGGCGGCGAGGAGGACGAGGAGGACGGGGAGGACGGCGAGTGGGAGGAAGCGGACGGCGATGAGGACGAGGAGGGGGACGACGGCGGTGATGGCGAGTCGGCGCTGCAGGGGCTGCTGCGGCCCGAGAATGCGGACCAGGCCGTGGCCGAGGCGGAGGCGGTGGTGGAGATGGCGGCGGCGCTGGCGGAGGCGTTCATGGGCGGCTTGGGCGGCGGCGACCAGGACCAGGACCAGGACCAGGAGGAGGGCTTGGAGGACGAGGAGGAGGAGGGCCAGGAGGCGGAGGGGGAGGGGGAACGCGAGGTGGAAGAGGGCGCGGCGGCTCCCGGCACCTCAGCCGATGGCGTGGCTGTGCAGGAGCAGGAGCAGGAGCAGGCAGCGGGCGGCGTTGGGGGCGCCGAGGTGCCCAGCGCACCCAAGGCACCGCGCCCGCCGGCACGCGGTGAGGGCGCCGCACGTGCCCCAGCCCCGCGCCGCGGCGGCCGCGCCTCCGCGCTGTCCATGTCGTCCGACATGGCGGCCATGCGGCACGTCATCGCGGGCGCGCTGGCGGCGGCGGCGGCGCCTGTGCTGGGCCGCAGCGGCGCGCTGGCGGTGGCGCGGCTGGGTCTGGGCGAGCCGCTGCCGCCGCCGCACCGGCTCAGCGGCGCGGGCGGCAGCACCGGCAACCTGGCTGGGGCCGCGGCGGGTGGGGCCAGCGGCCTGCCCACCAGCACTGGAGCCCTGGCTGTGAGCGCGGCGTCCCGGCGGGCAGTGCTGGGCGGCACGTCAGCGCGGGCAGGGCCCCAGCCGCCGCGTGTGGGCCGGCTGCGGGCGGGCGCGGGCAGCCCGGGCGCGGACCGCGTGTCGGGGTCGGGGGCGGCGGGTCACCCCAAGGCGCTCACGCCGTCCGCCATCCGCGCGGAGGCCGAGGCGGGCCTCGTGGCGGCGGCTGCAGGCGACGACTCGGGGCTGGTGTCGGCAGACTGGGCGGCGGCCGCCGCCAATGCCGCTGCGGCCGCGGGCGCGGCGCTGGTGGGCGGCGGCAGCAGCTCGGGGGCCCTGGGCGCGCGTGTGAGCGGCTACTCCAGCAGCGCCCTGGCGGCTGTGCACCTGGAGCCGCTGGGCCAGCTGGCGGTGGGCGCGTCACCGCGGGCCAGCGGCTCGGGCGCGGCGGCGGGCGTGATGATGCGCTCGCCGCACCCCAGCGACAGCGGCGCCGGCGGCGTGCCGCAGGCGCTGTCCCCAGTGGGCGCGCCGGACCCGCTGCTGGCGCCGGGCCGGCTGCCGCGGCTGTCGGACGGCGCGGCGCCCAGCTCGCCCTCGCCGCTGCCGCCGCTGGCGGGCACGCACATGGCCACAGGCGACGACGCCGTGGGCGGCCTGACCGGCACCGCAGCCGCCCGCCACCTGCCGCCGCACCGCGTGTCCGGCACTGGGCAGGCGGGTCCGGGCGAGGCGCCGGACGCGCTGTCCTCACCCCAGGCCAGCCCCACCGGGCACCTCGGAGGCGCGGCGCTGGCGGCGGCGGCGTACCAGCAGCAGTGGGCGATGCCGCGGCAGCCCCAGCCGCCGCCCGCCCAGCAGCGCGGCGCCGCGCAGCCCGCCTACGCCCACCACCACCCGCAGTCCCACCACGGCCATGTCGCCTACCAGCCGCCCGCTGGCGCCGCCACCCTGGCGTCCGCACTCCCCGACCCCCGCAACGTGACCGCGCCGGGCGCCGGCGGGGCGGCGGCGGCGGCCGCGCACAAGGACCCATCCTGGCTGCTGCCCCCCATCGCCGGCTCCCCCAGCCGCAGCGTCACGGGGCCGCCGGGGCTGGGCGCGCAGGCCGCCGCGGTGGCGGCACTGCGGGCAGGAGCAGGGGCCGGCAACGGCAGCCTGGCGACGGGGCTTGTGGGCGTGTCCCGCACCGCCTCCGACCCCTACATGCAGCGCCCGCCTGGCCTGGTGGCGCAGCAGCAGCAGCAGCAGCATGCGCAAGGCCAGCAGCTGAGGGCCTCGCAGGCGGGGGCCGCCGCCAGCGCCATGGGCGGCCCAGCCAGCCCCGGCCTGGCCTCCCGCGCCAACCTGGGGCAGGGGCCGATGGCGGCCGCGGGGCAGCGGGCGCGGCGCGCCAGCATGGTGGGTGCGGGCGCCTCGGGCAGCATGGAGGGGCCGCTGGGGGCGCTCATATCGCTGTCCAGTGGCGTCGTGGGCCCGCCGGTACACGGCGGCGCGTCGCCGGGGCGGCTGCCGGGCGGCGGCCGGGCGGCCCGCAGCTCCGTTGGCTCGCCCGGCATGCTGCCCGCCCCCAGCGCCAGCGCCAGCTCCAGTCAGGTGCAGGTGCACCACCAGCACCTGACCGTGTCGGTGGACAGCAGCAGCTACCCGCGCGTGGGCTCGGTGTCGCTCATGGGCGTGGCGGGCAGCGGCCTGCTCATCAACGGCGTGGCGGGCGGCGGCGGGGGCGCGGCGGGAGGGCGCGGGGCAGGCGGTGAGGCCTCGCCGCCGCTGATCTCCAGCCAACTGAAGGGCGGCGGGGGCGCGGCGGGGGGCGCGGGGGCGGCGCGGCATCAGCAGCTTCATGCAGCGGGGCGGCGGTGATTAGGCCGCCTCTGCGGAGCGCCGTGTAACTGATTGTGGAGAGGGGGGCGTACAATGTTACTTGCCGTGTAAGATTGAAAACATATGCCGGCATGGCAAGAGCAAGCGGCGTATGTATGGTGTTGTGGTTCTTGTGTGGACGATGGGGGAGAAATGCGAGCAGCAGTGGACGTTCCGAGGCGTGGTGATGTGTGCATGTGTGCAGCTGTGTGCAGGAGGGGTCGTGGCGCTGAAAAGCGCTCATATTGTTGCGCGAGGATAGGCGCTGGAAAGGTCCTCGAGCACCCTTCGTGTGCGGTCTCGCCTTCATAACCCGTACAACACTCTCATTTTAGTGCGCTTGCTTGGGACACGTATGTGTGATGACGGCCCAGACGACAGTGTGGCCATGTGGTGTCATTCCCTTGAGGCCAGCCTGATGAACTGCCCTTTGGGGTCATGTCGCCCCCGTGGACGGCCCTGTAACACGGGTAGCTGTGCGCGGGGTAACTGCATTTCTCGAACGGGATTCGCCAAAGCAAAAGCCCGCAGTCCACCAGTCAACGAAGTGCTTTCCAGTCAATTGTTTCTGCCTTGCATTGTTCCTCTACTGTAAGATCAAACGGCAGCGGATTGGGAGTGCAGGGCTGCAAGCGAGAAATCTTGAGGCGTCTTCAAAGGGGAGGGGGCGCTGCACGGCCTTTCTGCGGGTGTTGGGCCGCCGCACGGCCGTTCTGCCATGGGTCTACAGGTGCACACGATGGTGCCCGCCTAGCTCATGGCAAATATTCTTTTACTTATCATACAAACATTACCACGTGCAGCATTTATTTTTACAGGCGGAGAAGAACAGTCGCGAAATGCTCACGCTGAACACCAGGAATAGCCTGCTTGTTATATCAAGTCTGCCAAAATGAGCTTGACAATGGAAGACTGCGGTCGCGCGGTCAAGTATGTTATAGACTCGGGAGCGTTCGACGAAATACGCAAGACGGTGAGCAGCTCGCTCAGCAGCAGCGAATGTCAGGTTGTTGATGCCACGGCGCAAACGGCTGTGCAGGTGATGGAGGAGCTGAAGCAGAGCTCCAGTCTGCGGGCGGCCGTGCTCGCGGAGGTCGAAAAGAGTGCCACCCTGACCAGCAGCACCGACAAGAGGCCAAAGGAAACGAAGCAGATCCTGGACGAGCTCAATCGTGAGCTCAAGTGAGTGCATGGCAGCGGGAGGGGGGGCTGCCGGGTAATGGGGCCACACATGGAGGGTCGGACGAGGCACGCACACGTGTGGGATTAAGGGAGGCGTACAAGGAGTTGGGCGGTGCTAACCAGCCAGCCGTGTGCACGGATGGTGGCTGTTTGGGAGCACGTGCGCTGTCAAAATATACCGGTGCTTGGCTGCACCTGCTTGGGTTGAAACGGGCACCGCATGTACGGATCTGACGATGCACCACGCGCACCACGCGCAGAAGCAAGCTGAACGACATCGCCAGCAAAACGGCGTGGGACATCCTGACCACCAGCTCGGACAGCCAGGCGTCCAAGGACCTGGAGCGCAAGGTGTGAACTGGGCCGCTGAGGCACTGTGTTGTGTGGGGCTGGGAAGGCACAGAGCTGGCCAAGTGGCAAAATGTGAGGTGCTCCTATGGCAGTTGCTGACGAGTGGGTAATAAACAAGATGCCGTGGCTGTATGGCGAAACGGTCTGCCCCTGCACCTTTGCTGATGCGTGCTCTCCAGGTGCATGAGGCGCTGAACCGGATGGCGGAGGAGCGGGAACTGCAGCAACAGCAACAAAAGCAAAGCGAGGCCGCCCCCATCGGATCCACGCCGGCTGCTGGCCCGGCGAGGCAATCCTCGTTGGCCGCAGCAGAGGCGCTGGGTGGCGCCGCCGCCGCCACGACCACCGCCATGGCCACCGGCTTCCTGCCACCCGCCAGGCCGCAAGGAGCGGCGCCCGTGACGGCGTCGCTTGCGCCGGCCACACAGGCGCGCGACGCGCAGCAGCAGCAACAGCAGCAGCAGGCGCCACAGCAGCAGCGACCAGCATCTCGTTACGGGCTAGTAGGGAGTTCATAGCCGGCGCTCGTGCGGCAGCGGCGCTGCAGCAAGTCCGCTACCAGCTGGTGTGCACATGGGGCCGCTGGTGCAAGGACGCCGGCGCTCCACCCCACGAGATTCCAGCCCGCAGGTTGTCAGCTACCGCAGAATGGACCACCCTCAGCCTGCGGCCCAGCAATGGCGATGCAGCTGCAGGCTTGCGTGCGCCATGAGCCCATGCGTCAGCCGTGTGCCAGTGGGTGCTTACGCCAGTCGGTGCTCCGGCAATAATGCCCGGCCTGTAAGCCCCGCACCCCAGGGCCCCTATACGGTGCCCCAACGTCCTGCTCCTGCCAATGCGCTGGTACGTGTGCCGCAGCACTTTGGCGTAGCCATGGGCATGCGGGAGATTGCCGTGTGCCAATGGCGTGACCGCATGATTACTACTCCCCTTGTTGAGGGGGGGCATAACGGCTGTGCTGTGGTGGACAATTATGGCAGGGCTGCAGACGAAGAACGCGTGTGGCAGCGAGGGCAGTTCAGGCAGCTAAGCGGCCACGTGGCGATCAAGGTAGACGGGTGGTTTCTAGAGAGCTGATGCCGCAGCTCCGGCTGTAGGGACTGTGGCGGTGTGGGTTCGATGCACGAGACGGACACTGGCAGGTCCTCGAGGGAGTGAGGGAGGGACTGGATGGTGTCGGAAGCTGGCGGAGGCTACTGGGGTAATACCGCCACACGAGGCTATCCAGCAACCCATCTGGGATGTTGTGTGCCTGGCTGCGATCTCTGCCATGGAGTACGGTAGGAGGCTACTGTTTGCCTCCAGAGGGGAACAAGGCAAGGCAGAGGAAACAGCGATTAGCTGGATTAAAACGCAAGTTATAGCAGACTTTTGGGCGCGTCTGCAGACGTATGTGAGCCTGGGCATCAGGCCAAGGGGGTGGGACGAATCCCACCAGGCCACCCTTGGATTGAAAGAAGGGAAGACGGGAGTATGCGGATCAATAAACCGACTTTCATTACAATTGAAGAGGAAGGAGATTGAGTTCAGGAGATGGTGGCGCTCCCATGGGAGCAAGGCCTACTAGCCCAAGGCGCAGAGTAGGCTGCCGGCGCTGCAGGTGGCGCGCCCCTGAGGTCTAGAGCAGGGCGTCCGTACTAGTGCGTGCTCGCTGGCTCGTGAGCTGCGTCAGCAGGTCCCTCCTGTAACCAATGCAATCTGGGGTCAGTGTGTGAGTTGGCCTTCCAGCGTTGCGCTTGCTAGGCGGGTTCCCCGTGCGGGCTCCCCCCCATGCACGGTCAGGCCCTGCGCTGCCGGTGAAAGGGCCTGTAATAATGGACCTGCTTGGGGGCCCCAGATGTTTGCCAATGCGCACAAGTAGCCTTTACACCAGCGCATGACGGCGTGCGGACTGCGGAGGTCCGCGCTGTGTTGCGACCTTTTGCTGCCCCCACGAAACGTTTCTGTCCCTGCCCTGTCCCTGCCACGCAACTTTTGTGCCCCTGCCACACAACTCACGCCAGAGACTCAGAAGCAGTCAAGTCAACATCCGCCTGGCCCCCACGGGCGCCTCCTCCCAAACACAGGATACTACATTGAAGGAGCCATCTGCTAATGCTGCTCCTGCGCTGCGCGCTTGCACCCCTCACAGCCAGAGTTGGATTCACACGGCAAACAGTTACATACGGACAAGTTGTCGGGGATACACCTCCCAGCCTTGCGTGTGCCATGCCCGCGCTGCTAGAAAGCTTCCAGCCCCGAGGATTTCCGGCCTCACATTCCCATCCCAGCTGGGCCCTCTGCCGCGCTGTTCCAAGCGCTCTCACGCCGCACTTCATCATGCACCTGCCATGCACATATGTTCGTCCGCCTACGCCAGGCCCCGTCAGCACGTGTACGACAATCCTGTCGCACCACCGCCCCCCTCGCACAACATGCACACATTTGGATTGTCCGCGGTCGCCGGACCACTGCAGCTCTCAATACAACTGGTCCGGGATGAGCACCTGCATCAGTGGATTTTGGTGGATGCAACAAACCCCGTGTCAGGTATAACGACTTGTCATAGGTGCACAGCACTCGAGTAAGATAAGGCAAGGTAATGCTGCTGCACATCCTGCACCGCAAGGCGCGTGAGCTGGCAACGGGCATCTGGCTGGCGTGCCGCTGCATTGAGCGCTGCAGCGGGCGTCATCTACCCTCCCAGCCCACCGCCCCGCACCCACCATATGCATGTCCCTCGCAGTCTCCTCCAGGCTGAGTGTCTCGAAGTCGCCGGTGCTGTACAGCACCCGCGCCTCCCGCTGCGCCGTGTACACCTCCTGCAAGCGCGGCACAAGGTGGCGGTGGTGGTGGTGGTGGTGGTGGTGGTGGTAGGGGGGCGTGATTACCAGCCCAGCTAATCCAAATCAAACCAAACCAATGCGCGTGCGTCAGAAACACCAGCATTGTAGCAAGCGTGTGATGAGGCATAGGCCAGCACAACGAGGGCGGGCAAGTGGGCGGGTGGAGCGGACGCCATTCCTGCCTGTTGCCTGTAGCCCGTCCCTTCCTGATACGGGGACCGCCGCCCCCCTCAGACCCACCTGGATCTCAATGAGGTACCACAGGTTGTCGTCCGGCCAGAACAGCTCCGCGTGCCGCCCCACGAGGCCCTCCCCGATGTCCTCCATCATCAGGTAGCGCACGTTGCCGCCCGTGCTGGCCTGGGGCCGGCTGGACGAGGCCTTGTAGCCTGGGGGCCGGAGAGCGGGGAGCGCGAGTAGATGCAGGTGCGGGACCTCAGTGCCCGATACCCATCGCGTGAATCAATCCATGGCAAAGGTGGCCCCCACATACTAGGCCAGCCCATTCAAGCTTCCCCCTCCCCGCGCTCCCATTCCATTCCAGCAAGCAAGCCATTCCTGCATCCGCTCACCTGCTGGCGGCGGGCGCATGAAGGGCACTGGGTTGGCCTCCGCCGCCGCCCCCGGCTCCTCGTAGGCGGGCAGCGACTCGATCTGGTACTCCTCGAACGTGGACGGCTGAGCACAGTGCCGAGGTATGTGTTAGAGAGCACAAGGAAAACGACAACAAAGACGAGGTATGTGTGTGTGTGGGGGAGTCCGTGTCGGATGATCGGGTCGCAGGGGTTAAAGGCCAGGTTGAAAGCACCCGTTGAAAGCACCCGAAAGGAAGGCGTCGGCGCAAGCAGTACATGCGTTGACAAGCCCAGCCCCTGGAGAAATGGTGACGCGTGGCGCTTGGAGCATGCAACTGCGTGGCCGCCTGGCCAGCCACAGTCCCATACATCCACACCATGTCAGGCCGGCATCCACTTCGCGGAATGCGCTTGAGCTCCATGCCGTCTTGCCAACAGTGCCGTCCACACGCGTACCAGCCGCCCCTGCCCCCTTACCCACCGCGCACACGGCCCTCACCTGCGAGTTGAGCGGCATGGCTGCCGCCGACGCCTTCTTCTTCACCGCCTGCTGCCCCGCTGGAGTGGGCGCCCCACTGGCCGCGCCGCCCCCGCCGCCGTCCTCGTCGCGCGGCCGCTTGCCCTTGCTGGCCACGTTGGCTGCCGCCGCCGCCTTCTTGGGCGCCGCGGCGGGCGCAGCCGCCGGCGGCGGCGGCAGCGACAGCTCCTGCTGCAACGACATGTTGAATTCGTCCAGGCGGGGCGTCTTGCCGCGACCCGTGTCCAACGTGAAGTCCTGCAGGTAGTCCAGCCCGCCGTCCGGGTTGTTCTTGCGCAGCTCCTTCTCCAAGTCGTCCGTCACGCGCTCCAGCTCCAACGCATGCAGCTCCAGCAGGTCGTGCGCCTGCTGAGCAAGCTGCACCTTCTCGTCCGCGAACTGCAACAGGAGCTTTTGGCTGGCGGCAACCCGGTTGAGCACCTCGTCATACTCGGGGCCGGGCTGCTGGTGGGCCGGGGGCAGGCTGAGGAGTGTGCTGGTGTTGGCCTGCACCTCCGCCGACAGGTCGTTGCACTTCTCGTCCAGCGCTTTAATTGTGTTTAGGATGCGCTGCAGCTCCGTTGGAAGCGTGCCAGTGCCCTCCACGAAAGACTCCAGATACATGACGTTCGCCGAGTTGTGCAGCGCCATGTGCTACGCGCGCTAATATGCGAACGCCCTTGAAAGCTACCCGTGCACAGAGCAAGGTGCGTCAGCCCTAAAAGAGGCCCCAGTCAAAACTTTCAGTCTAGCGCCTTACATCTTTGAGTGAGTCTGCTATGCCAAAGATGCATATTCAGCATGTCAATACGCTTGTAGTGCAGTTATCAGCGGACTTCGCCAGCGCGGGAAAATCCAGACCTGCGTGTGATCGACCTGGCCAACACTAAAATAAGCATATCCACAGTGCATACGAAACTGTTTTTCCTAACCACTCTGACTGAGTCCAAGCGGGATGATGGTCGGAAAGCGCACTGCATGATGGGTTGGCTCTGCGCCCGCTTGGGGTAAAGTAAATTCGAGTGGCATATCAACGAGATTGGGTGTGGTGACATCAGCACTTCAAACGGAAACACTTGATCGCGGCACTTGCGCTCACGCCTGCAATTCTGGGCCGAGTCTTGACGAACCGGCACCCGCATGGAACGGAGCTCGCTCACACGAGGACAAGGTTCATTTTGCTCATGTGGGCAGTCCACCGGCTGGGGCCGCAGTATTAGTAGAGCTAGCAAGGGTGGGCCAGCGGCGGTGAGCCACCGTGCCGCCCCCGGCGCGTGGCGGCCATGCGCAAGCACCTTACGGCAGACAACTAGCTGGGCGGCTTATGCCACTGTGTCCACGCAATACGGCGCTCCGAGCTGGTCAGCAAGAGGCGCCACCCATGTCAGCACTGGTGCCAGCGGCACTGGCACTGCACAGACCAGCCCGTCGCCGGCGGCAGGGCCGGCAGCAGACGCGCCCCCCGAGCAGTGGCAGGACGGCGACGTGCTGGCACTGTCTCTGGCAGACGGCCGCAGCGTGTACGCGGAGGTAGAGGCGCCGGGGCCGGGAACAGCAGCTGCATCCTCGTCGGGCGTGCGTGCAAGTGGCGGCCGTGGGGGCGCTGCACGGGGCAGCCCGCGGCAACAGCAGGCACAGGCACGGAGGCCAGGGCTGCAAGCGCCTGCACCACCAGCAGCAGTGGCATCTGCGGCGGTGACCAGCGCTGCGGGCACCTCGTCGCCCCAGGTCCTCTGCAACGGCGCGAGGTACCGGCTCGAGAAGCAGGAGGTACCTGCTGAGGGCCGGGTGTGGGTGCTGCGAGCCATCTCAGGTGCGGCCCGAGTTAGGCTCACTGGGGTATCCGCGGCGCAAGTGCGGGGACAGGCAAATGAGACATGTAGGTGCAGCATGATGCCTTTGATGCCGTACTCGGAGCCGCGGCACCGCACCGTCCCTTACGTCTCGTCACCACCGCACGTGCGGCCGCAGGCGCCGTGGCGGCTGGGGACCCCTTGCTGGCCCTGCTAGCCACGCCGCCCAAGCCGCACGCAGCTGCACTGCGGGCTTGGGCGCAGCTGGCGTCGCAACTACTGCGGCCACCGACGGCAGCTGTACTACAGGGCTCAGCTGGCGCAACCGCGCCCGCAGCCTCCAGCTCCCCGCCTGCCTCAGGCAGCTCGGAACCGCGGGTTGCGTGTGTAGGGGCAGCGCTGGACGATTGCGGTGTGGCGGCGGTGCGGCGGGTGGGCGGACTGCAGGAGCTGCAGGAGCAGGTCGCGGACAACCCGGGGCTGTGGTGCGACGGATCAGGTGCGCCCGGCGGGCGGCTGCTTTCACGGGGCTGGGAAGCTGCACGCATGTTGCGTCAGAGACGGTAGGACACCTTGTTGCACATGCCAGGTCGCAGGATTTCAGGCCCTTTACACGGTATTGCCCACCCACCCTGCCGGCTCCCCAGGCCCCGGCGACCCGCCCCTGACCCCCGACCAGCTGGCTCTGTACACGGCTGCCGAGTTGGCATGCCTGGCCGCCGGCCGCCGCGGTGTGGTGCTGCTGCAGCTGCATGTGGGCTGGCAGGAGGCGGCCGCGGCACCGCCCTACGGCCCCTTCAAGCCGCTGGTGCTGCGCCTGCTGCGCCAACTGCTGGCCAGCCCGGGCAAGGAGCTGCAGCTGGTGTCCTTCGCCAGCGCCGCACCCGACCCCGGCAGCCCGGCCGGCAAGGCGGCCGCGGGCCTCTCCATGGTGCTGTGTGCGGACAAGGAGCCGTTCAGGTCGTGGGGCGCACATCTGGCAAGCTTTGGGTGCCAGGTGCGTGCGTGCATGCATGCTGTCGCGGGATGTGGTGCCGATAGCTGCCTTGATGCCGCTCTCTGTCCTTGTCCCGCCCCACCATAGCCCCACGCCCCGAAACGCCATCTGCCAGGGCCGCCCACAGAGCCGCGTTGGGCCACGCACGTACTTCCTCCTAACGCCGCCTCCACACAACGCATTCCCCAGGCTGCACTGGAGGCCCAATCGCCCTACTACAAGGCGCTCATCGGTCGCGTGCTGGGCTACAGCTCCCACAACATCGCGCACCACATCCAGGTGAGCCTCAGGGGGGTGGCTGGCACTCCGGCAGTCATGCAGCTGCAGCTGGACGTGCGTGGGCGGTGGAGTGGGCCCAGCCAAACCAAACCGCCAAACCCGCCGTCCCTGCCGCAGGAGAAGCACGGGGCGCCACCCTCCCCCGAGGTGCTGGCGGCAGTGGAGCGCCAGCTGGCCGCCCTCAGCGCAAAGCAGCCGCAGCTGCCCTGGACGGCCGGGGCGCGGGGCAGCCGTAAGAAGGCGGCCGTGTAGCTGTGTGCGTCGTGGAGGCAATGGCGGTGCCGGAGCATGGGCGCTGAATGTAACAATTTGCCAAGGTAGTTGCCCGTTGGATTGTTGGAACTTGGGCTACAATCTAGCCACAGCAGGGCGCCATGACCAGACACATCGCAGTCCAGGTCAGCGGCAGAGATATCACCTACATCGCCACAATGACCTTGCCGAACATCATCATACTCATGCGATGATATGTAAGTTCTGCATCTGAAATCATCTGAACCCAGTGCCTGTACGCCCTACACCGCTGGCAACAGCAATTTGCTGCTTGACAACAGGTGCCAGCAGCAGTTGTTGCGGGTTTGTGCATCCTGTCAGACCGACACCTGCCGACACCACCCGCACTACCAGCTGCAGCCTCTAGTTCAGCTACCCACGCCACAGGCTAAGAGCGGCGGCCCTTCATCACACTGACGGCCCGAAGTCCCGGTTCTTGAGTACGGCCGGCGCCACCACCGACCACCCGTACAGCAGCGCGCACGCCCAGCTGCTGGCCACCTTGACCCAGGTGGAGCCCCAGGAGGAGCGCGTGTCGGGCGTGAAGCCGGGCGAGAAGTGCGACACCTGCCAGTTGGTGAACAGCATGGCGATGTAGGCGGAGCTCCTGTGTGCGCGTGTGGAGGGAGGTCAGTGATTAAGGGCATGTCAACTCCAGCGACCCATAGCAGGCGAAGGGGAAGAGCGAGGCCGAGTGTCCGGTGCTTTGCAGCAGTTGGGAGGCAGTTACCGGCAATGCACCCGGCCAGCCGCAGGACGCCGCGGCGACTCACGTGCAGAAGACCACATGGAAGAAGTCGGGGCGGTACGGCAGCTCCGCCTCGTCGCCGCCCTTGACCCCAAACATGTCCTTGCTGGAGATACCTGGCAGCGGGCGGGGACAAGCGGTGGGAGGCGGGTCCGCAGACTACAGCAGCGGCTAGCTGTCAGCCGGAGCTGCGCGACCGGACCAGTCGAGACAGCGTGCATGGAGCGGGCAGGGGGTTACATTCATCATTAGTTAAGACGTGAAGGCGTAGCCAGGAACAGTACAGCAGGTGTGTTGTTACCGATGTCCGTGACGTCCAGCGGCCAGCAGCTCCAGCGCGTAGACCCTCCGAATAGGTGCTGCTCTCCCAGGGGGCAGGCCAGCGCGCCGTTGCGGACATCCCTTCCACCCAGCGGCCCCACGCCCACCTGCAGAGTAGGTGGAGTACACGACTGCCGCAAGCGCGATGAAGAAAGCCACCACGCCCACCCAGCCCGCGCTGACGCCTCCGGACCGCGCGCAGTCGCTGGGCACGGGCTCTGACGCCAGCGCAGAATAGATGAGGTAGGAGCAGTACAGCCACACGCAGCCGCTGGTGAGCAGGCCGGCGGAGGCCGCACGGCCGGGAATGAACAATACCCCCACCAGCGCCAGGCCTAAGATGAGGTTCCATGTGACGAAGAAGATGTTCTGTGAGGGTGCGGGCGGCGGCATGTTGTGGGGCGATTCCATGCATGGTTAACTAAGACGAGAAGATGATGACAGGGGGAGGTGAGGGGCGCATGACCACGGTACCGTAATGAATTCTCAGCTAAGATGGGACTTCTGGGCATATGTGCGGGTGCTGCAGACGGTGACATGCGCGTGTACATATCGCTATGCCTGGCGAGGTGGGTGGGTATGGGAAAAGGAAAGCACACGCCTACGCAAGGTGCCCGGCAGGCCCATACTCATTTGTCGGGTCCTTTCTGTGGACCCACCAGGGAGCATGACGCTCGAGGCGCGTAGAAGTAGTAGTCAATGCCCGTGAGCACCTGAGAAGGGAACCGGGAGGTTTTTCGGGGATAGGGAGGGGATAGGGAGGGGAGGGGCGCGGGTAGGCGGGTATCGTCGAGACATGAATAACACGCACGTGCAAAACAGCATGATGAGAGATGCTGGCTAGTGATGATCTCTGCCCGGAAGTGGCACGAATGTGTATGGTGGGGTGGGTGGGCCGGGATTCGACCTACGCGCCGACCCCATGCGGTTCACTACCGTACGGCAGCTGGGACCCCACCCCTCACCAGGCCCAGGCAGAAGGTGACCACCGCCCCGCCGATGAGCACCGCCCACGCGGCCTTGTTGTCCTTCTCCACCAGCCATTCGTTGATCTACAAAGCCGTGTGCACAGAAGGCGAGCGGGCGCGTGGGACACACTTGCTGGCCTGGGCGCTTCCTTGGGACTGCCAAGGTGCCATTTGCCAGGCACCTCCCCTGTCCTGTCCAGCTGTGCCCCCTGCGCCCCAGGTCGCACCCACCCCCATCCCCCGCTGACCTCGTACACGAAGTTGACCAGCAGGATGAGCTGCAGCACCAGGAACACGCCGCTGGCGTAGCGGCTGAACTGGCCGTAGCCGTACAGGATGGAGCTGGGCAGCCACATGAAGCCGATCAGCAGGCCCAGCCAGGACAGCACCTGCAGAGAGGGGGAAGCCACTGACGCGGCGGTGGCGAGCGAGCGCCAGGGCCGGCGGAAGACAGGCGCAGAAGGCAACAGCTTATCCTGCCTTCCAGCGTTTTCCTGCGTTCCACGCCGCGCCGCGCCGCGCACACCCGCCCACCCGCGCACCTGCCACACCCACAGCCCCGCGTGCAGGTCCACCCGCACGTCCTCCACCCGCGTCAGGGCTATGCAGGCCAGCAGGTGCGCCCCGAAGAACACTAGGTTGGCCAGGGATACACGCAGAGCCACCTGCGGGCAGGAATAGGCGTAGCCACGAGAGCGGGCAGTCGCGAATGAGTGGCGGATGGCTTTGTCGGGCCAGTACAACGGTAAACCCGCGCATCTTTGCCATTCGCCGTGACTCCCCTTGAAGGCATCGCGTCGCCGCGTCCACCCCCTATAGACCTGGTCGGTTGCGTTGGATTCTCGAATGACCTACCCCTCCCACCCCCACCACCCGGCATCCTCACAACCTGCTGGCCCGCGCACTCCTCCACCGCGTCTTGGGTTCCCGCCTGTGTCATGAGGCCCGGATACAGTTGAGGTACGCTTTGAAAGTTGCCCTTTTCGACAGATAAATAGACAAGAGCCCGGCACATCGCGAGAAGACGAGGCGAGGCACACGGCCACGCTACAGCCCAGCCACCGGCGCTCACCCCCAGGCAGTCACTGAAGGAGCTAATGTTATCCGCCATGAAGCCACCACCGTAGTCCCGCAGGCACCATACCTGTGTGCGTGTGATGTGTGCACATGCGTGTGGTGAGTGTGTGTATGTGTCTGCGCGTGTGTGTCGGACTCTCGCGTGAGTACAACAATTGGCTGCATCAAGCCTTACCGCTATCGCAGTCGCCGAGAATCCAACGCAATAGAACCATTTGGCTGTGGTGAACCGCGTTCTCAAGCCCACATCCCAGCCGTGGCAGCAGACCAGCGCCCGGCACATGCTGCCTGCCTGCCACTGGTGACGAACCCGGCTCAGGGAAAGGTGCCCACGTAGTCAGGGCCACCGGCTGACAGAACGGCTCGCTTGGTGTGGCTTCCAACGTCTCCGTGTGAGAAGTTCGTGGGCGGGGTGATGTCGCCACAGACTCGTGTCCCGCAGGGTCGGCAGCAGCGCTGCTGCGGCGGGCTCACCGGTCGTCCAGTCCAGACTGGCTCAAGTCAATATTACGAGTACCATTGCGAGCATAGCTAACATAGTTAAGCTTCAGAGCTCGCAGCAGCTGAGGCCCGATGCAATCGGCTTTGTGCAGCTGCACTCCAGGACCGTGCCACAGTCAATGAAAGCGGTATAGTGAGTTTCTACAGGCTACACGCCTACTATCGGATACTTAGGGCGCGTTGAGATAAAATAAATTTGGAAAGGCCAAGAGGTCCGTAGGTAACTAACAGCCAGTTCAAGGCAATAACACGGATTGTGGTGTCGCAAAGGAATAGGAAGTGCACAAGACAGCAATGTGTGAGCCGATCCGAGAGCGTTCCTATACGATGGAAACTGCCAGCACACGCCGGTTCCAACCAGTTCCAACCGGGCGCGACCGCCCCTCCTGGCCCCTCCCCTGCGGCCTCCCCTCCCCTGCAGCCCCCCCTGGTGCCGCGCCGCCAGTAGCCCACGCAGGCAACCCCAGGCAAGGGGTGCCGACCCTGCCAGACAGGCTTTCGCTCGATGGAGGCGTTCAGTTACTGCCTGGGCGGAGTAGGCAAAGGCAGTGGAGGCCGAGAGAGAAGCGACAGACTGCGGACGGCAGGGGACGGGGACTCACTGAGGAGTGAGTGGCTGAGTTCAGGTCTGTGAAAGTTGACAGTCTCAACCACTGCACCACTGTGTCCGACAGTTGAGAGCTTGTATGTATGCACCGGGAACCGCAAGGTGCAGGCTCAAGGTCATGATAGGTCCGGCCCCACGGGCATGCCCCGCTCATCTGGCCCGCGCGGTTCTTGTGTCAGTCCGTTTACACTCGACACTTGGCGTCTTGGCATACAGATGAATCGTACGCCACATCACCAACATACGCCAGCAATCCTATCCCCAGGTGTAGCGGATACGCCTTCCAGATCCCAAACATTGCGCCGTTCTGACTAGGCTGGGCCGGCAAGGACAGCGCCTCTCCACGTGCGTGCTGACGTCGAACCCGTGTCATCTGCACATTGCCGTATACCATAAGCTGCCGCATGCATTACGTCCATGTCTCAGCTGACACCGTGATTCGAAGCCAAGCCGAAGCCCGCCAAACGCATAGCAAGCCGTGTCCGCGCACGAGGCGCTGCCCACCGCACCAGACACCAAACCAGGTACGCCAGGCATATAGCCCGGGAGGCCCCTCGGGCACTGGTTAGTGGCCATAAATATAGCCCGGCGACGCCCAATAATGCTAGCACAAAAAGGCACAGGAAACCCTCAGCACACACCCCAGACACGCGGTCAAGGGGACGGGGGCGGGGAATCCACATCATCAGGCAGGACCAGGAAATGCTAACGGCCACGCCAGGACTGCACGCTGCCTCAGTATCAGCCACGGCAGCGCTACTCTCAGCACTGCCAGCGCTTGCGTCAGCCTGCCGGGAGCCGTGGCTCACGAGGGCACCAGCCGCGACAACAGCGTGTACGTGCCGCCCGCCACCAGCAGCACCCCGCTGGCCGGCGTCACCCAAGCTGAGTACTGCCGCAGGGCCAGCAGCCGCTTCACCGTGCCCTGGGGGATAGGCGGGGCAGGAGCGGGCAGGGTGTCGTACAGGTGCGCAATGCATGGTGGCGGCAAAAAGAGTTGCCTCCTTGCAAAACGGCCCCGCATCCTCGCACCCCGCACGCAGAAATCCTGTGCCCCGCCCCCACCCTTTCAACTCCCAACCAGCACACACCGTGAACGAGGCCGCCACCAGCAGGGGCGCCACGTAGCCGCACGTGTAGGCCAGCAGCAGGCTGCCGCCCTCCAGCGGGTCGCGGGTGGAGGACACGTACGCCAGCAGCGTGGCAAGCACAGGGGTGCTGCGGGGCAGTCGAGGTGTTGGGTGTGGGGATTGGGAGCTGCATGGAAGTCGGACGGCGTGATCCCCTCAGAGATTCGCTCTTTCTGCTGAACAGATGCGAGCACGCACGTACGCACTCTAGCATAACAACTCCGACTCCCGCACATGCACCACTCGCCCATAACCGTACAAATCCACAAACCACCTCCCCCCGCCAACCTGCACGGTGATGCCGCGAGTGCGAATGTGGCCCCCGCAAGGTAGGCCTGCAGCGCTGGGGGAACTGGGGCCTTGCGCACATCCACGTCCGGGAGCGAGGGCAGCTGCAGCTGCACCACCTCCAGCAGGTTCAGCCCCATCAGCACCGCCACCAGCCCCACCGCGATGGGCAGCTCGTTGCCGATCTGGCCGTACGCGCGGCCCACGAAGGAGCTGACCACGCCCAGCACAGCCAGCGTGGTGGCCAAGCCGAACGAGAAGGACACCGCCTGTAGGGGCAGCCGACAGGGCGTCGGTTACCCGCCCAACCGACGTCCCGTGTGGACCCCGTGCCTACCTGCAGCCCGAGGTTGGGCTTGCTGACGCCGTTGCCATTGTCGTCCTGACTGTATCCGCCGATGTAGCCGATGGTCAGGGGCAACACACTGAGCGTGCAAGGTGACAGGCTCGTCACCAGCCCCGCACCCAGCACCGCCAGGTATGTCAAAGGTGTTACACCTGCATGAAGATGCCCCAGTGCGCATTAGCTGGTCGGTTCGGCATACGCCGCGCACCGCCCAAACCTACCCGCAAGTTGCTGCGATACCAGCGCATCGGCGCTCTGACCGGCAGCAAAGAGGCCCTGTACCAAGTCTTGGGCTTGGTCAGACAGCTCATACAGCTCCTACACGCGGCCACAAAACGGAAATAATCTGGGGGTCTGGATGGAAGGCTCAATTCATCCAAAACTGCTGCCTACCTGGCCTGGCGCCACACGCAGCTGACGTTTTAGTGACCTAGAGCAAGCAATGCGTAAAGGACATGGCCGAATCAGCGCTAAACGACGGCACGGCAACACGTAATGTGGGTTGGCACTGTGGGCTTGAGGCTGTGCTGTTAAATGCATTGCTGCTTGCATGTTTTGACGTTTGACGATGAACACATATCCGTGGTGCTGTTATTATTGGCTGAGATGGCTGCGATGCAGATGACAGGCTGGAGGCTGCCATCGCTCGATGTCCTCGCTGCGCTGTGGCTGTGCTAGTTGCGCAGCCCCCTCTCCCCCCCCCAGACCAACACCCAGCCATCACGCGAACCAAGCCAGCACTAACAGCCACCACCGTTCAAACAGTGAAACGTACCCGCACGTAAATGCGATGAACAACAAACAGCACGTCACAACGCTGCAGTCAACATCGCGCTCTCAGCCTCCCGACCACAGCTTGACCACGCCCCACACCATATCGCCAGCAGCCCTGCGGTGCTCAAACACAGCTTGCCCGTGGTGGCTCCGCCCTGCGTCCATCGAGCGCACAGCAGGGCTGCACCCAACCCGCTTTCCCCGCCAAGCCGCCCCCACACACGAGAACACCACCCACACGCAACAATCAACGGCGACACGGTCACGCACGCGTGCAGCGCGAACGCCACCATACATTCAAAAAATGGGTTGCTGAAGCCACGCTGACAAGTGTTGCGCTGCCCTGCAAGCCGTCCCAACCCCATGGCCGCGCCACGCATGCCTATACCCTGTACAACACGCGCACTGCAGCACGTGGCAGGACGAACCCCTAACATACGCGTGCATTGCGCAGCCTGCCCGTGCAGCCGCAATAGCCCTCACCAGCCCCCCCCCCCGCAAGCGCTCCCATTCCCCGCACCCCCCCCCGCACCCACAAACACGCAAACGGCATCCCTGACGTTTGAACAAAACAACCACAGCACTGTAGAACACCAGGCACATCCCACCCACCGAGCGAAGCGCGTGAGGCGAGCTCACCCGCCACCAGCCCTGCTACAACAGGTCCACGCGCACGCCCCCGCGCACACCCCACTCACCCGACCTGCTCGCCAAAGCTGCTCGCCTTCGCTGGACCGGTTCCTTGGCTGCTCCTGGCTGCCAAAACCACTCCCCCCGCCCCTGCTGCTGAATTTGCTGCTGCATCCGCGAGGCACGTCGAAAGGCGATCGTTTGGACATTTCTCTCGTTACAATCCCTTCACCACCCGGCTGCACCGGCCGCACACGCTCCTCAGCGCCAGCACGCCCGTCCAAAACGTGAAGACCAGCGCTCGCCGCATAGCTCCAGCCGCCAACCCAGCTGCATCGCATGCGGCGGCCGCCAGCTCCACGCCCAGAGCTCCACTCCAGCTTGCTCCTGGCCGCTTACTCCTCGTCCTCAGCCTCGTTCTCGGCAATGTTGAAGTACCGGAGCTCGTAGACGTTGCGGTCCTTGTTGGAAGCAATGACGCGCAGCCAGTCGCGCACGTTGTGCTTCTTCAGGTACTTCTTGGTGAGGTACTTCAGGTAGCGCTTGCTCAGCTGGGACTCAGCAGTCACAGTGACCTTGGTCTTCTCCTTGGCCACCTTGATAGAGTCGCCCAGCACGCCGGCCTTGCCGTTCACCTTGATCTTGTCCTGCAGGAACTTCTCGAACGACGAGATGTCCATAATCTTGTCCTCCACCGGCTTGGAGCAGTCGATGGTGAAGACCAGGGCCTTCTTCTTCGCCGCGCCCTTGGCGGCCGGCTTCTTAACACCCACGGCCATTTTTTGAGCTAGCGGCTAAAAAGCACGAGAGAGAGGAAGGTAAATGGACGCGAGCCGAGTATTGAGAGCGGAGCTGGCGATGGGGCTCCGCCGATGCCGGTCGCTAAAACGGGACCGGGAGTTATTCCACGCGCCTAATTGTACAGGCTCAGTAAACGATATTACACGCTGTTGCACAGAGCTGTGGCTCAATGCCTGAGACACGACGCAACCTGGCCTTTCGGCTTTCATCGCACCTCACCTCTCAGGTTGCCGCAAACTCAAAGTAATGCCGTTACGCCTGAATTGGGGCTAGGTAGCTACGTAACTGCGGTATGAGCGTTTCTGAATTGGTTTTGAGCTGGGGACACACGCAGGGGACACACGCGCGCTGACGCGCGCACCGGTCAATCCCTCCTGCGTGCCCTCCTCGGGACCGCCCTTGTGCCGGCCTGTGCATCACAGGTCTGCATCCGGAGCGCTGGTGGCGTTCATCAAGGTGGTGACGAGGGAATGCGGCTGCGGTGCGGTCGGCCAAGGGCCATGGGGACGAGGCCAGTGGGGGCGCGTATGGCACTACCGCCACGGCTGATTGCTCGAGGCTGCCGCCACTGCAACCATTCCTTACCGCAGTACCGTACGTCGCAAGCGGTCAAGTCGGATACGTGTGCAGCGTTCATTGTGCGCTAGAGCCTAGAGGACTCCAGGTCATGCGCCAACGTACATGGTGCGGGTAGCGTAGCCTGTGTGCACCTGACCCTGCAAGTCCACGCCTGCTAGCCTGGAGAATTTGACGTCGTCTTGCATTTGCATTCACTAGCAAACACTCCGGTAAACTCTCTCTCAGAAGAAGGCGTGGAAAAGTGCTGATTTGCCTGGCCTCCAACTTCCATTCTGTGTTTCTGTTGAAACTGATTTTGATTTTGTTACATGGCGGCAGCATACGCGCCCGTGGTGGCGGCGGAACTGGCCTCACTCCGGCGGAACAGGCCTCACTACAGGCGGAGCTGGCTTCAATGCTTCAGCGGCAGCGGCAGCGGCTCTGGGCCAGGCTGCGGTGGCAGCGGCCCTGGGACACCGTCCATGCAAGGGTGGGCCCCGCTCAACCGGGCGGCATCACGGCATGTGCGCGCCATGTTGTGTGGGACACACCGCGATGCTAGGGTGCTGGCTGGCATGCAGGTTAGTCCTTACTCCTCACAGTCCTCAGCCTCAAGCTTTGTAGTACCGGTATGTACGGCCCCGCTGCTGCTGGGCACATAGGGCCACCGGTTGCATTCGAGGCAAGTACGTGGCTGCATGTGATGTAGGCTTGTGGGCGTTGTGGGCGGTGGGGGCATTGACTCCTGTGGAACGCCGTCACACGTGCGAGCCTGTGTGCACCCCTTGAAGTGGAGATGTGCAGTAGCCTGGCTGCGCGGTTGGTGGTTACTTCGCCTGTTTTGGGGCCCCGGTCTCTGCTTGCTTTATCCCGGAGGGGTGCGCTTGGATGTCGCTGGCTGGTGCGGTGGTCTCCGTGGCCGACTTCCCACCTTCTGCTTTCATTTGGAGGCAATGGAGGACGGCAGGGGGGCCCTGGGCACCCTTGGAGGACAGGCGTGATGCTCAGGGGAGGCTCCTCCACTCCTGCCTCCCCTGGAGGCTCTTCCCCCGGATGATGCTGGCGGTGGTGTAGTGCTCAGGTTCGACCATGCTCTGGATTGAGACAGATTGAGAATGTTTCACTAGCAAGCATTTGGTAAGAGAGGGCGGAGCCGCGTACATGCTTCCGCAGGGGTATGCTTCAGTACGCCGGCTTGCGCAGGCAGGCGCCGGCACCTGCGTCCGTGCCTGCGTCACCGCGACCTCGGAGGTAACCAAGACACTACGGCACCAGGCGCAGAGATTCCCCAAGCGGTGCTTGCAGGTGGCTGGCTATACAGATACTGCAGCCGGCTTCTGCTGCTGGATAACGGGCACGTCGGCACGCCCAGGCACGCCACCATCTTGTGTGGGCGGCATGAGCATGAGCATGTTACATGGCTTGAAGTCCATGCGGCCCCACTAACTCCTTTGAGTCCGGAGGCGCGATGATAACTAAACAAAGGGGAATCAGCTAGCGGTTGCGCAATTCACTAGACCGAAGCGTTGTCACCGCGTGCAAGTAAGCAGCTAGCTTTTGAACGTCCGTGCCAAGCATAGATTGCATTGGTTACAGGAGGGACCTGCTGACGCAGCTCACGAGCCAGCGAGCATGTACTAGTACGGACGCCCTGCTCTAGACCTCAGGGGCGCGCCACCTGCAGCGCCGACAGCCTACTCTGCGCCTTGGGCTAGTAGGCCTTGCTCCCATGGGAGCGCCACCATCTTCTAAACTCAATCTCCTTCCTCTTCAACTGTAATGAAAGTCGGCTTATTGATCCACATACTCCCGTCTTCCCTTCTTTCAATCCAAGGGTGGCCTGGTGGGATTTCGTCCCACCCCCTTGGCTTGATGCCCAGGCTCACATACATCTGCAAACGCTCCCAAAAGTCTGCTATAACTTGCGTTTTAATCCTGCTAATCGCTGTTTCTTTTACCTTGCCTTGTTCCCCTCTGGAGGCAAACAATAGCCTCCTACCGTACTCCATGGCAGAGATCGCAGCCAGGCATACAACGTCCCAGATGGGTTGCTGGATAGCCTCGTGTGGCGGTATTACTAGCCACAGATTCTTACGCTCCACTATCAATTCAATTATGTGATCCTCATCACCTATGTCTGTCGCTTCCTGAATATGCAGCCGTAGCGTGCTAGCAATTGTGCACGTGCTGAAATGGTGTGCGCGGTCAGACTGCGCATCCGTCACCCCACATGGGCATTTATGACCTTGCCCTCTGTGCATCGAGAAGCCTGGGAATCCATCCACTGCTAGCCTCCAGAAGGCTTCTTTCTGCTCTGCTTCCCATTTAACCTTCCACAAGCGTTCATATGTGCTCGAGATGCGTTCCTTGTCCTCTACCGCCATCACTATATCACCTACATTACCACCCTTAGCCTCGTGGACAAAATCAGCATGTTTTTCTGCTAGTTTCCCAAACGCTTCACGCATCTGCAGGTACGTGGCCTGCTTCACCGAAACGGTCGCCAGTGGAATTGGTTGATTGTTCATCTTCCATCCAAGGCACCCCACTATATGGTCAATCATTTCCGTGTATGCTTGATCCTGGTTTAGTCCCATGCCTGTTCGTGCCGCTTCTGTCCAGCAGCATAGCTCTTTTCATATCACTACCTGTAATACCCACTGCTTCCCTCAAGCTCGCGTACTTCGTGCATTCCAGCAAGACGTGCTTTTCGTCTTCCACGCCTCCATTCCCGCACAGCCTACACACCCGTTGCGCCCTAGCCCGGTACTGTCCCCCCGCCTGGGGGCGGTTCACTTCCAGGTCCCAGCAGCCCAAACGAAAGCGCATTAGGGCTATCAAATGCTTATGCGCCACGTACTGCCTCATATGGGCTAGTCTGCCTTGCTCAATCGATGCATCTTTTAGTGGCACTCCCATCCACTGCAGATACCTGCACATTTTCACCCCTGGCCCGCCGCCCACAGAGCGCCGCCCCCCACTTTCAGCAAACGATCGCGGGTCAGTGTGAAGACTAGTAGCCTCCCATTCGTGCATAAGTTTGCTGGAAAGCTCAGCTAGGAGCGTCCCAACCGGCAGCTCAGTTCGAAGCAACCATGCACCCAGCGCAGCCTGGCCTTGCGGTCCTTTTTCGGACCAGTCGTAACCTAGCTTCCTGCATACCTTATACAGCTTGCTTACCCAGCACATCCCCTGGAAAGCACTTGCTACTGCCGTGTTCACAGCATCCTCCAAGAACGTGTGCGCGAGTGACTTTTCTTGCTTGACTATGCGGTTCCAAAAACCAAAGACCAGACGCGCCCAATGCAGATGCATTGGGTACGCCGCGAATTCAGCATAAAGCAGCCTGTGTGTTGGCTTACGCACCCCAGCCGCTCTCGCAAGGAAAGACGTCTGCAGCGCAACCATTGGGTCAACCAAGGCCTTCTCGAACAGCGTGCTGGCCTTCCGCCATTTGCCACGTATGGCCCCTTCCTGTGCGCGATCATAGCCACCGTAGCTTTCGCGTGTGTGGTTACAGAGCGGTGCGCACGTTCTTGCGTGCCTTCCTGCTGCGTGTAAACCGGAGGCCCGGGCCGGGGTGACCCTTATAACGCCAGTGCATGATTGTCCTATTTATTGTTCTCCCCTTGCAAGGGGGACTTCCCTACTTCTATGCTCCCAGATGGAGCTGAGTAATGCAGCTAACTTGACAGGCTCAGATTTCAGCATCACTTCGCGCATGTTTAGGCTAAAGTCTAGGCCACTGCACGCTCGTAACTCGGTGTAGGCAGCACATTGCATCAGGACGTGGTGCTCATCCTCCACCTCATTGGCCGTACACAGTGGGCACGTCCTCTCCTCCCTAGGCCTCTCCCAGGCACGGTTCGCGGTGATTGGCCAGCAACATAAACGGAATCTCATCAAAAGCTTATGCTGTGCAACCGGTATGAATGCTCTAATGTGTTCGTGCAGGGTCGGCGGCGCGGACCCTAGTGCGCTTAGCCCCATCCAATGCTTGTGTTTGCACATGTGTATGCCGGGTTGCTTGCCGTCTGAAGGGAATGCGTGCGGGTCCGCTACCAGCCTCTCGTGCTCCCACGCCCTCGTCAAATGGCCCCTGAAGGTAGATAAGATAGGTCCATCGGGTAGGACCGTGCTTGCCCTCCACTCCTCTCTGGACTCGTGTGTGCCTGGCCAATGCCACGCGTCGACACCCTGTGCCGCCACAAAACGGAACAGCCGCGCGCACCACCCGTCTCCCATTGGATTCGCCCATGCCTCCCGTGCCTCGTCGACTAGTGCATCAAAAGCCAGACTTCTGTTTTGCGCGGAAATCCTATTGTAAAAACCCAAACATTGTTTGGCTATGAAAAAGTGCAGCGGCAGTTGGGCCAGCTCCGCAAACAGGAGACGGTGTGACGGTTTGGCTGCTCCCACTGTCTGTCGCATGTATTGGACCTGCAGCTTTACGGCCTCGTCACGCAAACATGCCTCAAATGCGCCCTGTGCTAGGTTGTTCCTGTCATTCCTCCTGGGTGGCGGTCCTCCGTCTAGCATCTCTACTAGCACGTCGGGGCCCCATACCTCACATCCGTAGGTAAGGATGGATCGGATTTGCACGTCGAAACACCTCATGCGAATATCTGGTGCGAAAATGCGTAAACGGTTCAATCTAGTGTTAAGCCCGCACATGGCTCTCCTTGCTGACTCGCAGAGTGTCTCCCTGCAGCTGACGAAGGCCCTACCCGGACCGTACACTAGTCCAAGATAGCGCGCCTTGTCCACCGCAGGGATGGGCTGCCCTGCTAGCTTTAAACCCTGGCATCCGCTGTACACAGTGCTGGCCGTTACTTCGTTGGCTGCAAAAACCAGCCTCTCACACTTGGTAACGTTTGCCTTCATGCCAAAAGCTAGGCAGAACGTGTCTACTAATGATAGCAAGTGGCGCATCCGCTCAGGGGTGGTGGCCAGCAGGGAAACATCATCCGCGTACATCAGCAGTGACACCTTTTTGCCATTCATCTCAGGTGCACCTGTGGCTTCGTCCGTATCTTCCGAATCAATGTACTCTGCTAAGGTTTCTATAAAGAGGCCGAAAAGCTCTGTGCTAAGCGGGCAGCCCTGCTTGACCCCTTGCGTGGTTGCGAAGGGGGCACTGTGCTTACCCCCGGCCTTCACTACCATCATCACTCTCTCGTACGCTTTTTTCAAAGCCGCCAACATCTCACCCGTTACCCCGCGTTCCTCCAGTCTCATCCAAATTAATGGTCGTGGGACCTTGTCGAAAGCCTTTTCAAAATCAATTTGTACGACAATGAGGGGGGTGGTGGCGCCAGCACGCGTGTGCTTGTTGATGAGATGCCTTAGGACAAGTAGCTGACCCCCTCGAAGAGAGAGTACAACGCGTCCGGCCCCCATATCTCTACACCATAGGACAATACCGATCTCACTTGCACATCGAAACAGGTGTGCATAACGTCAGGTGCCAAACAGCCCCTCTTGTCTAGCGCAGCTATCAAACCGAGAGCAGCTCTTTTACCCGCGGCAATCAGCTCCTGGTAGCAGGAATCGAACGTCGTGGCTGGCCCGTAGTAAAGGCCTAGGTACCGCGCGCGCCCCTTCACAGGGATTCGCACGCCTCCGTACCTAAGGGCAGTAGCTCGCACCGCAGACAGTTGCCTCTCTACTGAGGTGCCAGCAAAAACCATGATCTCACACTTGCCTATATTCACACGCATCCCGAAGGCCTCACAGAACTCATGCAACCTGTTTAGCAGGAACTGCATGCGATGGATGGACAGCGCACAGAACGTCAGATCGTCAGCGTACAGCAGGCAGGCCACAAGCTTGCCGCCAATCTCAGGTGCCTCATTACTCCACGTGCGACTGGGTAGTTCGTGCCTATCCCATGCATCTATGTAATCGGCCAGAGCTTCAATGAAGATCCCAAACAGGTCCGTGCTTTTAGGGCATCCTTGCTTAACCCCCTGCAGTGATGCAAACAGGCTGCTTAACTTGCCGTTCACTTTCACCCTTAGGCAGACCTTCTGATAGCATCTCTCTAGCACCGTCAACATGTGCCCGCTCACCCCTCGCTCAGCCAGTCGTTGCCAAAGCACCCATCTAGGCACTTTGTCGAACGCCTTCTCAAAATCAATCTGACAAACAAACAGCGGTTTTGCCCCGATAGCACTGTGCTTATGCGTAATGTGCCGCAGCGCGAACAGATGGTGGGCTGTGCTGTACCCAGCCCTGAAAGCCGCCTGACAGCGATGCCTTCCCTCCGTAACGTCGCCAAACTGTGCGAGCCGTGCCTGGTTGAGGGCGGCGTAGCACTTAGCCAGCGTGCCTCCCACTGCTATGCCTCGGTAGTTCGTACGATCCCCAGCTTCTCCCTTCTTCTTGTACACCGGCGTGAGGTGTGATTCCTCAAACTGCGCAGGGTAATCACCTAGCATCCTAATGCGCTCCATCAAAGCCGTAAGGGCTGGTATAATGGCGTTGACCGTGGTGGGGTTTTCCCCCTCCGTGCGGTAGGTGCATTTCTTGTAGCATTCACTGGGCGCCTCTTCTGGCCCACACGACTTATTGTTGCCCATTTTGCCAACCGCATAGTGCACCTCGTCTTGCGTAAAGCTTGCGTTAAGCACCTCGTCAGCCTGCCGTGTACGTTCTGCGACGGCAGCACAGCCTAGAAGCGTCTGCGTTGATCCCTGCCTGCCAATACCGTTTACGTAGCTCAAGATTTCTACTACCCTGGCCTCCGCGTCGCTGGTGCGCTCGTGCAAGCCTGCATTATAAAGGCCATCGAAATAAGTACTCCACTCTTCAACATCCTCAAGTGGACACTCGCCTGCCTGCCCACCCTTCAACAGCTGCCAGAGCTTGCAGGGGTTTGTGCGGCATGCCTCGGCATGTCCGCGCAGCGCCTGATGCTCGTAACTAGCCTTGGCCTCGCGCTTTACTCTGTTGTAAACACGCCTCGCCTCCCTTAGGGCAGCGTATTCTGGCCCGTCCCTACTTTTGCCCTTGGCAGTCGCTGTCAACTCCAACACGCCACGCCTATGCTCCCCACATGCCGCGCTCCACCATGGGGCGTCTTGCCCACCTCCACATGGCGGCCGGCTTTGCCCGGAATTTCTCCAAGCCTTCATCATGCATCTACGTAGTAGCTGCGCTAGCCGCTCAACCCCTTGTGTGGTGCTGATGCCACTCGTGTGATCGGCAAGCTCATTTTCCAATCCTGCTAGTTCATTATGGACATGCGTTCCTTCCGCAAACAGATCAGCATAGCAGTCAGTCATGCGCTTATTGAATTCGATTCTCCTTCTCTCAGATTGAGGGCCTCCCCTTCGCCCGTCTCTCCCGATGATGTACGGGGATAGTACCAGTGTGACCGGCTTGTGGTCGGTGACTCTAGCACCGCTCATCCTGTGTGGGAGGTCCCACACCTGCATGTGTTGGCATCTGTCCAGCAGACCCGAGGAACATACGTATAAGTCTATAGTGCTACCCCCACCGTTCTCTGTCGGGAAAGTCACCTTACCCGTCAGATCTCCTCTGACTCTGCCATTGAGAACGCCCACCCCCTCATCGCATGGGAATGGGGTTATTGCTGCCCACCCAATGCGTCATTGAGGTTTGACTGCTTTAGCTTTGCTGTGACCTGAGCGATCCCGAGCTGACTAGCCGTGTGACCGCTCCCCCAGTTCTAGAAGATTTTGCACACGATCGACCGAGTCATACTGCAGACAAGTTGCAAGACAAGCCATTTCGAAGACGATGGCGCTTAATAAGTGCATCGGCATTTCAATCGCTGCCTTATCAGCGTTAGCGGTGTGTGCGGCCGCGGAGGATGCCGGACGAGTCCTAAAGTCCCGGCTCAAGTCCGACGCACTATTTTTCGACGACTTCGACGGATCTGACTGGAGCGAGCGATGGAAGCACTCCACTGCCGACAAGTACACAGGACGCTTCACGACTGCGCAGGCAAGTCCCGCAGCACAGGCACGCTTGGGCCGGGGCAGCACAACTGGGGTCCTTACACGCTTCGGACTGTCTCCTATTGTGAGCTCGCACTATTAACTGGGCCAGCCGTGTACCGTACCTGTCACAAAGTCCATACTGTACAAGCCGCTCATGTGCACCCGCTGTCCCGCCGCCGCCTGCAGGCCAAAGATTGGACTGACAAGGGGCTGAAGGTGGGATGCACGCCGGATACGGGTTGAGAGCATGTTTGAAACTACAGTTTGCCGGCCGTTCTCCGCCTGCTGCCTTCCCGCGCCCGCTGCAGATGCCTGAGAAGAATAAGCACTACGGCCTGGCCGCGCTGCTGGCAGCACCAGTGGAGCCGGTGGTGGGGCCGGGTGCGCCACTGGTGGTGCAGTATGAGGTCAAGTACAGGTGAGGAGGGCAGGCGAGGAGGTGGCTGGGTCAGGGAGGCAGGCGCCCACTCGCCGCCTTGGTAGGTGAACGGGATCGAGTCCCTTTATCCTGGGCTTCTGTCGTGGTGTGCGGACAGTAGGCGGGGGCATTGTAAGTGAAGCGGGCTGAGGAAAGCCGCGGCACAAGGGCAGCGTCGAGGGTGCAGCGCCGGGCGCAGCATATAGGGCCGGGCCGCCAGCGCTGCTGCAGCGGACCGCTGATGTCGTTGCGCTTCTCACTTGACCAACTGATTCCTCTATGTGCCGTTTGTGTGTCAATCCCTGTGCTTGCAGCGAAGGAGTGACCTGCGGTGGCGCCTACTTGAAGCTGCTGTCCGCCGACCCCGCCCTCGCGCCTGAGTCCCTGGTGGACTCCACCCCCTACTCCATCATGTTTGGTCCCGACAAATGCGGGGGACCGGGCAAGGTGCGGCTGCAAGGGGGCTGCAAATATGTGTGTGCGTGTGTGTGTGTGTGTGTGGGGGGGGGGGGGGGGGGGGGTAAGTTCATTTCAGAACCCAAAGCAACTGATCGAGTGAACCCAAACCAACCAGCTGGGGGTGGGGTGGGGTTGCACTCATGATTATTAGGGGGGGGGGTTGCGATCACCAGCCCAAGCGAATCCAAACCAAACCAATCCAAACCAATGCGTGTGCGCCCGTGCATACGTGGGGGGGGGGGGATAAATACCAGCCCACGCTAAACCAAACTAACAAGAGGGGGACAGACGGTGCGATGGAGGTGACAATGTAATACCCGTGGGCTTGGGGGGTTGGGGGCAGCATAGCGGCAAATGGATTCCTTTAGGGCTCTGATATGGTGGAATGATCAGCGATTGCTGGCGCCTCCTCAGCACCTGGCCCCGTGCGGAGCACCCTGTTCGCGCCCTCGCAACTCAGCACCAACGCGCCCCCGCAACTCACCATCATCGCGCCACATGCCTTCACTCTGCACTCGACGTGTTGGCGCATTCTGACCCCAGCCCGTTCTCGCACCACCACCCGCAGGTTCACTTCATCCTGCGCGCCCGCAACCCCAACGGCACCATCACTGAGCGCCACCTGGCCTCTCCGCCCGTGCCCGATGCCTCCGACTACACACACCTCTACACCCTCAAGATCAGGTGAGCGGCGTGTCCGGGGCAGCGGCGTGTCCAGGGCAGCGGCTGGGCGTGCAGCAACCGCCGTGTGGGCAGTTGCACTGGGCCGGGGGCACGAACACGGCCGCGCGGGCACATCCGTTCCCAAATGTGCATGCATGCAGATTGCATGTACCTAAAGTTTTGAACATGCCTGCCCCAACTGCTTCCCAGCCCCGACCACAAGTACGAGATCTCCATCGATGGGGAGGTCAAGTCCAGTGGCGACCTGCTGGCGGAGGGCATGGTGGCGCCACCGCTGCTGCCGCCGCGCGAGGTGCCGGACCCCGAAGACTCCAAGCCTGCGGACTGGGTGGAGCTGGCCGTGTGAGCGCTGGGGGCCTGGCGGTCTGGGACTGATAGCGGGCTGCCGCGCGGCGCCGAGAAGGGGCTGGTGGGGCGGGGAAGACGGTGATGGAGGCTACCCCACTCGTCCACCTCCTTTGCTGGCCCGCACCCTCAGCAACGGCCGCTCTAGGAAGGTAAGGCGACTCCCACACACCACGCATACACCGCCGCTGCCTGACCTCGAACCCTCTCTTAACTGGCTTTGCAGTATTCCCGACCCCAATGCCACCAAGCCGGCAGACTGGGATGATAGAGAAAAGGTGGAGGACGAGGCGGCAGCCAAGCCGAGAGGTGGGCGAGGGCATGGGCGTGTCCACCCCTTCAGCCGGGGCCGAGGGCCGGGGGTTACTGTAAACCAATCCCGTAAAGAGACATCAGCGTTGCTAGGAGAAATTGCAGCCGCATGTGCGAGCCGGGGGCCGTGGGACGGGGCCGGGGGGCTCAAGGTGTCCATACGGTAATCCCAAGAGCACCCAGACCCGTAAATGGCGGGTTTGCGCGCCCTCAACATATATGTGCACGGCCTGGCGATACTGGCTGTGACGGGATGCTGTTTGTACTCGTGCAGCGTATTTCTTCACCATCAAACCTCGCTTCCCCCGCTGTCCCTGGCTGCTAAGCCTGCCTGCGTCTTCATCACCCACTTAATGTGCACTTAAAGCCCTTCCCCGGCCGCCCGCTGGCAGGCTGGCTGGACAACGAGTCGCCCATGATCGATGACCCAGGTGTGGGGCAAGGATGGCTAGTTTCGGGGATGGGGTAGGTGGGTTAGGATGGGGTGGGTGGGTTGGGATGGGGCGGGGCAGGGCTTTTGTGACGTGCGCGGTGAAGCCTGAGGACTGATACTGTGGACGTCCTGCTTGTGAGTAAGCGCGCCCAAATAATTACTAAAGTAAAATAAGAAGGCAAAGGCCGCATCAAGTTCAGACGTTACCTGCGGTCCAGCAAAGATCGTGCTGCCCATCAAATCCATACATTGCTACGCCCTGCGTGGCCCCGTGCGCCCTCGCCCACCATTGTTCCTCTCCTCCTCCGCCTCCTCAGCCGCCAAGAAGCCTTATGAATGGGACGAGGAGGAGGACGGCGAGTGGACCCCCAACCAGATTGCCAACCCCAAGTGCAAGGTAGGGTTGGGCCGAGGCAGTCGGCCGCATGGCCCATGTTCCTTGACGGCCCGTGCCCACGTGTAGCACATGCACCACGCAGCCTGGGGACTTGCACCTCCTGAGTAAGGACTTGACCTGCTGACCGGCCGCGCGTATGCATGTGTGCGTGCGTGTCATGTGCGTAGGTGGGCTGTGGCGAGTGGAAGCGGCCGCTCAAGGCTAACCCCGCGTACAAGGGGGCCTGGAAGCCGCCCGTCATCGACAACCCAGACTACAAGGTGCGGGGGCGGGGGCATCCCACACACGCGCACGCACACGTACACACGTACGCATTTGCATTTTGCGTGTGCATGCGCTCATGTCCGTCTGTGTGCACCGCCGGGACGGGCCTGCACCTGCGCCACGCCCCCCCCCAGGGTCCCTGGACGCAGCGCCGCATCCCCAACCCCGACTTCTACGAGGACGAGGCGCCCATTGCAAACAGCGTGGCCCCCATCGGCGGTGTGGCGCTGGAGCTGTGGACCATCGACGGCGGCTACATGTACGACAACCTGCTGATCACACGCGACCCGCAGCAGGCCGCCCTGGCGCTGGAGCAGCTGTGGAAGCCGCGCCACGAGCAGGAGGTGCGGGGGGGGGAGTGGAACCGGGCCGGGGAGGTACCGTACACCAACCCAGCTCGTGCCCAGATGGCCGGAATACAGCCAAGCCATACAGCCAAGACATATAGCCAAGCAATGAGCAATTGGCAAATACATCGGCGTACCGTGTTATGCAGGTCGGAGGGACGGTATAGGCTCTAGGCGTGCGGCCGGAGGCGTGCGTTCTGGTGACTGCAATCGCCGCCCAGACTCGGCGGGGCATGCGAGGGGCAGGCATAGATACGCAATATTCAGACACGACACGAGGATGTGGGCATGCCTTTGGAGGGCGGGTATCGGACCGCTTTCGAGTATCTCTCGTGCGAGTTGCTGTGTGTCGCTACTGATTCGCTTGGCCGCCAACCAGGTGCCATCCACACCCGCAGGCAGGCGGGTTCAGGTGCATGCAATCGCTCTGTGACCTGCCTTCCTTGCCTTCTACCACCAAACCACCCTCCGCCCATTCGCCACCCCAGGTCAAGGCGTTTGAGGCGCAAATGAAGGCCAACCAGGATGCTGAAAAGGACCGCAAGCGCAAGGAGCGCGAGGAGCGCAATAAGAATCGCAAGAGCCGCGGCGGGCGGCGCGGCAGTGAGCAGCTGGAGGCACTCGCGGAGGGCTTTCTGGGCCTGTTTGAGGTGAGGGGTGGCGGGGCAGGCGGGTGCGGGGCTCTAAGCAATGCATGTGCACGTGCATGAGGCCGGAATAGAGCACTTGGGACTCGGGGCCCGGGCCCGGCCCCAGCCATGCCGACACAAACAACGTCAGTTCGGTCATTGCCTTGTGTGCTCTTGCGCGATCGTCCCACGTAGCCGGGTGCGGCGCTTGCCCCCCTCGCGCCCGCCCTGGACCCGCTGCTCGAGTGGCTGCGCGACAACCCCGAGGGCATCGTGCTGCTCATCGGAGTGACGCCGCTGCTGCTGCTGACCGTGCTCATGATTGTGCGCACCGGCGGCCGCAAGAAGGTGAGATTGCGAAGGACCCTGCGCGGGAGGTGAGCGCCGACTGACAATGACTGCTCGACTGCGCGACTCGCGGCAACTGTCCGCAACCGATCTCTCTCTACGGCCGAAGTGGTCCTCTTACGCGCTCGCTTCGCTCACACCCGCTGACTCGAATTCCGTGTGGGGCGTGGCCTGTCGCCTTCCAGGGCCCTAAGGACCAGTCAGCTGCGGCCAGGAAGACGGACGCGGCGCAGCCGGATGACCAGCCTGCGGCGCCTGCGGCTGATGCCGGGGCCTCGGCGGCCTCGACTGGGGCAGATTACGCGGGCACCTCTGTGAGTACCGCCACACGATACGGTATGCTCACTGCTGTCCAGGGCACCCCTGCTGTTGTCACCCTTCCCGGCAACCAATGTGAAGTCCGGTCTGGCGTCCTTCCTGTGTGCGCAGGGTGAACCCGCAGAGGCCGCTGGTGACACGGAAGAGGACGAGGCTGAAGATGAGGAGCCGGCGACGGGTGGGGCACGGCGTCGCACACGGCGGGCGGCTTGAGTATCAGAGTTAGGGCCACCAGATCTGCGGCAAACAGAACGAAACGATCCGTGTTTCCGGCGGAACGTTATATTGGTCCGCTGCATTTTAGGGCGGAGGCCCCCCAGAGCGGAGCAACAGGCAAGGCCGTGGAGGAGGAGAGCGCGGCGCCCTAAAAGTAGCACTGGTGCGCAGACAGAGACCGGCTGGTGTCTCTTTAGCGTATCACAGAGCTGTTTGCGTTGTGCTTCTAGCTGTTGGGCTGTCCTGTGACTGCTGTGCTTGTTCTACGGTACATAGCTGGACGCGACTGGACGTGGGCGGGGGGCATTGATGTGGTAGACGCTTGCGGCCGCAGACAGGGGACGTGGGCACTTGGCAGCCCACTTTGCATGCTGCCGACTATATAGGTCGTTGGCCACAGGTACATCATCAGCGCAATGTCTTACACAGGTGGCTCGGCTCTTGGTTTAGGGCAAGGTGGGTTTTGTCGAGGACTTGTAATTTAATTCAGCACACAAGTGCTTCTTCCCAAACACAGAACGTAGCTCTGTCCGTGTGCCTGACGCGGCACGCGGGGGCTGTATAAGGCTCACCTCGAAACAAACTCTTGCTGCACGAGTTCCCCAGCTACTCATACCGTGCCTGACACCCTACCTCTCCGCCTCGCGTTCCCAATCAGCCGCCTCGCCATCCCCGCCGTCTCCTGCCCCACATGCGACTGTTTGCCGTGTAACACCGAACCCACATGCGACAGAGCACGCCCGCCAGGCCAACAGCACCTGGCCGGCCGGACACCGCGGAGTACGGTCACGCTCCTGCAACTGCTGCTCCTGAAGTCCGCACACACAAAACAGATCACGTCCATTACCTTACTGCCGACTGTTGACGGCAGAAGCCAAACCCAACATAGTCCCACGCGCATGGGCAATAACTTCAACATACACCAACCACATCTTCAGCGGACGCCTGATTGACTGATCCCCAGCGACAGGCAAACGCACGGTCAACCTGCAGGTCAACAGAATGTTACAGTGCAATGTGCTACTACCCTCATACAAACCCTGAAACAACCCCGAGAGCTACCTTGCACAGCCTCAAGCCATGGCCGTCACGCGCCTGAACTCCGCCAGCGCCGCCGTGTGCCTGTTCTTCCGGGCCACGTCCACCGGCGTGTCCCCGCTGCCGTCGCGGCGCACCACCGCCTCCACACCGCCGGCACTCAGCAGCAGTCGCAGCAGCTGAGCGCTGCCCTTGCGCGCCGCGATGTGCACCACGCTTTGTCCGTACTTGTTGGGCGCCACCACCAGCTCAGAGCCCGACGTGCCAGCGGCCTGACAATACAAGAGCCACAGGCGGAATGCAGGTTGATGCCAAATCATGCCAGGGCAGGCGAATGGCTGATTTGCAGACGCATACCTACGCCCACGTGAATGCGACAGCACTGGGAGGGACCCTGCTATGCCATGCAAACATGCGCCGGCTGCAAACTGCAACATACCTGCAGCAGGCAGGCCGCCACGTCCTCCCGGCCCGCCACAGCCGCGGCATGCAGCGGCGTCCAAGAGTCGCCATACAGCTCGGGATCCATCCACTCAATGCCGCGAGCAGTGCACGTCCGCAGCAACGCCTGTGCCGGGTGCAACATACAGTCAGTCTTGTAAGTACCATCGGCCTGAGCGGTCCCCACCCGGCTGACTACCTTGCTCACTGATCAGGCTTCCGAGGATCTCATGAACCCCGTGTGCATGCCCAGCAATTGGCGGGCATACCTGCACGCAGCCCAGGTGGCCACGAAGGGCCGCGATGTACATGGGCGACTCGCCGGCCGCATTGCTGATGGTGGGGTCGGCGCCGGCGGCCAGCAGTGCGGTGCACACGTCCGCGTGGCCCGCCTCACTCGCGAGGAACAAGGCAGTGGCACCCCCTGTGTCACGTGCGTCCACAATCGCGCCCGCCGCCAACAGCTTTCGGATGCCGGCGTTTTTACCGGTCATCGCGGCCATGTGCAACGGCGTGCTGCGGCTGGTGCTGCTGGAGTTGACAGCGCAGCGGATGGCGCACCGGACCGCCTCCTCGGCGAGGAGATCAGCCACACGCGCGCCCGCAGAGCTGGTGGTGCTACCGGGCTCGGCTCCGGCGCCAACACAGGCAACTGCGCCGTCCCTGGCTGATGGTGACAAAGGCCGCAGGTGGCACCGTAGCAGCGCTCGAGCCCGCTCGACCGTGGCGGCGTCGTTGGCAAAGTCCCACACCTCCACTGGGGTCCGCCCTAGCCCTGCCAGCAGCTCTGCGTCCGCCAGCACCCGCCGCACCGCCGCCACCAGCGGTAGCGGGAAGAAGGTGAGGTCCAGCGCCACCAGGTGCGGCAGCGCCAGCACCGCCGCCAGCAGCCACTGCGCGACGCCCATGTGGGCGGCGACCGTGGCTGAAGTACTGGTGGGCGCGGCCTTGTACGACGCATGAAGCAGTTCGCAAACCGGCTGCGGCAGATGCGGTTCGCCGGCGGCCGACGGACTCACGAATGCCGCCAGCGCCAGGGTGCAGCCGCCCAGCATGAGGAAGCGCGCGCTGGGAACGGCCGCCGCCAGGGCCGCAATTGCGCCCGCGTGCAACCGCAGACAGTTTTGCAGGACGAGCGCCTGTACGTCCGAGCTGCGGCCGCCCAAACTGCCCGCAGCTGTGCTCAGCGCCACCAGCGCCTCCGCCTCTGTGCCCCAGCGGCCCAGGTCCAGGTGGCTGAGCGCCAAGCAGGACAGGCCGGGGGCCGCCAGCAGCGCGTCCAGGCTGCCAGTGGTAAGCTGGAAGCACCGTTGAAGGTTCAGCATATAAAATGGCACGCGGCACTTGTCGCTGGCCGCCTCACGCTCACCGCCCGCAGCCGCGTGCTGAAGCAGCGCCGTCACGCCACAGTGCGTTAGCTTGCGGCTGCTCACGTCCAGCAGCTGCAGCCTTGGCAGGGTTTGGCAAACCCTCAGCAGCTCGTTGTCCTCCAGCGGAAGGCTGGGTAGCAGCAGCGCCACCGTGCCTGAACGAAGAAAGGTGTGAAACCAGGTTTCGATCGGTCAGCGCTAGCACTGTACTACCCCACTCCTCTTGAATTTTCGACGAAGACTCAGTGCGTTTACATGCTTTGCGAGCAGCGAACGCACCTGGCATGCTCTTCGAAATTCCCTCCAGCAGCTCTCTCTTCTTGCCTTCGTCGTCAGGGCCTCCCGCGTCCAGGCAGTGCACAGCTGCCAACCTCCGGGTATCACAAACCAGCTCCGCATCCTGCGTGTGCTGCCTGAGAGGCTTGCTGACCAGTGAGCAGTTCGCCACGTCCGACGGCGAGCTCAGGAACGAAACGACGGTGGTCACAACCTGGCAGGTTGGGGCAGGCAGGTGCAGGTTGGGGCAGGTTGGGGCAGGCAGGGGCAGGTGCAGGTTGGCAGGGGCAGGTTGGGGCAGGTGTCAAAAGGGGTCAGGGGTCAGGGTCAGGTTTGAGAGGGTCGCAGTTGGCACGGTAATGTTAGACAGGGAGCATCCGGAGCTCCTCAACCATTCTAGATGACCGGGAAAGGCAAGCTACCACAGCACATTATGGAACAATGCGCGAACGGAGCAGACTAAGGTGTGCATGGCGCCCTATTATCTGGCGACCCACACGCGACGCAACCGCCTGCAGAACTCACCGCGTCTGGCAAGCGCATCAGGTCAAACGGCTCGAAATTTGATGGAGCCGCCGCAGTGGCCGAGCTGCTGGCCGAGTTGGGCGTCCAAATCGGCGCCCACGGATTGAGTTGGGTTCCTCCGCCCATTGCGGCACTTAATGTCAGCCGCCTGTGTGACGCAGACCTCCCGCCAATGTGAGGCCAGCGGCCTCAGGCCCCAGGCCCTGAGCGGCCTCCCCGAAGCTGGGCACCGGCTTCACAGCACACGAAATACACATGAAATAGATATGAGGAAGCGGAGAAGCGGTACGCGCGTGGCGCGTGTGGGGAGGCGTGGGGGGTGCAGCAGGCAGCGTTTATGAGCTCGGTCAACAAAAGCGTGTGCGCGCAAAACTTGAACGCTCTCGGCGCGATGGGGGCGCATCATTCTGACCGGTTCTCGGTCCGCTGCCGCGCGTCTTCAGCTGAATCTTCTGTTTCAATGACGATATGCGACAAGAAGTAGAAAACTAGGGAAAGGGACCCGTGCAAACTAGCAACTAAACATTCTTTTACGCGAAGCTCCATAAAATGAGGACGCTGCAGCTTCATGAGAATACATTCCGATAGATAATTCAAATCCAATTGGTCATGCGTGTTCCCTGCCTCTGAAGGAATTGGCCAGCATGCCGCGGGGTTCGGGTTGACCGAGGCACCGGGGCCATCTGTTACTCCAGAAATCTTGTGGATAGTATGGTGACTTCCTAAGCAATCAGTGAAGTCACGCGGAGGAATTGCGGGAATGCAGCACAAGTACCAGGTGAGTCGCGTGTCAGGGTGTTGCTGGGCACAGGGGCCTCGGCGCCAGCAAATATTTCAAGTACCCAGGGGAGCGTGAGGCTCATATATGGTGCAATAAGCTATGGCGTCAGTCATGGTGTGAGGAAACGGCTTGGACTATCGTATTGGGATCAAGGGGCAGTAGTGCGGGCTTCGTTTGACACGGACGTCGCCAATGAGCGGGTGCTGCCGCAGACAGGTTCGGACACTTGAAATTGTCAGCGCAACAATGTCCAGAACAGTATATAATACTAGGACTGGATGCCTGGATACAAAGCCAAACTGGGGAAGCCGATCTGGGCAGCACGATGCCGCAGGCTGCTGGTGAGGGTGGCGGGACATCACGTGTGTTACTGCTGCCGCAGATTATCTTCCACACCGGCGACGGATGGGGGAGAGGCTGCGCTTCAGGCGTATCGTTCGAGGTGCTAGGGAGCCAAGGCCGCTTGATTAGCAGCCAGTGTGTGCAAACGGTGAGGCTCGCTGGGTACCGTATGAGGGGGCAGCATATGCGATGTTTCGAAATGATCCCGCGTGACCTGCATCCAGACTACAAGCACACCTGATGCATCACAATTGCAGGAGGTAAAAGCTCTCAGTGGAAAACGAGAGCGCGCGGCGCAGTACGCCGCTGGCAAGAAGGACAGCCCATCTGATGCAGCTGCAAAGGTATGGCACACGCAGTAGCACAAGAGCGGTGAAGCGAAGTCATCAACTTGTTTGTCGTGTGCAACATGCATGACCCTGCAGGCAGGTGTCGTGGCGGCCCCGGGAGGCGGAGCCTTCGCGGCTGCCCCAGCGGGCGGGCTAAACCAGCTCAACATAGCAGGGGCTGGTAGGTTCGGGCACAGAGCGTGCGGTGGAGCCGTTCCTCTGGCGGCACCCTTCATTACCGTATGTTTGCTCACGCCTTATTCCGGGTACCGTATGCCACGCCACTATGATCGCACTTACAGGTCCGCCACTCGAGAAGCGGAATGTGTTTGCCGTCTTCTCTCAGTGGTTGAAAGCCGGGGGCGGTGCATCTCAGCTGGCGGCTCTCATGAAGGGTGTGGACACGGGAGGCGACGGCACGCTGTCCATGCAGGAGGTCAAGGCCCTGCTTGCGAAGGTGAGCCGGCCCGCCGCCGCGGCTTTGCATTGCGGATTGCGGGGATGTGCTCTTCGCACGAGGTCGCTTTGGGCGCATTTGCACGTACGCGCCAGTGTATACGCTTTCTGCGTCACCGCTACAGGCGGTGCCCGGGGTGTCGGACGTGGAGACGCAGCTGTTCGTGGCCATGGTCGACGTGAATGGAGATGGCGTAATCAGCGAGGCGGAGCTATTACAGAGCGTGGCGGACTGCGCCACCATAAACTCCACTGTCGCCGGCGGTAAGTGCCGCAAGCACTTACCCTCTGCATGCCTCATAGCTGTGCATTGTAAACGTGCTAATGCAACTGCAGGGGCTCCAGGCACGGCTGGTACTGGAGGCAGTGATAGCAGTGGGGCGAGCGCCGCGCTGGAGGGCCTGGTGCAGCACCTGCGCAGCAGCATTGGGGCCGTGGACGCGAAGATGTTGGAGCTCAACCCTGTTGGTACGCGGCTAACGTGTGCGGCGCTGCGCGCGTCTCGGACCTGTCCAGCAGGGGAGTAGCCTTGCATGTGCCGTAACTGCTAGGTGCGGGTCCAAAGTTAGAGGACTTCAATTAAGACTGGCTTATCTAGGCCTGCCTTCACCGGGGCCGCCTTCTCGTCTGTTGTTACACAGGTGGATACCTGACATTCGCCCAGCTGAATGAGCTCTTCCAGGTAATTTGGGTGCCTGTGCAACATCTGGAGCGGATTTGCAATTTTGGACTGCAAATTCTCCCCTCCTCAACCCCCGTTCACCTTCTCCTGCAGCGCTGGTGTTTCCTTAGCGGGATGGTTCAGAGTTAACTAACCCCTTTCACCCCCCTAAAAAATCGTCACACCGACGGCTACCCCCTCCCCCTGTCAATCACCTTACCTTGATTAATCATGCATGGAACCCCCTCCCCCTCCCCCCTCGCATGACCTACAGGCAGTGGTGCCCGAAAGCATGGGCGGACGCGATGCCTTGCGGACACTTTTGGTAGGAAGTAGTGAACAGGGCTGCGTGCGGGTGTAATTGCTGGCAGCTCTGATCTGACCTAGTGTGCTGCGACCACCGCAGGCACACGTTGCACGCACAGCTACTATCACCGCGCTGGACCCCGGCGTGCATGTCGCCGAGTTCAAACGGTGTTTCGGCCTGCAAGTGAGAATACCACCCCGCATCTTAACCTTCCATCCACGAGCAGTAGCCGATGCAGCTAGGAGCGCTTACACGATGAGCGGGCATATGCAAGATGTCAGGCAGCAGTCGCCTCAGCGTATGACAGCCCCGGCTTCGTGAATCGTGCTGTCGCGCAGGCGGCTGCGCCTGGCTCGGGACCAGCTGCCGCTGCCGCCGGCTGGGTGCCGGGGAGGCCGCGAGACGTGTTCAAGCTGCTGCGCTACCACGTTAAACACAACCGGGCGCAGCTGGACGAGCTGTTCCCCCGGGGCTCGGAGCTGACGGTCAACCAGGTACGTGGTTGGTCGCGTGATGGGCTGCTTCAGTCACCACGTGCTCACTTAGCTCGTGGACACGGGCATATGCAGGTACGACACCTGGTGAAGCAGATGCTGGAGTCCCGTGCGGGCGAGCCGCCGCTCACGGGCCGTGAGGCGCGGCACTTGGTGGCGGTGCTGGACGCCAACGGCAACGGGACGCTGTCACGGGAGGAGTTCGAGGGCGGTCTGAAAGAGTGCAGGTGAGGGGTATGAGCCAAACCAGATAGCCATAACTGTACCTATGCATTATGCCTTGTCTTGACGCGTACTGATACCGAATGAGATCTGCAGGGAGGTGTCAGCGGCCATGGCGTGTGTGCGGAGCAGCAGCCTGGTGGGCAGCGTGAAGCCCGAGGCACCGCTGTACCCGCCCGCTGGGCCCGAGGAGCAGCCGCCCACGTGGGGCCAGTTCCTGGCATTGCTGCAGCAGGTTCATGAGGTGGTCAAGGGGGATGTCGCGGACGCGGCGTGGCAGGCAAACGACTCCCGCAAGAAGGGGCGCATAGACGCGTGCGAGTTGAGGAAGGTGCGTTTCTGCCAGGGCGCGTTTGCTAATTCCAACACTTGCCCGTCGGCAGCCAACGTGCAGGCCGGCACAGCCACACTGCTATGAGAGCATCGTGTTTGTATCCAGGTTCTGCACTGGCTGCGCGCACGCCCCAGGTTCTGCTGGAGCTGTGCCCGGAGCTGCCGCTGCAGATGGCCCGTGCGCTGCTGGTGTACGTGGACGCGTGGGACCCGTCGGAGCACGCGTTGTTGTCGCGGAAGCACTTCCTGATGGCGCTGCGCTGCGAGCCGCCGCCAGATAGCCTGCAGCCCCCGCCCCCTGGAGCGCTCGCCGCCGGTGCCTCGTCAGGTGAAGGTGAGCAACCGATGGAATGGTCACGCCGGTCAGCACCAGATGCAGCCGACCCTCATGTATTCCATTGGATGCCCTTGCACCGCGTACAGGTCTCGCTACAGTGGAGGTCGCGACGCTCATGCAGCTCAACCAGCGCCTGGCGCACAATCTTCGCGGTTTGGGTGTAGGGCTGTGCTTGCCCGACCCCGCACAGTGGTTGGCGTGGCACAGCAACGTCAAGACCGCCAGCCGACCTTCAGGTGACGCTGCCGATTTGCCGTGCTCTATGTATGTTCTAGCCGTGTATTGGCACGGGTGTCCAACTTACTCGGGGTGCCTTTGTCTCCTGCTGGACTGTGCAGGGTCCGTTAAGGTTGGGGGCGCACAGCAGCCCGGCACTCCGGACTTCTGGAAGTCACAGTGGAAATGGCACACCTCATGGCTGCAGAAGCATTCAGCATACCGACAGACACTCGCAGCGCAGGAACAACAGCAGCCACACCAGCCGCCGCCGGCCGGTTTGGCCACTCCAGCGGGTGCGCTGCACGCCGCAGCAGCAGTGGACCACGCGGAGCCCAACAGCCTGGAGGAGCGCATGTGGCCACACCTCACGGTGCGCTCAGCACATGCGCTATCGTGCTTGTATTGCTTGTGCCCATTCTAGAGTACAATGGCTCTGCCCTGCATTTTGTGCACTCATTCAGGTGGAGGACGTGCCGTTCACGGGTTCTGTGTTCACGCGGGAAGGCGCTGCCTTGCTGAACGCTGGGCTGGTTGGGGAGGATGCTGGCGCGCAGCAGGGCCCTGGAGGCCCAGGAGCAGGTCCTGCAACCGCTGGTGTTGCGCTGGCGTCAGCCGCAACTGGAGCGGCTGCGCCAGCTGCTGTTGGTCAGCAGCAGCAAAGCACAGCGGCGGAGCCCTTGCGGGCGGCTCCTGCGATACCTGCACCTTCAGGTTCCGCGGCTGCTTCTGTACCTCTGGCCACTCAGCCTGCACCGCTTGTGCCGCTCGCACAACCTGCGCTTCCCGCCCTTGGTGGCGTTGCCCCTGTCGGCGGCAACCTACAACCGGCAGCACTGGCGCTCACACCGGCAGCAGCCATTGGAACTGCAACTGTGGTTCCATCTGGGCGTGGGCCAGTCGGTGAGGCGATTGAAGGCGCACCGGACGCAGCTGCCCTACAGCCGCCAGGGCCCCCACCGCCAGCACCCTTGCCGCAACTGCCGGCAGGCGCTCCGCCACCGCTGATGATGTCTAACACAGCAGACCCCGCTCTGCAGCAGGCGCAAACGCCAGTTGTCGCGGGTCCTCCTGTTCAACCAACTGGGGCGGCCGCTTCAGCTGCAGGCGCTCTTCCCCCACTGAATGCACCTCCTGCATTCGGGGCACCTGCAGCAGCAGCGGCTGCACTGGCACCGTCGGCTGCACTGGAGGCATCTGCGCAGGCACAGGCACCAGCAATGCCAGTACCGGAGGCACCGGCACTGGCAGCATCGGCACCAGCACCACTCGCGCCTGCGCTGGTTGCGTCTGCAGCGGCGACATCGCCCGGAGTGTCTGCATCCGTTGTGACCACGGCTGTTGAGGCCGCGCCTGTTGTGGCTGCGCCCGCGCCCACGTCCGCGCCCGCGCCCGCTCCCCCGCCCGCGCTCCCGCCTGCGCTCCCGCCCGCGCTCCCGCCCGCGCCCGTGCCCCCGTCTGCGCCCGCGTCCCAGTCTGCGCTCGCGCCCGCGCCCGCACCTGCGCCTCCGTCTGAGCCTGCGCCGCCGCCCCCGCCTGCGCCCGTGGCTGCGCTTGCGCCGGCGCCCGCGCCCGTGGCTGCGCCTGCGCCTATGGCTGCGCCCGCTGCGCCCGCTGCGCCTGCGCCCGCACCCGTGCCCGCGCCTGCGCCTGCACCCGCACCCGCGCCCCCGCCTGCGCTCGCGCCCGCGCCCGCGGCCCCTCCTTCACCTGCGCCCATGGCCGAGCTTGCGCCCGCCGCTGCTCCCCCGGCTGCGCCCGCGCCCGTCGCCGCGCCCGCGCCTGCGGCTGCGCCTGAGCCTATGGGTGCGCCTGGTGCGCCCGCGCCTGCAACTGCGGCTTCACCTGTACCCGCACCCGCACCTGCGCTCACGGCTGCCTCTGAGCCCGCGCCTGCCACTGCTGTGGCTGCATCCGCGGCGGCTGCCATTCCGCCAGGTGACCTTCTGCCGGCATCACCTGCAGTTGCTCAGCCTGTGGTGGTTGCTCCCCTATGTAGTAGTCCGAACATGTCAATGGCCGTGGCGACTGCAACCGCGGCTCCTGCTCCTGTGGCTGCTGTGGCTGCTGCGGCACCTTCGCCGACTGCTAATGGCCGCATCCAGACGCCGGCTGCAGCGCTGCCGCCAACAGTGGTGCCTACCGAGTCGAAGTTTCCGCTGAAGGCAAGTCCCTGCCAATCTCAGTCGCTTGTGGCATGGGGCAGATAGTTGGTTAACTCGTTCTAGGCACGTAACCCATTCCCTGTTTGTGCTACGGTATTCCTACTCCTGGCTATGCCTTATGACCTGCAGGTCCATCCACTGGTCGCGCCCACTCGGGTGTTGCTGTACGAGGTGGTGCTCGCGCCCGGCGCCCAGCTGGGCAACATGGACCAGCTCACCTTGCGGGCGACTGGAGATGCCGGCAGTGAGTGACAGCTGCGAGTTTTCCATTGTGCTGATATATATAGCAAAAAGCTTCAAACGTAGGGCGCAGCACGTGCTGTGCATGTGGTGACCGACAACCTCTCTGCGCTGTGACAACCCTCAGGCTGGTACCTGGAGAAGGTGGAGGTGCAGTGCACGACCAGCGAGCCGCCCCTTCTGTGGGAAGTGCACGTGCGGCGCTGGGTGCAACCCGGGGAGGTGCTGGCCGAGCTGCGGGCCGACCCCTGCGTGTGGGAGGAGTGGGACATGCAGGTATGCACAAGCGTGTATATGCGCGTCGGCATAGTTAGACCAAGTCCGAGGTGGCTGTAATTGGATTGCACGTAATGCAATGATTCACATGCGGCTCAAATGGTCCACATGGCGTGTTGCTGCTGCTCACTCTGGCTGCAAGGTGGACGCTGTCACTGGCACGCCACAAGCCACCTTGTACCTCAACCCCAATCTGAGGGAATACTTCTGGCGGGCGCCACCACCCCCGCCACTTCCTGCACTGCCGGGTGAGAGTGCTCATGAAGTTCGGGAATTCAAGCATATGTGCGCAGATAGGCTGTTTGGCGCCCTCGACTGCGCTCTGGAGTGGCTGAGCCGGCATGCCTTGCAACGTATTGCAGGTGCTGTGCCGAACCTGCAGCCGTCAGACCCAGCTTCACGAGACCGCCAACCTGGCCGCGAGTGGCTCGTGGGGACAACTCCCATGGGCTCACGGCGCTGCAGCCTGCGATACCTCGACACGCTCCGCCAAGCGCCGGTGTTCTATGCAACACGTGTCCGGAATAACTATGGACTGGGCTTTGGTGGGGAGCTCGGCGTGCTGCAGGGCGACAAGGTAGCGCACGTAGTGGTCTGACGTCAAAAAGCTTGAGCGGGCGGGGAGCACTTAGAGAGTCCCATGTGCTTATGCGTGCTCACCACGTCTTCATTCCAGGAATACGCAGCTCTCCAGCATAGCTGACCATGTTGCCCGCAACGCCGTTGTGTATCCTTGGTTACAGGTCCGTGTGAAGGGCCAGGCTTCCAACCACTCCATCGCAGTACAAGCACGCGGCGGCTTCAAGTGGGCGGACCCGGATGATCCGGCTACAGCTCGCTTGCTGCCGCTTACGGGTGCGGCCGCATCGACCGGCACATACACGCGTGTGCCGCCAGCCCTGCAGACAGCGCTGGGTGCGGGCATGGTGCCCGCCGACCCCTTCGGCGGCGGCGTCATTCCCGGTGTGCGCGAGTGCGTGGTGCTGACCTACAACCTGGAGGCCGCGTCCACAGAGCTGGGCGAGCGTTACGTGTGGCTGCATGCCCACGTCGCGCTGGACGATAGCGCAGGTGGGTGCACTGCGAGCATGCGTGAGGGTCAGCAGGGCATGGGCCGTGGTTACTAAAAGCTCAGCGGTGCGCTGGGCATCTCATGTGCACTGACGCCTTGGTCTCCAACCCCTGCTGTACAGGCACCCCGCCCGGCCCTGTGAGGTTCAGCATTGTTAAAGATGAGGCGCTGACCTGGGCAGCCTGGGTCCGCACGGCTGGAGAAGTTCTGGTCTGCTGCGAATCGCTGGTGAACTGCAGGTAAGCTGGCGTTGACGTGTTGCGGGCGAGCACATGTAAATGCTGCAAATCCGTCCGCGACCGCAACATGGCACACCTGCTGCGCTGTAACATGCAGACAGCTGCACCTGGTCGTGGAAAGTGACTTCAGCGGCGGTGCCCGCTGTGTGTGGCTGGATCCGCTTCTAGTGTGCGCGCCCATTCTAGACAAGGGCATCGTGGCGGAGCTGGAGCAGGCTGCGCGTGTGGCTGAGGTGGGTGGCCCCACTCCCTTTCTGCATGCGCCCCCCTATTTTTGTCAGCCAGAGTATCAGCCGTAATGTAATTGCCTTATGCTTAACAGCCTGCTTGCCACATTCCGCGTGCGCTACCTGCAGGATGCGGACTGGATGTCACGTGATTTGCGGGTGCAGTTTGTGCGTGAGGCGGCCGGTGACATCATGTACATGGCGCCAGCCCGGTCTGTGCCGCAAGAGGTGAGCCGACGGGGCACATAACTGATGCAACCGCACGTTTGGGGTTGAGAGGACGCGGTAGAGGCTGCTGCAGCATGCCATTGCTGGTGGAACTAATTTATGATTGGCGTGTGGCGCAGGTGACGCGCGCCAGCGCCACGGGCAGCTACCGAGTCAGCGTCTACTCGGGGCCGGAGAAAAACGGCGGGACGCGGGGGAAGGTGTTCATCAAGCTCCATGGGCGGCGCGGCAACGATGAAAAAACGGTTGTGAAGAGTAACCTCATTTGTGTGAACAAGGACGGGGAGGTGCTTTCCGAGTAAGTGCCGCTGGGCCGCACGTGCTCTCTGACGCATTAATGCCGTCGACCAACCGTGTTACGTAATCAAAATGCTGAATGCATGCTCCGGTGCCGCATTATCTGACTTTGTTGCGCTGTGACGCCCCTGTTCTTCATGACGTTTCCCGTACCCCCATCGCAGGGGCAACAAGTTCTCCATGCTGCAGCCCATCGCGCTGCCGCTCATGGATGAGGTTGATCACATCACGCTGTCCCACGTCCCGCCTCCCGCCGGATTCATGGGGCCCAGCATGTCACCTGGAGGCGCGACGGATTGGAATGTACAGCATGTTGAGGTGTCATGGTGAGCAGCGGGTGTCGGGAAGGCTAATAAGTTTGTCGTGCAGCGCGACCCGCTTCGCGTCTCCATCTTGCCCCGCGGCGAGCGCACTTAAAACGCATCCTGCCCTCTCCGCCCCTCCCCGCCCCTTTCAGTGAAGAGACCGGCAAGACCTGGTATTTCGTGGCGGGCGGCTGGTTCCTGGCACTGGCACAGAAGCAGGCCGCAGAGCGAGCACTGGTCGCGCAGGGCGGCGCAGCTGGGACAGCCGCTGGGGCAGGGACGGCCGTGCTGCCTACCGATGCTGAAGTGCGCTTGCCGCGCGCAGCCTCCGGCCTGGAGTACAAGGTGCGGTTCGCATATTCCATCTATTACCTCTACCTTGCTTGGCAATCAACTGCACGGTTCGAGCCTCACCCAGCGCGTTCATTCCGTGCATCTTGGCGCAGGTTGTCCTACATGTGCTCAGTTCGGGCAAAGGAAAAGGCATGGGCATCGACGGCGACATCCAGGTAACGTTGACCTGCTGTGACATGCCGCGTTATGTAGTGCTGCTGCTGTCGCTGCATGTCGATGTCTTGCCGCTGACCGGTTCATGTGCATGCACCCAACCACACAGCTGTTCATCATGGGCATGACGGACCAGGGCTACATGCAGAGCCCCTTCAGCATACCTGGCAGGTCAATCGACCATAGCCACGAATCACGCCTACTTGTTAGCCCACAGCCTCTCGGCGAGCTGCTCAGCATCGAGCTAACGTGCCAGTAAGTCGCGTCTGTGTACGCTGTCGGTGGCAGCGGTCTGCTATGTTTTTTGGCCGTGAGCATGTCGGTTGTACGTTGCAACCTTGTCTCGGTGCCTGCAGGCAGCCCGGCATCCTCAGCTCAAGGCTGCAATGCGTCGAGGTGGGTGCCGTGGCTGAGATATCCAACGGCTATGCGCCATGGTGTACGTAGGCCCATTGAAAAGCCCGCTGCCGTCACTTGCTTCCCCGCAGGTTGTCCGGCTAGTGGATGGCAAACACTTTCTGTTCCTGCCTCCCCCGCTGGATCCCGATGACGCGCCCAATCCTGCGGCCACCAAGGTGGTCTTGCGAGTGGCTGCACAGCCGCACTTCCGCATTGCCACCTTCACCAGTGCCATTCCTGAGGTGAGCGCGCCCCTACAGAATCGGGCATCTTTCCGCGTCCTGATTCGCTCACCCTGCTGACTTGCCGGTATGCCGGCACGTATGCGCACAGGCCAGCACGGACGCGCGCGTATACATCGACCTGTTCGGCGGCAAGGGCCAGCTGCTGGACCTGTATCTGCGGGACGCCACGGGTGACAGTTTTGATGAGGGCAGCGAGGTGAGCTTGGCTTGATTCAGGCGGCCGATGCTCGATAGAAACCGGCATCTCAATCCTACATTGCGTGCTGTACGCAGGATGTCTTCTTCTTCCCAGACCCAGGTGCGCCTAGCCGGAAAGTCAGATGGGGCCATCGGAGGGTACCTTAACTTAGCAGCAGAGCCTACCATGCTTTGACCGGAACCGGACCTGGACACGCCTGAAGGCCGCTGTAATCCTGTTCCTCTTGTCCTTTCATATCCACTTTATGTACCCTCAAGGCCTGGGCGAGATTGGCAGCGTGTGCATTTCGCACGACGACTCCGGTGCGTCCACTTGCTGCATCCAAATCTGCGCATTGCCTTCTGCCGCCACTTGTCCTAGTGTGCTACTTTAACGCTCAATATCAACGACAGGCGACTCACCCAACTGGCATCTGGACCACATTGAGATCACGAACACCGGCACCGGCAAGACCGCAGTGTTCCTCTGCCAGAAATGGCTTGGCCTGGGTGTCACCACGCAGCAGGTAAGATGCACGAAGCTCGTGCTGCAGCTGCAGACTGTGGCTTACTTCCTCTTGCATGGCACAGGATGAGAAGAGCTCACAGGGCCGCGTGGACCCTGAGAGGGTGCTGGAGCGAGTGCTCTACCCGACCCACCTACTGGCGTCTTTGAATGTGAGTGCGCATCAATCCGAGTTTCGCTGGCGCGCACATTAGAAGGCCCACCAACGCGCTGATGCCTGTCCTTCCCTGCCCGCAGACCGGGCGACCGCTGATGAGCTACCACACCATCTTCAACATGGAGTCTCAGGTCCCGTGCCCAGTGTGGCATGCTGCGGAAGCACTCCAGCTGGTTGGGTGGAACAACGAGGTGAGCTTGGCAGCCGGTGCGTGCCCTTGAAGATGGCGTACGCGCTAGTCTCGCACTTCGCCCCGTCTCCAAAATACGCCCGCACTTGACATTGAACACATTACCTCTTGTCACACGCAGACGCTCCAGTACTCAGAGACGGTGATCATCGACAGCGGGAGGCTGGTGAGCGCCCAAGCATTTGCCCCATGCCAGCCATTGGCACTGCAGGCGATTACTGCTGGCCGTCCTTCGGTCCGATGCGCTTGTGCATTTCGCTGTTCCTGCATGTCCACAGGGTATCAACCTGGAGCTGGACACGCAGTACGTGCAGCACGTGCAGGCCATGAACCAGGCTGCCGCAAGAAGGGCAGCCGCAGATACCGGGGAGCCTGCAGCTCTGGTGACACCAGTGGTAGGTGCGCAGGCTGCCACAGGCTTCGCCCTGATAGGTGCTGGGCCTGATCCACCGCAATCGCCCGACGATCTATCCCGGCTGCTGTACGTCTATGCAGCAGGGGCGGACGTACCAGGTGGTGGTGCAGAAACTGGCGGCGCACCGAGCGCGGTCCAACATCGCCATCGGGTCCTCCACCAGGGAGGTCTCCCTGGTGCTTTCCGGCGCGCTCGCCAGCAGCAGGTGCGCCGCCTATCTATTCGTAGTGCGGGCACTTGATTTACACCAGCCATCATGACTGCCTTCGACTGCCTTCTGCTCACCTGTAACAGGCTCATACAGCTGAACTCCGGAAACTGCACCAACATCGGTGTAGCGCCCTTCACGTTGCCGGACCAACCTGACACGTTCCAGGTACCGTATCTAAACGACCCCGCTTGTGCGCATCGTGTTTTGACCATGTTCAGTGCTTCTTGTCCAGGTGACCACTGACGTCGAGCTTGGCCAGTTGCTACGGGCAGACGTGCGCCTTGGCAGCAGCTCCTCCTCGGACTGGGGGATACTTCTGTCATCTGTGGTGGTGCGGGATATCGGTGGCACCAACAGCGCGCCAGTCGAGTTTACCACGGGGCCGGGTGGCCAGTGGCTTGGCATGTCTCCTAACTCAAGGGAAGGCGTGTACGGCGGCACACAGGCGCTGCACCTCCTCCCCGTGGGGACTGCGGCTGTGTCCTTTGTGGGCAGGTGAGTTTGCGTGTCGGCAGATCTGCGCAGCGTGCACGCGTTGCTGAAGTGTTGCACTTGTACCCCGCAGGGCCTTCCAAACCATTTCAGCCCTGCATGTGCGCCACGATAACCCGGGAGTATGGCCTGGCTGGGGCCTTCGCAGTATCGAGCTGTTCGCTGCACCACCGCCTGGGGCTCCTGTGAAGGTCGCTGGGGGCGACATGACCGCCGCGCAGCCTCCAGCGCCGGATCCCGCAGCTCTCGTGCCGCCCAACCCCACGTACTTGACAGGGATGTTCACGGCGACCGACTCCATACCGGTTGGACCGCCAGCTGCTGGCGGGAGCTCACAGACAGCAAGAGCCATAACAGGGACGGGAGCAGCAGATACACCAGCGGCAGCCTCAGGGCCAATTCCAACAGCGCCAACAGCCGCGGCACCCTTGCCCTTTCTGTCTGCTGCAGCACCGATGCCGCCCGCCTCATCTCCATTGCCGCCCGTTGCAGCACCGGTGCCGCCCGCCGCAGCTCCCTTGCCGCCCGTTGCAGCACCGGTGCCGCCCGCCTCAGCTCCATTGCCGCCCGTTGCAGCACCGGTGCTGCCCGCCGCAGCTCCCTTGCCGCCCGTTGGAGCACCGGTGCCGCCCGCCGCAGCTCCCTTGCCGCCCGTTGCAGCACCGGTGCCGCCCGCCGCAGCTCCCTTGCCGCCCCTTGCAGCACCGGTGCCGCCCGCCGCTGCTCCCTTGCCGCCCGCCGCTGTGGCTTCCATGCCTCCCGTCGCGGCGCCAATATTATTGCCCGCCACGGCTCCAGTACAGCTGCCATCTGCGGCGGTGGTACCAGCAGCTGTCGCCGTTCCATCGTACGCTGCAGCGGTTCCCGTAGCAGCACTAGCACCGCTTGGACCAGCAGCAGTCGAACAACCGTCAGCGGCACCTGCGCACCTGGGGCCACCCGTCGCACAAGCAGGGCCCGTGGCAGAGGCAAAGGTGGCCACGCAGTTACCAATGATTCCATCTGCGCCAGCGCTGTTCTTCTTCTCAGGGTCGGCTGAGTGTGTCAGTGCATGGCCATCGCCCAACCAGCCCTTCATCAGGTGCGGTCTGAGCAGTGTTGGTGCTGTTATATAACCTGCGTAACCTGGCGTCTCACTGGCCGCAGGCACTACCTAACCGATGCCACCCGGCAGCAGGGTTACCCGCCCGAGTCGTACTTCAGGCCACCGACAATTGTGCCGCCGCCGGCTAAAAAGGAGCCCATCCCTCTGGAGCCGATAGCCAACGTGGGGCCTGGAGACACGCCGTCGACGCTTGTTGACGTTGACGCGTCTGCAACAGCGGCACTGGTGCACACGATTGACCCGGAGCGCCAGAAGGTGTGTGGCTGGGTGCTGTAATGATGACCATACGTCGCACTCGATTCGCCGGTCCTTTTGCGATGTGCCACCCATTCCAAACCGTGGCGGCGAACGCTACATGTGCACGACCGCAGGCGCTGCAGGAGGCATACGACGGGGAGGTGCAGGGCTACCTGGGCCTCGCAGCAGCCGGCACCCAGGCCCAGGCGGACCTGTTTGCGCTCATACGTGCACGCCTAAAGGTATGAGGACTTCCAATTCAGTGCTGGCGTTGCTGAGTGCATGCGCATCTGTCCGATACGTGACGCGCCCGCCAATGTGCCGTGCAGGCTGATCCCGCCGTCTTAAAAGACACGTTCACACGTTTGGACCATGACCGAGACGGCAAACTTACACCGGATCAGGTGTGCCCTGTGGCGTGCTTCCCGGGTTGGGCGGTGCACGCAGACACTTGACCCGCATTAATCATGTATGCAGGTACAACTTCTCATGGCCTCACTGCTACCGGCCGAGGTGCGGTGCAGCGCACCTCAGCAGGCGTATCTAGCCTCGATGGTCAACCTGGGGTCAGACCAAGGGGTGACCATTGCTGACGTGATGGCCTCACTCAAGTCCTGTCGCACAGCATACAAGGAGGTAGGATGCCTTTCGGGCATAGCTCTCCCGAGCATCCCCACGCTGTGTATAGTGCCAATTTGTTCATGGAATGACCAAAACTCCTGCTGCTTACTGCTGTCCTGTGCAGGCCGCTTCAATGATGCGCCTGACTGAGGGTGGCAAGGAACGCCCCGAGGTAACACCAGCTGATTCCGTGCTAATCGACGCATCTTGAATGACGTGAGTCAATCTTATGTACCTCTTCTTGGCTGATCTTGCAGATGGCTGAAGACTCCATAGGCGCTGAAATGGCGCTGTGTCGCCTCGCTGAGACGTTGGTGCAGCCGGGCAACACAGCAGCAGCGGCGTCCGCATTCCAGCAGTATGACACTTCTGGCGACGGCTATCTGGACGTGGGTGAGTAGAGTCTCCATCCTAGATTCTGGCAAATGTCATGTGCCGCGCATGCATGCCTATACTTCCTGAACCGGTGCACACCACAGGGGAGCTATGCAAAGCGCTCAGGTCTCTACCAGGGGTGCAACTGAGTGGTCACGAGGTTCGGCTGCTCCTGGCATACCTCTTCCACTACGGTGACAAGTGAGTGCGACCGCATGCCTTTATGCACTCCATGTGTGTTTTGCCTAGCCGCTGGTATGTGACGGCCTCTCGCCTTGCTGTCCACAACAGGGACAAGGACCTGCGGCTGTCTGTCGCAGAGCTGCAGTCGTCGCTGGCGCCTTTCGTCCCCAGGCCCAAGGAGGAGGAGCTGCAGCGAGCTGTTTCTGCTTATAACGCAAACCACAACTTGCCGGCGCTGTTGCGAAACATACACAAGCTGCAGCCAGCACTGCTGCCTGCAGCTTGCACACAGCTGTCGGTAGCAGAAGCTGCTTCACCATTCCAGTTAGAGTCACTTGGTGCTTTGGTCACGGCAGCAGCCCCTGGTACGCACTTCCGTGTTGTGTATGGGTGGGTGGGGGGCACTGTTGCAAAGCATATGACGCGATTCGACCGTATGCAGGTGTGGCCGTTCCCCCAATCGAGGTGGAGCAGCTGCGGCAGCTGCTGGTGCTCGACACTGGGGCCACCGCCATGCTGCCCTCTGACCTAGTCACCCAGATTGGCCTGTGTGCTGATGCTTACAAGCGGGCTGCAGCCATTTCCAGGTATGCGTGTTCACATGGCATATGCACCGTGCACACTGTTACAGGTGTTTTTGGGCTGAGCCCCCCCCCCCCCAGCGAAGCGTTCCAGGGGGGGCGAAGCCCCCCAGGAACACCCCGGTCCGTGGCTGCGTGCGTTCGTGCGTGCGTTCGTGCGTGGCTGCGTGCGTCGGCAAAACATAGCATACTGGCGCAAACCGCGACTGCTACGTATTAAGATTTGTTAATGCCTATTGCATGTAAATAGGCGGCAGGGAAAATTCGGGCGGAGCGAGAAGAGCGCTTCCGTGGACAACTGACTTTCGCGAGGTCGCGAGGAAAGCATCCGGTGCCCGCTTATATGCAGTCTATAAGGCAAACTTTGTTGGCGGCAAGCAAAGCGGGGAAGTATGTCGAAAGCTTTGAGCGACTTGCCGAGCCAATGCCTGCCGACGCGCCAGCATGCCGAGAAGCCCCGAGGTCGCCCCCGCCCCGCGCCTAGCCCTTTGAGCGTGGGGCGCCGGGGAAATGTTGAGTGATGGCAGGAGGCTAGAGAGATGCTTGGGGTGTTTGGTAACGTGCCAAGGCACGCACATGGATGGCGCGGGAAATCCAGCCCTGGCCCCAACCCGGGTGTCCCTAGCCACGCGCCTGTGCTTCGTAGGGGCATGAGGCTCTGGGGCCGTTACATGCCTACTAGCTCCCAAGCGTACGGGGTCTCAGCCCATTTTCCAGCTGTACAAAGCTGACACCCCTTGTTTGTTGCCTCCCCAACAGGATGGTCTCGGAGGCCAAGAGCCAGAACGTTCCTGTGCAGCTAGATACGGACCTGGGTGGGGCTGAGATCGTTCTGCAGCGCTTGTCTGACATTCTGGTGGAAGGCCAGGGGCAGCAGATTTCGGAGGCGTTCAAGCACTTTGACAAGGATGGCTCGGGGTACCTGGATGGACCCGAGTTCTGTGGAGCACTGCGGCAGGTAATCATTTTGGCTAGATAGCAGTTTAGCAGGCCAGGTCAGTCTGTTGCTGACACGCTTTTGCAATGCAGGTCCAGGCAATGATAACTGTTGATGAAGTCAGGACGATGCTGGTGAGTATGCATGGGCTGTGGCTTGCTGCCTGCCCTGCACTGTACGACTGACATGACCGTACCTTTCCGCAGGCGTACATCCAGACAGACGCAGACAAGGACGTGAATGGGCGCATCTCGCTGGAGGAGGTCCAGGTGGGTGGGGAACATTTCAACACAATGCCTCTGAGAGCTTAACCACTTTCAGATCCATAAGGTTATGGGGTGGTGCTCATGTGGGGTTACGGATCCTAATCCCCCTCCCGCTCACCCAAACGTGCAGGCTATTCTGCAGCCGTTCCAATAAGTGTGTGTGAGAACAAGATGGTGCGCACGATCTTCACGTGCCCGTGTGCACTAATGACTAGGGGATTCCAGTGACCCATGCTACACGTGCCAGTTCAGCATGTAAGATGGTCAGGGGTGTGGGTGTTGATGAGCGCTACCAACACTGCTGAATTTTTTATGGCCCTGCAAAGCGTTATGTGCACTGATGCGAAGTAGATGTGCTAGTCTGATGTTGCCAGACCTGCTCTTTGGCAGGAGTTGTGGAGCGGCAGGACCAGGATTGGGCATACCAAGGACCGCAGCGCCCAATCATCCACATACAAGTCCACATACAAGTCCACATACAAGTCCACATACAAGTCCACATACAAGTCCACATACAAGTCCACATACAAGTCCACATACAAGTCCACATACAAGTCCACATACAAGTCCACATACAAGTCCACATACAAGTCCACATACAAGTCCACATACAAGTCACATACAGTCCACATACAAGGGGTGATTGCGGGCATGCGGACGGTTAGCGTTTGCATTATATTGGTTGGTTGGTTGGCCGTGTGGGAGACCATCTTGCCAGTGGTCGGCCGCTGGGTTGAGGACCACGCCGGTGGCAAGGCGGCCAAGAGGCGGTACGAAGGGTCTGTGGATGCCCTGCAGGGTATAATCATGATTTGGCAGGGCTCTGATCTTGTTTGGGCCTTGTGTGGTGGGTCCAGAAATCAGAAAAATTGGCCCCCAAAGTGTTTGGGTGGCGTGCATCTATAGAGTGTAGACCTTTTGGCGTAGGCATAGCCGAATGTAGATGTTTTGGCGGGTTCGGGGGCGTCCTGCTGCGGAAGCATAGACGCTGCGGGAGGGATCATCTATGCTATGTTAACGCCGGGGGCCTGAGGTAATCTAGAAGATACGGGCTCTGCGGCGCCACCGCCACGCCACGCACCTGTGAAAAAATAATTTTCTGCCATGTTGCATGCACCCCGCACCCCATGGTGGGGCAACTTTACAGAACCACGCAGCCGTGAAAGTGCATGGTTTGTGGCCCCAATTTGTGTGCGTGGGTAGGGGGGAGAGGATGAAGGGGAGACACGCATTGCCAGTGCAGTAAAATGCACACTGTCATCCTGCCATGCCTGCTGTAACCGCTACTGCCACCGCACCCCAGCCCCAGCCCTCGATTGGCGCCTAAAACGTTGGCGCTTTAGGTAGAATGAATATTCCGTAGTCATGTTTGGTATATACAAAGCACTAGCGCTGGTAAAATGACGATCTGGCGATTTTGGTGGCACGGCACGGCACGGCACGGATGGGTATTTCTGTGGAACCCCACACCCCTCCCAAAACATTTCGTACAGAACCCCTCAAACCCCCCTCAGGTGCGGGGTATTTCGGTTTTTTGGGCTGAGCCCCCCCAGCGAAGGCCCGCAGTGCCCGTATCATGTAGATGGCTTCTGGCCCCCGGCGTCTACACAGCGTAGATGACCCCTCCCGTGCCATCTACGCCCGGAAATGTTTTCCTAGGGGCACGCCCCCAAAACCCCCAAACCATCTACGCTCCCTGTCTAAAATACCGCCAAATCCGCCCAAAACGTCTACGCTCCGTAGATGCGCGGCCCCAAACCCCAAACATTTCTCTCCGCCTTCGGCGGATTTGGGGCAAAGTTCTACAGCGTACCATACTGCTACGCTAGGTTGGTGATACCGGATTGGTGAAAATCACCAATGCGGTAGCAGGCAACAATGTCGACTGGGGGTTGGGGGCCAGAGAGCTGCCTCTCCCATACAACCCGTCACCAATTCGGTGCTGGGTGCCTAATCCCAGCTCCAGAAATGGCCGTCACCAATTCCAAAATCACCAACCTAGCGTAGCAGTACGGTAGATGGAAGATATGACTGGCACTGACTGTGAAGCGTTCCAGGCGTACTAGCCTTTGCCCGCCAGCGTATTATAAGTGAACTATAGCGTATCGTGCTAAGTGAGCAGTGTACTACATACTAATACGCGTATTATAAGCTGGGAGGCTAGTACGGTGCAACCCTGGATTGGGTAGCGATCCCGCAGCTAGCTGAGGTGCGCAGTGAGCCATGCAGCACTCAGCTTGCGAAGGAGCGGCATGGCGTCACGTAGCATGGTATACAATACTCGGCAGGGGCACCGAAAGGGGTTTCAGGGGAAAATTGGAGTTGGTCTCGACCTGTATGCTGGCACTGCCCTTGGGGCGGCGCCAATGCGCCAAGCTCTCCTCCTCCATGGCTTTACCCGACCCCTCAACTCCAGCATACCGGTATGCATGCCGCCACTGCCAGCTACCTCGCTTTCCTGTCCGCACCACCAGCTCCTACAGCCGTTTCCTTTCTACATCTGTTTTGGGTTTTGGGGGTCAGCGCCTTCCAGCCAGGGTGCCAGGGTAGCATCTTCCAAAACATACGCCATGCCTCATTAGTTAGAGTCAGGGGTGGTTAGAGCCCAACCAAGAAATCAAGAAGATCACCAAGAAAACAGCGTGGAGGTGCAGGCATTTGTCAATATTTCAGTACATGCCCCTCCCCCCACCCCACCGCTGATGCCACTGCCCCTTGCTTGATTGGTGGTTGCTTCGCCTGTTTTTGGGGCCCAGGCCTGCCCCTGCATTGCCCGGGAGGGCTGCCCTTGACTGGTGTGGTGGTCCCTGGTGTTCCACTTGCTCGTGTTACAGGTTGTGTGTCGGTGTGGTGCTATGCCTTCCCCCATCCAGCACGCTGATCCACTGCTGCCACACCGGCAAGCGCAGACATCGGCTACACCTGCTTTCAGGTCGGAATTATCAAAAAGAGTAGAGCGCGGCTGGAAAAGTGGGCTGAGTCCACGTCAAGTCTCCTGTCTGAGGCCGAAGATTGCATTGGTTACAGGAGGGCCGAAGGTGTGTCGAAACCGCCTCATCTTCCGGACATAGCCGGGGTCGGTCTGTACAGGCACAACCAGCCATGTGTCCGGCCGCGTCCAGCTATTGAGGCACAAACACAGCAGCACGACGTCCTGAAGCCGCAACACTCCGCTAGCTGCTGCGGCCTACTGCCGCATACCGTGTTATGCTCACCAGCCAAAACGGCTAACCAGACACTGGCCAGTCTCAACCTGCGCGCCCGCGCCGCTTCTTGGGCGGCGCCGCGCTTTCCTCCTCCACGTGGCCTTTCCCGCCCCCTCTGCACCGCACATGCTCGCCGCCGCTGCCGCCGCTGCCGCCGCTGCCGCCGCTGCCGCCGCTGCCGCCGCTGCCGCCGCTGCCGCCGCTGCCGCCGCTGCCGCCGCTGCCGGGCCCGGGTTTGCCGCCACTGCTGGGCCCAGGGCCACTGCCGCCGCCGCCGCTGTTGGGCCCAGGGCCACCGCCGCCGCCAGGTCCAGGGCCAGCGTCACTGCCGCCACCGCTGGGCCCAGGGCCACCGCCGCCGCCGGGCCCAGGGCCAGCGTCACCGCCGCCACCGCTGGGCCCAGGGCCACCGCCGCCGCCGGGCCGCAGTGCCGCAGGCCGTTTGTTGCCCAACAGCATGTTTGTTGCGGAGTTGGCGTAGCGTCCCTGCAGTGCAAAGTTTGGGCGATGCAATGAATCAGGACCTGGCGCGGTAGCCTGGACCAGGCAGTGGCAGTGTGCATGTGCCCCAGCCACGACGAGCCGTCCAGTCTGGACCTAGCGCACGACTTGAAGACTTACCCACACAGTCCCGCAGTGTTGGCACACTTGCACGTCGCGGGCACGCGAGCCACAAAACGGAATCACAACTTGCAGGCAGCGCTGCCCGTTGCCGAGTAGGCGCTGTCCGCACTTCGCGCACACCTGCAGCGCAGGGGCTTTCACGCGTGACATGTGAAGCCTGCTTCGGCCCCGAAACCGGTGCACAGCTGACTTGCCTGTTGGCCTCTGCCTGACCTGCTGACGCAGCCTCTGTATCCAGTGCCGGCGTTGCCCCAGCGGACGATGACCTCCTCCTTGGGCCTCCCCCCAGCGAGCTCCTGTGCCGTGTGCTTGAGGACCTGCATACAGACAGCCGACGCAACTAGCTAGTTCCATGTTCCAGACATGCACGGTGCAAACAGTGTCCGCAACGAATGCTCACTTTCTGGCTGCGAATGTGCGCAGTCAAGCGCCACCACCGCTGGCCCCACTGGCGGTAATGACGCAAGAGGTGCCACAGGCCTAGCCCGCGTGGCGGCGCTGCGCCACCACCCCCGTACAGGTGCTGGATGCGCGCTGTGTGCTCGGCTGCCGACGCCACCCGCGCACTGGGGATCCCAGCCTGCCAATGCTGCAGCGCCGGTTTCTCATTCAGACGCGCCTGCTGCCAAAGGTGGCGATCGGTCTGGCCCGTGCGCTTGCGGTAGCCAGCACCAGACAGCCGCACGTAACAGGCGCGCTGCTCCCAGCGCTCACTGGTCGCCGCACGCCGCTGCTTCCGCTCATGCCGACCGCGCCAACCACGCGGCCTTTGCGCCAGTATGCTATGTTTTGCCGACGCACGCAGCCACGGACCGGGGTGTTCCTGGGGGCTTCGCCCCCCCTGGAACGCTTCGCTGGGGGGGGCTCAGCCCCAATAACACAGTACCAGTGCGTCGGCGGTGAAAACCGCCTATGGGTGCCTGATGGGTGAGATGTTACCAAACATGGAGTGGCTCGGATTCTGGCAACAATGCCCATAGCAAATACTTCTGGCAGGGATGTTGCCAACATACACTGAGACCTTGAAATCAAGCAAAGCACCCGCACCTAAAGTGGCCACTACGGCACCACCGCACCGCCAAACAGTGCCAAGGCGTGGCACAGCAAGCACCAACCTCCACTACCACCAGACTGCTCTTCCCCTCCATCACACCGGAAGCCACCACTAGCAATTACTCTTCACCCAGCAGCTTCACTCCCAGCATACAACACATGGTCCACATCAGTGCAACTGGTTACTCCGCACACCAACCACATTGGCAAACATCACAAAACGCCTAACTGCGCCAAACTCCCGCTACAGAAGCAGGTCGGAGGGACCATACAGGTGGCCTGTTGTCATTTAAAACAGGGGGTAGTTTGATACCGCCGCCCGCTCTCAATGGGTTCTCGCAGCTAGGGGCTGTCCTCCTGGGTCGGGAGTTTGAGTGTGCTGTGGTTGGGGCTGCGCTGAGCACCACCCGCTTTCACTGCCCCGTCATGTCAAGCACCTGCACCGCCCACTGCATCTACCCCCCTGTGTATCCGTCTCTTACCCGTGTGGCACTGACTACCAAGGGCGACGTGAAGCGCAGCAGCAATCATGCGCGAGATGTTCTCCATGATCACCTGCTTCTCTGCCTCTGCCCACCACATCCCACACGCCTTCAGCATCAAGGGCGCCACTCGCAGTCCAACCCGCTGAAGTACACGCAGAAGACTATGCCCGGCGCCATTCATCTGCAAGAAGATGTCTGCCATGATCGACTGCATGCTGCTGGAGGCCTGGCTGGACTTTGTAGCCCACATGCCGGGCGGGGTGTCGCACAGCAACCCCGTCCTGCTGCTGCTGCTGAACTCCCACTCCTCCCACACTGCGCTTGGCGTGATCGCCAAGTCTAGGAGCCTGGACGTGGAGATCCTGCTGCCACCCGGCAACACCACCAGCGAGCTGCAGCCGTGCGACCAGGTCGTCAGCGGCTTCAAGGCGCGCCTGGCCACACTGCGCGTGATGTTGCTGCAGACCAAGGGCTTCACCGGCGTGACTGATCAGGCGCTCTTCCGTCTGATCGCCGAGGCGTCGCAGGCTAGCTTCACGCCGGCGGACCTATCCAAGGCGTTCGGCCACTGTGGCCTTTACCCGCTGGACCCGGAGGAGGTGCTGAACCACCTGCCCAGCGATGAGCACCGCGGCCATGGCCGTCTGGTACAGGGGCTGCGGCTGCTGCCACCGTGCTGGCCGCCGCTATAGTGCTGCGCAAGGGCGAAGGTACCGCACGGCTCAGTGCGGCCGCTCAGGCCAAGGGGCAGACACAGCCGCGTGGGCCTGCCTGCTGGTGTTGCTGAGCTGCGTGCCGCTGGAGCAGCGCCGGCGGCTGCAGCTGTTGCGGCCGCTTCAGAGCCGGATGCGGGTGCTGCTGGTGGCAGCGGCACAAGCGGTGGTGGCGCGGCTGCCGGCGCCACACTGCAGCCCACCCAGCTCACGTCTGGCACCGGCCGTCCGAGCGCCATGGTTGTCGCCGGGCACGCATGGTGCATAGGAGAGGCCCGCAGGTGCGGTAAGACATCATGTTCACACTTCACAGCCACTATGGTTACTCAGCATGGTATCCCGCGGCTCAGTGTGGCCTAGGCTGCGTCGGTGCATTGCTGGGCCTGCCGGCGAGATGAGGCTTTGCCCACCCCCCTGCCCTTTGAGCTGGCCTTCACGATCGCCCATCCACACACCTGCCGCAGTGCCTCCACCAGCTGCGTCACCGCCCCCGCCGCCACCACCTCGGTCGACAGCGCCACTGCCAGCTGCCGCGGCCTCTCTTACACCGCGTGGCCCAGCAGGCCCTGGGCGTGGGTGCGGCAGGTGGAGGCAGGGCGTGGTCACACGTCGTGCGAGCGGCCAGCACTGGCCGGTGTTGGCTCGCACTCGCCATCATGAAAGCAGCCACCTCACAAACAAAGCCCGCCGTACCCACACCCGGCGCCACACCTGCAGCGCCGACATGAGGCCAGCGGAGCGGTGCCGGCGCAGCAGGGCGGCCGCGTCCCGAGCTGCGTCCGTCAGCTCAGGCCTGTTGCGGCGTGGGGGCGCTGATTACGGTTTGCCAGGTGGGCACAAAGAGGCTCCCCTTATTGCCCGCCATGTGCCCCAGTCATCTTGTGAAATGACACCTCTCTGACCATAGCACACGCGTGCACCCCGCCCCACCGCGGTGCCCGACACCCACACCCACGCAGCACCCACGCAGCACCCACGCACCTGCAGCAGCCGCAGAACCTGCACGGGACGGGCCACCACTGATGCCGCCTCTGCTAGCTCCACCGGTCCGCACTCCACTGCAGCCGCGTCTGATGCGCCGCCCGTGCTCCGGCCGCTGCTGTCCAGCGCCCGAGGGCTCCCAGCGCCGCCCATGCCGCCGCCGCCCGGGGCCAGGTCGTCAAAGTCGGCGCTGAGGCCGCCCGCGCCCCCGCCAGCCCGCACGCCGGTACTGCTGCCGCCTGGGGGTTACTGGCTCGCTGCCGCATCTGCAGCTGCTCCGCGGCTGAGCAGCTGCAGGCCGCGGTGCGCCACCACTCGCACCTCGCGCCCTTACGGCAATTCGTCGGCGGGTGTGTCGGGCGGGAAGGACTGCAGGGCGCGGCAGTGGTTAGGATGGGAAGATGTTGCAGAGCAGGAAAGGTGGGGGCGTACGCGTAGAGGGAATGACCGTTTCAAGTGCCCCACCCCGTGCAATTCAACACCGCCCACCCATCCATCCCAGGTTGCACCCACGTCTGAACTCAAGGTACGCTTCACGCACTGCGTCAGTCCCTCCACCAGCCTGCGGTTGAAACCGACCGTTAGGCAGACTGCAGGTTTCCGAGTGCCGCAAATCGCGGCGAATCAAGATACGCATAACTCCCTAGTACCTGGTACCGGCAACCACAACACAACATGCGCAAACAACATGAGATGCATACCCAATGGTGCAGAGAACACGCGTATGCGAGGCGGAGCTGACGCCGTTGGGTTTGCCAACAAAGCCCGTGCTGGGGGCTCGTACCCCCGCCGGCACCAACCTGCACTCGTCCTGCCAGCCGCAACTGTGTGTGCGTGCAGAGCTGCAGCAGCCCACGAGCGACTGCGCGGCGCTCTGATGCGTTGCCCCCGACCAGCTTGATGAAGCAATGGTCCACTGCCTGCGGGTGGCAAGGTGCGCACCGGAGCGGCAGCCCCCACATGCCTCGGCAGCATTGGTGCGCAAAAGCCGCAGCCGGCGGGGCATGCTGGTGCATGCAACATCTGGGATTGTGCTCTGAGGAATTCTGGCCACCGCTTGACCTCCCCTTGCATGCTCTGCTGCGCCGGCTAACCCAAGCGAGTTAGAATGGCTCGTCGCCATGCCGCAACACCTCTGGCGAATACTTAGGCATTAAGACAAATCCTACAGAACCAGAATCAGCAGCTGAAGGGCACGCCGCCAGAATGAGCGCCTCCATACCTTCGTCAGGCTGAGCAAGCCCACAATAGGCCGCTCGCGGCGTGCAGGGCGCTCGACAACCTCGCTGCCGCGCAGTCATCGTTTGCTGACAGTGAGAAGCACTGGCTGACCGCAGCTCGTCGTCAGGCCCAACTTCATGCGCTGCCGGGCTTCGCCGCTGTCCGCCCGCTTTCATTGTCAACTCCCAACTTAATTACGCCAGTGTTTCAGACATTGATGGAAACTTTAGAGGCGAGTGCATGCCATGCTACCCCTGAAAACAGGTAAAACAACACAGCTCCACAACCCTTGGAGTGATCGGCCGCGCGCGCTGATTCCACGGTTACTGGCGACCCTGACATCTAAGTCGCATCCTTACGGTGTTGAGAAACACCTGAAATGTGTCCCAGCAGAGAAGAAGCCGAATCCAATCTCTGTCTACTACCTTTTAACAGCTACCTGAGCCAAAGCCCACAGCCCAAGTCTGTGTGGGCGTTCCAACCATCTAACATGGAACACCCACGCGGAACGCGCAGTGTGTAGCAACACATAAACCACAGGTAAGCCTAGGCCATAAGTGCCCAAGGATGAAAGGACACTGCTATCCTAGGGACCATTTGCTGTCACCAACAGCGGGTGTGGGCAGTCAACAGCCATGGGCACATTCAAGACCACCACATTCGCACAACAGTTGCCCCAACTACCAGCACCATGGCAAATGGCCGTCCCTGTAGGTGGCAATGCCGCTTGAGCCAGGATGACAGCCACGATCACCCACTGCCGACCAGTGCAGTGAGACACACCATCCCACAGTGGCTTGGCGAGCCCCAGAGGATGGCACACCCTCTCATTGCTGCCGCCGGCACACCAGCTGTATGCCATGCCCCACCATGATGGCACTGAAGCTACACGCACTCTGCAGCACAGACATTCTTAGTTCTAGTCCGCTTCCACCGGCGCTGCCACCTCCACTGCCGCCACTGTTTCCAGCGCCGCCACTGCTCCCAGGGTGGCGCCATCCCTTCCAACGCCTCCCGGTGCTTCGCCCGGTGGGCCTGCAGCCATGATGGTGGACCTGCGGTCGGCTTTAAGGTGGTGCGGCCCCCAGGAGGCCGACGGCCTCGATTAGCGCGCAGACATCCGCGCCATCAGGGCCGGTTTCCTGCTGCCGCCGGCTGGGTGACGGCTGTTGCCATCGGCGGCTAGAGCGGTTCACAACACTGCTTGGCTTGCAAGCAACTCTCTGTTGTGAACCGGCAGTGGTTCCCATGCGTTCGCTGGTCTGCTTGGTTGCTGGGTCAGTGTGCATTTGCGTGGCGGCGTGCGTGTGTCCGTGGCAGTCAGGTCGCCGCTATGGTTGGTAGCCTGTGTTCCCTGGCCTGCTTGGGGCATGGAGCCTGGTTTGCAGTGTGGTGGCGTGGGTGTGCCAGCGCCTTGTTGTGTGGGCATCTGTGGTGGTTCCCGTTCTCGTGGTGGACTGGGTTCTCGTCCCAACTCCTTTCCTTTCCTTTCCTTACCCTGCTGTGTCCCGGTCTGTTCCTTGCTCTGTTCTGTGAGTTAGGTAGTTGCACCGCCGCCTGCCATGCAACTTTATGCAGCCCAATGCTATTTGCTTCAAACCTCCCTCTTTTCCATTTTCACCACGCAACCTGGCAACTACCCCAGGGTGCGGCAACTTTACAGGACCACGCAGCCGTGAAGCCACGTGGGTTATGGTAAATAATTTGTGTGCGAGGGGCAAGCGTCACTAGCCAGGGTCGCCGCAGCAGTTTTTTATGTTTGCCTTCCCCGCCTGCCACACACAGTCTGGCATTCATGTTGCCGCACCATCACCTCCGCCCCATCCCTTCCATTGCCCCTCACCCTTGACCTTACGCCCTGCCTTATTGCTGTCCCAGCCGGTTCCCTTTGCCAAAGCCCTTATGGCATCCCAACTTTACGTCACCGCCCTCCCGCCCTACATCACCACTCTCCTGCCTGGGTGCCCTGCATGCGTGTGGGGCATCCAGGCTGGCAGCATATGTGCAGAGTCGCGTTCTGCCTGCCACATCCTGTCACCACCAGCCATTCCTATGCCCTCGCTGCCCTGCTTGTAGCCCCTCCTCACACCCGCTCCTTGCCACCTGGGCGTGTGTGCGCTGTGCCTTCACATATCGGCATTGAGGTCACTGTCCTGGTCGCCAGACAAGCCGTGGGTTGGTCAAGTGACTGGTGGCTAGCAGTGGAATGGGGAGCGGAATGCCAGCTCCTCCTGCCGACCCATGGTGACCCAGGCCCCTCCCCGCACACACCACCTCCTTGCCTCGCAGGTGCGCTACGTCGATGCGTCTCACGCGGTGTGGCGTCGCATGTGTCTGTCTGGTGCTATAGCCTGGCCGGGCGCCCGGAGTGTGAGGACCGCGTATCAGCAAACTGTGGCAGCCAGCCAGCGCGCATCATCGGTACAGTAACCGCGCATCGCACAGCCACATCGCACAGCCACCATACTATTGCGCACAGGCCTGCTGGGTATGGGATATCATCTGCCACAGCTGGGTATGTCACTTCTTATCCCCTTACCCTGGTCCTAACACCACCTCCTTGCCTCGTCATGTTAGGTCAGCCTGCGGTCTAGTGCTATTTGACTCCTTGCCACTCAGTTCGCCGCCTTCTTCAGGTTGTCTAATTCTTCAGGGGGCCGGGCGGCTGCATGTTGCCTGCCTGCCTTGCTAGCTTTCAGCACGCTGCCGTGCATGTCTCCTTTACCATTTTCCGGCCCGTCCACCCAAAGCACCTGTCTCCTATTGTTGTACGAGACTAGCTATGGATAGCAGGCAAGAGTGAATAGGTTTGCCAGGTAACACTTCTGGCGCGCCGAGGATGCTAAGCGAGTGCGTGTTGGGATCAGGTCGCTTGCCAATTGCCTGATGGGGTACTGGCATTCAGAGGCTTCCCTTCCATAACACACACGCACTATCTCACCATGCCATGGCTGCTCATACTCGGGGGAGGTCCTCCTTGCCAGCGGCTCATACCCCATGACAGTCATAGCCGCCTGTGTTAAGCGGGACAGCACAAAATCACAGCAACTTAAATCAGGGTTGGGACTGAGGAGAGCCAGGGCTAGGCAGGAGGGCTGCTTGCCACGATGGAGCCTGGGTGCAATGGCTCCATAGCTGCAGGAGCGGGTCGGTCTCGTAAGCTTAACCAGTGGTCTGAGCCGTAACCCTTGATGCATGGACTGGCGTTGTGTCGAGGCCACGGGTGCACGGAGCCGGCGCGCTATAACTCTCAATGCAATGGATAGCTTATAGCCAATTATTGAAGGGTGGGCTTGTTAGTTTTGTGCACAACGGGGCCAAGTCACCCAGCCCGCCTGCAGCCGCCCCTCCCGCTTGCTCAGCTCACTTCTGTGACGTGTCTCAATGCCCTGGCGCTGCGGCAGGCCGGCGTCGGCAAGTAGCAGTCCGTGGCAGCACTTGCATGCGTGCGTGTGCTGGGACCCCCCCAACTAAGCCCAATTTGCGGCCCTGAGCCCTGCCGGTCTCCACAAATCGTGCCCCTGTTCTCATTGGCTTATTATGATGTCCATTTGAAGCATGCACAGTTTGGTGGCCATTCAACGGGACTAGCTGGGTCAAAATCCCGACCCTCACCCTGCGGGTCTGAGGGTAGGAAGGGGGGAGCCGGCCCAAACCGGCCCTGGGCCAAGTCACCCAGCCCGCCTGCAGCCGCCCCTCCCGCTTGCTCAGCTCACTTCTGTGACGTGCCTCAATGCCCTGGCGCTGCGGCAGGCCGGCGTCGGCAAGTAGCAGTCCGTGGCAGCACTTGCATGCGTGCGTGTGCTGGGACCCCCCCAACTAAGCCCAATTTGCGGCCCTGAGCCCTGCCGGTCTCCACAAATCGTGCCCCTGTTCTCATTGGCTTATTATGATGTCCATTTGAAGCATGCACAGTTTGGTGGCCATTCAACGGGACTAGCTGGGTCAAAATCCCGACCCTCACCCTGCGGGTCTGAGGGTAGGAAGGGGGGAGCCGGCCCAAACCGGCCCTGGGCCAAGTCACCCAGCCCGCCTGCAGCCGCCCCTCCCGCTTGCTCAGCTCACTTCTGTGACGTGCCTCAATGCCCTGGCGCTGCGGCAGGCCGGCGTCGGCAAGTAGCAGTCCGTGGCAGCACTTGCATGCGTGCGTGTGCTGGGACCCCCCCAACTAAGCCCAATTTGCGGCCCTGAGCCCTGCCGGTCTCCACAAATCGTGCCCCTGTTCTCATTGGCTTATTATGATGTCCATTTGAAGCATGCACAGTTTGGTGGCCATTCAACGGGACTAGCTGGGTCAAAATCCCGACCCTCACCCTGCGGGTCTGAGGGTAGGAAGGGGGGAGCCGGCCCAAACCGGCCCTGGGCCAAGTCACCCAGCCCGCCTGCAGCCGCCCCTCCCGCTTGCTCAGCTCACTTCTGTGACGTGCCTCAATGCCCTGGCGCTGCGGCAGGCCGGCGTCGGCAAGTAGCAGTCCGTGGCAGCACTTGCATGCGTGCGTGTGCTGGGACCCCCCCAACTAAGCCCAATTTGCGGCCCTGAGCCCTGCCGGTCTCCACAAATCGTGCCCCTGTTCTCATTGGCTTATTATGATGTCCATTTGAAGCATGCACAGTTTGGTGGCCATTCAACGGGACTAGCTGGGTCAAAATCCCGACCCTCACCCTGCGGGTCTGAGGGTAGGGAGGGGGGAGCCGGCCCAAACCGGCCCTGGGCCAAGTCACCCAGCCCGCCTGCAGCCGCCCCTCCCGCTTGCTCAGCTCACTTCTGTGACGTGCCTCAATGCCCTGGCGCTGCGGCAGGCCGGCGTCGGCAAGTAGTAGTCCGTGGCAGCACTTGCATGCGTGCGTGTGCTGGGACCCCCCCAACTAAGCCCAATTTGCGGCCCTGAGCCCTGCCGGTCTCCACAAATCGTGCCCCTGTTCTCATTGGCTTATTATGATGTCCATTTGAAGCATGCACAGTTTGGTGGCCATTCAACGGGACTAGCTGGGTCAAAATCCCGGCCCTCACCCTGCGGGTCTGAGGGTAGGAAGGGGGGAGCCGGCCCAAACCGGCCCTGGGCCAAGTCACCCAGCCCGCCTGCAGCCGCCCCTCCCGCTTGCTCAGCTCACTTCTGTGACGTGCCTCAATGCCCTGGCGCTGCGGCAGGCCGGCGTCGGCAAGTAGCAGTCCGTGGCAGCACTTGCATGCGTGCGTGTGCTGGGACCCCCCCAACTAAGCCCAATTTGCGGCCCTGAGCCCTGCCGGTCTCCACAAATCGTGCCCCTGTTCTCATTGGCTTATTATGATGTCCATTTGAAGCATGCACAGTTTGGTGGCCATTCAACGGGACTAGCTGGGTCAAAATCCCGACCCTCACCCTGCGGGTCTGAGGGTAGGAAGGGGGGAGCCAGCCCAAACCGGCCCTGGGCCAAGTCACCCAGCCCGCCTGCAGCCGCCCCTCCCGCTTGCTCAGCTCACTTCTGTGACGTGCCTCAATGCCCTGGCGCTGCGGCAGGCCGGCGTCGGCAAGTAGCAGTCCGTGGCAGCACTTGCATGCGTGCGTGTGCTGGGACCCCCCCCCAACTAAGCCCAATTTGCGGCCCTGAGCCCTGCCGGTCTCCACAAATCGTGCCCCTGTTCTCATTGGCTTATTATGATGTCCATTTGAAGCATGCACAGTTTGGTGGCCATTCAACGGGACTAGCTGGGTCAAAATCCCGACCCTCACCCTGCGGGCCTGAGGGTAGGGAGGGGGGAGCCGGCCCAAACCGGCCCTGGGCCAAGTCACCCAGCCCGCCTGCAGCCGCCCCTCCCGCTTGCTCAGCTCACTTCTGTGACGTGCCTCAATGCCCTGGCGCTGCGGCAGGCCGGCGTCGGCAAGTAGCAGTCCGTGGCAGCACTTGCATGCGTGCGTGTGCTGGGACCCCCCCAACTAAGCCCAATTTGCGGCCCTGAGCCCTGCCGGTCTCCACAAATCGTGCCCCTGTTCTCATTGGCTTATTATGATGTCCATTTGAAGCATGCACAGTTTGGTGGCCATTCAACGGGACTAGCTGGGTCAAAATCCCGGCCCTCACCCTGCGGGTCTGAGGGTAGGAAGGGGGGAGCCGGCCCAAACCGGCCCTGGGCCAAGTCACCCAGCCCGCCTGCAGCCGCCCCTCCCGCTTGCTCAGCTCACTTCTGTGACGTGCCTCAATGCCCTGGCGCTGCGGCAGGCCGGCGTCGGCAAGTAGCAGTCCGTGGCAGCACTTGCATGCGTGCGTGTGCTGGGACCCCCCCAACTAAGCCCAATTTGCGGCCCTGAGCCCTGCCGGTCTCCACAAATCGTGCCCCTGTTCTCATTGGCTTATTATGATGTCCATTTGAAGCATGCACAGTTTGGTGGCCATTCAACGGGACTAGCTGGGTCAAAATCCCGACCCTCACCCTGCGGGTCTGAGGGTAGGGAGGGGGGAGCCGGCCCAAACCGGCCCTGGGCCAAGTCACCCAGCCCGCCTGCAGCCGCCCCTCCCGCTTGCTCAGCTCACTTCTGTGACGTGCCTCAATGCCCTGGCGCTGCGGCAGGCCGGCGTCGGCAAGTAGCAGTCCGTGGCAGCACTTGCATGCGTGCGTGTGCTGGGACCCCCCCAACTAAGCCCAATTTGCGGCCCTGAGCCCTGCCGGTCTCCACAAATCGTGCCCCTGTTCTCATTGGCTTATTATGATGTCCATTTGAAGCATGCACAGTTTGGTGGCCATTCAACGGGACTAGCTGGGTCAAAATCCCGACCCTCACCCTGCGGGTCTGAGGGTAGGAAGGGGGGAGCCGGCCCAAACCGGCCCTGGGCCAAGTCACCCAGCCCGCCTGCAGCCGCCCCTCCCGCTTGCTCAGCTCACTTCTGTGACGTGCCTCAATGCCCTGGCGCTGCGGCAGGCCGGCGTCGGCAAGTAGCAGTCCGTGGCAGCACTTGCATGCGTGCGTGTGCTGGGACCCCCCCCAACTAAGCCCAATTTGCGGCCCTGAGCCCTGCCGGTCTCCACAAATCGTGCCCCTGTTCTCATTGGCTTATTATGATGTCCATTTGAAGCATGCACAGTTTGGTGGCCATTCAACGGGACTAGCTGGGTCAAAATCCCGACCCTCACCCTGCGGGTCTGAGGGTAGGAAGGGGGGAGCCGGCCCAAACCGGCCCTGGGCCAAGTCACCCAGCCCGCCTGCAGCCGCCCCTCCCGCTTGCTCAGCTCACTTCTGTGACGTGCCTCAATGCCCTGGCGCTGCGGCAGGCCGGCGTCGGCAAGTAGCAGTCCGTGGCAGCACTTGCATGCGTGCGTGTGCTGGGACCCCCCCCAACTAAGCCCAATTTGCGGCCCTGAGCCCTGCCGGTCTCCACAAATCGTGCCCCTGTTCTCATTGGCTTATTATGATGTCCATTTGAAGCATGCACAGTTTGGTGGCCATTCAACGGGACTAGCTGGGTCAAAATCCCGACCCTCACCCTGCGGGTCTGAGGGTAGGGAGGGGGGAGCCGGCCCAAACCGGCCCTGGGCCAAGTCACCCAGCCCGCCTGCAGCCGCCCCTCCCGCTTGCTCAGCTCACTTCTGTGACGTGTCTCAATGCCCTGGCGCTGCGGCAGGCCGGCGTCGGCAAGTAGCAGTCCGTGGCAGCACTTGCATGCGTGCGTGTGCTGGGACCCCCCCCCAACTAAGCCCAATTTGCGGCCCTGAGCCCTGCCGGTCTCCACAAATCGTGCCCCTGTTCTCATTGGCTTATTATGATGTCCATTTGAAGCATGCACAGTTTGGTGGCCATTCAACGGGACTAGCTGGGTCAAAATCCCGACCCTCACCCTGCGGGTCTGAGGGTAGGAAGGGGGGAGCCGGCCCAAACCGGCCCTGGGCCAAGTCACCCAGCCCGCCTGCAGCCGCCCCTCCCGCTTGCTCAGCTCACTTCTGTGACGTGCCTCAATGCCCTGGCGCTGCGGCAGGCCGGCGTCGGCAAGTAGCAGTCCGTGGCAGCACTTGCATGCGTGCGTGTGCTGGGACCCCCCCAACTAAGCCCAATTTGCGGCCCTGAGCCCTGCCGGTCTCCACAAATCGTGCCCCTGTTCTCATTGGCTTATTATGATGTCCATTTGAAGCATGCACAGTTTGGTGGCCATTCAACGAGACTAGCTGGGTCAAAATCCCGACCCTCACCCTGCGGGTCTGAGGGTAGGAAGGGGGGAGCCAGCCCAAACCGGCCCTGGGCCAAGTCACCCAGCCCGCCTGCAGCCGCCCCTCCCGCTTGCTCAGCTCACTTCTGTGACGTGCCTCAATGCCCTGGCGCTGCGGCAGGCCGGCGTCGGCAAGTAGCAGTCCGTGGCAGCACTTGCATGCGTGCGTGTGCTGGGACCCCCCCCAACTAAGCCCAATTTGCGACCCTGAGCCCTGCCGGTCTCCACAAATCGTGCCCCTGTTCTCATTGGCTTATTATGATGTCCATTTGAAGCATGCACAGTTTGGTGGCCATTCAACGGGACTAGCTGGGTCAAAATCCCGACCCTCACCCTGCGGGTCTGAGGGTAGGGAGGGGGGAGCCGGCCCAAACCGGCCCTGGGCCAAGTCACCCAGCCCGCCTGCAGCCGCCCCTCCCGCTTGCTCAGCTCACTTCTGTGACGTGCCTCAATGCCCTGGCGCTGCGGCAGGCCGGCGTCGGCAAGTAGCAGTCCGTGGCAGCACTTGCATGCGTGCGTGTGCTGGGACCCCCCCCAACTAAGCCCAATTTGCGGCCCTGAGCCCTGCCGGTCTCCACAAATCGTGCCCCTGTTCTCATTGGCTTATTATGATGTCCATTTGAAGCATGCACAGTTTGGTGGCCATTCAACGGGACTAGCTGGGTCAAAATCCCGACCCTCACCCTGCGGGTCTGAGGGTAGGAAGGGGGGAGCCGGCCCAAACCGGCCCTGGGCCAAGTCACCCAGCCCGCCTGCAGCCGCCCCTCCCGCTTGCTCAGCTCACTTCTGTGACGTGCCTCAATGCCCTGGCGCTGCGGCAGGCCGGCGTCGGCAAGTAGCAGTCCGTGGCAGCACTTGCATGCGTGCGTGTGCTGGGACCCCCCCCAACTAAGCCCAATTTGCGGCCCTGAGCCCTGCCGGTCTCCACAAATCGTGCCCCTGTTCTCATTGGCTTATTATGATGTCCATTTGAAGCATGCACAGTTTGGTGGCCATTCAACGGGACTAGCTGGGTCACAATCCCGACCCTCACCCTGCGGGTCTGAGGGTAGGAAGGGGGGAGCCGGCCCAAACCGGCCCTGGGCCAAGTCACCCAGCCCGCCTGCAGCCGCCCCTCCCGCTTGCTCAGCTCACTTCTGTGACGTGCCTCAATGCCCTGGCGCTGCGGCAGGCCGGCGTCGGCAAGTAGCAGTCCGTGGCAGCACTTGCATGCGTGCGTGTGCTGGGACCCCCCCAACTAAGCCCAATTTGCGGCCCTGAGCCCTGCCGGTCTCCACAAATCGTGCCCCTGTTCTCATTGGCTTATTATGATGTCCATTTGAAGCATGCACAGTTTGGTGGCCATTCAACGGGACTAGCTGGGTCAAAATCCCGACCCTCACCCTGCGGGTCTGAGGGTAGGAAGGGGGGAGCCGGCCCAAACCGGCCCTGGGCCAAGTCACCCAGCCCGCCTGCAGCCGCCCCTCCCGCTTGCTCAGCTCACTTCTGTGACGTGCCTCAATGCCCTGGCGCTGCGGCAGGCCGGCGTCGGCAAGTAGCAGTCCGTGGCAGCACTTGCATGCGTGCGTGTGCTGGGACCCCCCCCAACTAAGCCCAATTTGCGGCCCTGAGCCCTGCCGGTCTCCACAAATCGTGCCCCTGTTCTCATTGGCTTATTATGATGTCCATTTGAAGCATGCACAGTTTGGTGGCCATTCAACGGGACTAGCTGGGTCAAAATCCCGACCCTCACCCTGCGGGTCTGAGGGTAGGAAGGGGGGAGCCGGCCCAAACCGGCCCTGGGCCAAGTCACCCAGCCCGCCTGCAGCCGCCCCTCCCGCTTGCTCAGCTCACTTCTGTGACGTGCCTCAATGCCCTGGCGCTGCGGCAGGCCGGCGTCGGCAAGTAGTAGTCCGTGGCAGCACTTGCATGCGTGCGTGTGCTGGGACCCCCCCAACTAAGCCCAATTTGCGGCCCTGAGCCCTGCCGGTCTCCACAAATCGTGCCCCTGTTCTCATTGGCTTATTATGATGTCCATTTGAAGCATGCACAGTTTGGTGGCCATTCAACGGGACTAGCTGGGTCAAAATCCCGACCCTCACCCTGCGGGTCTGAGGGTAGGGAGGGGGGAGCCGGCCCAAACCGGCCCTGGGCCAAGTCACCCAGCCCGCCTGCAGCCGCCCCTCCCGCTTGCTCAGCTCACTTCTGTGACGTGCCTCAATGCCCTGGCGCTGCGGCAGGCCGGCGTCGGCAAGTAGCAGTCCGTGGCAGCACTTGCATGCGTGCGTGTGCTGGGACCCCCCCCAACTAAGCCCAATTTGCGGCCCTGAGCCCTGCCGGTCTCCACAAATCGTGCCCCTGTTCTCATTGGCTTATTATGATGTCCATTTGAAGCATGCACAGTTTGGTGGCCATTCAACGGGACTAGCTGGGTCAAAATCCCGACCCTCACCCTGCGGGTCTGAGGGTAGGGAGGGGGGAGCCGGCCCAAACCGGCCCTGGGCCAAGTCACCCAGCCCGCCTGCAGCCGCCCCTCCCGCTTGCTCAGCTCACTTCTGTGACGTGCCTCAATGCCCTGGCGCTGCGGCAGGCCGGCGTCGGCAAGTAGCAGTCCGTGGCAGCACTTGCATGCGTGCGTGTGCTGGGACCCCCCCAACTAAGCCCAATTTGCGGCCCTGAGCCCTGCCGGTCTCCACAAATCGTGCCCCTGTTCTCATTGGCTTATTATGATGTCCATTTGAAGCATGCACAGTTTGGTGGCCATTCAACGGGACTAGCTGGGTCAAAATCCCGACCCTCACCCTGCGGGTCTGAGGGTTTGTATTTTACCCCCCTAGCAGGTTTGTGGTGGTGTTTTGTGGCTGTGGGGGCGGATAGGGGCGTGGGCTCCCTGGTGGTTCCCTTGCCTGGGGTGTGTGTCTCAGTGGCAGCAAGGTCTGTGCTGCCAGATCCGTGCTGATTGGGGCAATCAGGTGCCTCTCTCTATGGGGGGGCCTTGAACGTGCATAAATGCGAAGCGCGCTGTGAGGGAGGCGGCCCGATCGCGTTCGCAGCAACGGACTTACCCTTCTTTTGCCACTGAGGGTGAGCTGTGGGTTGGTGGTGCTGTTTGGCCTTGCCGCCGCAGCGGAGCTTGGTCGCCGCGCGCCGCCCTGCGATGTGAGCAGCAGGTATGATTGTTTATTACTCAATAAAATTATTGAATGTGCGCGCGCTGCTAGGCGCGATGTGCGCCCCTCGCGGTAACGCCCTCGGGCCGACATGCCAACCGGCGCACCCCAGCCGGCCTCGCGAATCGCTTGCCAGTCACGACCAATATAATCAAAGCACACTTACGGCTCCGTAGGCGCTTGACAGACTCCTTTGGAAGGGATGTTCGCGCCCCCAGGTGTCCATCGTCGCGCCGTTTCAACTAAGTTTCATGGATTCGCAGCGAGTTTTGCGTGGTAAGTAGTGTCAGTTGAATTGTAATTGTATAGGAGCGAGTTCTGGGAGCGCAATTTATAGCAGCGCGCGCCCGTCTCAGTAGCGCGGAGTGAGGTGGCGCGTCGGCGCGCCTGGATCGTGCGCGGGCGTTACCTTTTTTGTCCCGCCGCTACTTGCCTGGCGCGCGCAGTTGCTCAGTAACTTTAAGCGATATAGTCTTTGAAATTTATTGCATCGTGTAGGGCGCATTTCATAGGGCGCGCGTATGTTTGTCCGGCCTCGCCAGCTGACAACGCATGTCCCAAGTTCTATCCAGCGGCGCACGTGGGTGCTAACCGTTGACATGTGATGCAAGAGTGCCAAGCAAGGCGGAAGAGTGGGAGGGGGGGCTGAGTGTGGGGCGGGCGGCTCTGGGCCGTGTGTGGTGCCCTTGGGAGAGGAGAGCAGGTGCCAGAGAAGCACCTCCCAGACAGGCCATGTAACAGCCCAGGAAGCGCTTACCAACACCCCCACAATGAGCCGAATGCACAGAGGGACACACAGAGACGCAGGGTTGGGGGGCGGGGCGGGCGCAAACAAGAAAGCAGCAAGGGGGAGACGCCACCGAACACCGCAGGACAGGGGGTCAGGGGGGCCGCGATTTTCGCTAAGGGAGCAACTCCAAGCGCTTCTCCACGTCCCATGTACCCGGTTTTTTAGGGCCTTATAGGGCCGACAGGGCACGGTACAGGCAGAGGTACACGCCAGCCCCAATCAATTTCACATCTACACACCGAATAACAACCTTAGACCAACTCGCCCACAACAAAAGCACCCAAGTCCCCATGAGGGGCTCCCGAAAAAACAGCTCATGGGCCAAGGTCGGTCGGCAAGTGCAGGAAGTGCAGAAAGTGTTGACATAGTATTAACTTCTTACATTCACACTACTCCTGCACACTTGCTGACAAGTCGCTAGCATCATGGCTGCTCGCCGGTCGCGCCTTCGCCCGCCTGCGCTTGCTTGTGAGTGCCCCAACCCTATTGCTAGGCTGCAGTGCAGCCAGAGCGCGAAAGTGCAGCCGCAGCTGGCGGCCGGGGCCTGGGAGGTGGGGTGGGCGGCGCCCCTGCACGCACCAAGGTGCCCAGGGGAGGGGGGGGACCCGACGGCCCAACCATGCGGTGGAACCCGCGCCTGCCCGCGCACAGCCCTGGCATAGGGTGCATACGAGGCCCCTGCAAATTGAGAGCGCAAACATCGAACGAGCCAGCTAGCTTTGAGGCCCAATTGAGTCCGCCCACACCTCCCCCTCTACCTCCCACACACGCAGGACACCCGCCACACCTACCACAGCACGTGGAGCCGGTGCCGGTCGCGCCTTCGCCCGCCTGCGCTTGCTTGTGAGTGCCCCAACCCTATTGCTAGGCTGCAGTGCAGCCAGAGCGCGAAAGTGCAGCCGCAGCTGGCGGCCGGGGCCTGGGAGGTGGGGTGGGCGGCGCCCCTGCACGCACCAAGGTGCCCAGGGGAGGGGGGGGACCCGACGGCCCAACCATGCGGTGGAACCCGCGCCTGCCCGCGCACAGCCCTGGCATAGGGTGCATACGAGGCCCCTGCAAATTGAGAGCGCAAACATCGAACGAGCCAGCTAGCTTTGAGGCCCAATTGAGTCCGCCCACACCTCCCCCTCTACCTCCCACACACGCAGGACACCCGCCACACCTGCCACAGCCCTGCTCCACAAGCATGACTCGGGCAAAGAAGTGGCTTGAAGCATCGCTCAGCCTCACAACACGCTACACTAACAAGGAGCTGAAGCGTCTGTCTCGTGTGGGTTCCAGTCAGTTAGGCTTAGATCACCTGCAAGGACAACTGAATAATGCACGGCCCCCTACCCCTGCTGGGGTGCCAATCCCCCAGAGGGCATGGACGCGTACACTTGTGGTGCAGCACGTGTGTGAGTGCGGGCTGTGTGCAAATGCCTTGCATATTTACCACGGCAACTCTCAGCTGAATGGTCGGCGTGGGGCAGAGACTGATGGTGACAGAGCTGCAAGGAATGCAGTGGCTTTGTACGTATCAGATCGGTTACACATCTATTATCGATTGCAGAGGCGCAATCATGCGAATGCCTGCCTGAGACTGCGTGCTATCCGGCAGGCAAGGACGTAGAGGCCCTGTAACACCTCAATCACAGATCTAGAACCGTGCACGCTTGTGTGCACCCACCTTTCCACCCTTGAAACCGTGGCCCCACTTCTTCTTTCCAACCGGCACAAGCTCCATTCCAGTGACACGCCAGCTCTTGCCCCCGGCCGGAACACTGCCACCCGCACCACCACCAACACCTGCACCGGCACCAACACCCGCACCCCCGACCCCCACCGCCACCCCCACGTCGCCGCGCCCCACGGGCTGACCCTTCAGGCCCTTGCCACCCTCATCCTTGCTCTCCACTTCTATTATAGGCAGTGCCGGCTCCCGCTTTGGCTCTGGCTCCTGCTCAGCAGCCACGGCAGCGGCAGCCGCAGCAGCGGGAAAGCCCACAAACGGCCGCTGGTGCTCCTCCCTTCCTTCCTGCGCCTCCTTGCCCCCCTGCTTGTAGCCCTCCTCCCCCTTCTCCTCTCCCACTTCGACCTGCTCCTCTTCTTGCTCTTCCTGCTCCCCCCACCCCTGCTCCCCCTCGTCCTCCTCTTCCCACCCAGCCCCATCCCCGCCCCCCTCCCACTCCTGCTCCTCCCCCTCCTCCTGCTCCTCCTCCTCCTCCTCCCCTTCCTCCTCCTCCTCCTCCCCTTCCTCCTCCTCCTCCTCCCCCTCCTCCTCCTCCTCCCACTCCCCCTCCTCCTCCTCCTGCTCTTCCTCTCCCTCCTCACTCTCCACCCAGTCACTCTCCTCCTCTTCCTCGCCCTCCTCTTCTGCCCCGTCCGTCTCAGCCCCCCACACCTCCTGCTCACCCGCGTGTACACGCTGCTGTGCCTGCTTGCGCCGCTGGGCCGCCTCCTTCACTGCTGCTGCAGTGTGGATGCTGTGCAGCCCTTGCACGTAGGAGTTCACGTGAGTTTTTGTTGTGTGGCCCATAGCAGCAGCACGCGGCTTCAACACCTCGGGGGCAGACACACGGAGCCGCTCCACTAGGCTCTCGTAGGAGTTGGTAGCGTAGCCATGCCGGAACTGCAGGTAGGGGCGTGGCTCTTGCCAGGGAGCACCGTAGTCCGCCTGGATCTTCTTGAAGAATGAAGACATGGACCCCTCAGAGAACGGCCTGCCGGCAGTTGTCAGCAGAAAGTTGCCTGGGTCGCCCCCACGAACCAGGGCGGGTCGGACACGCTCCAGGTAGAAGGAGATGAGGGTGCTCAGGTCCGGGGGCAGCTGCATCCGGATGGGCTGGTTGCGGCGGCCCTCCATCTTGAAGTGCACCAGCTCCAGCTTAACAATGCCGTTGCTGAGGACCCGCAAGGTGTTGCCTGGGCACTGGCGCCGGGCACAGCCTGGCTCGAGGCACTTGGTGCAGCCCGGGGTGGACAGGAGCCGCACCGAGATAGGCCGCAGGGTGGGGATGACGTCTCCACTCAGCAGCAGCCACACCACCGACGCAAGGCTTAGCTGGATGGAGCTCTTGGACAGGTCGCCGCCACCTGACACTTCTTCCTCGACTTGGTAGCAAAGGGCATCCAGCAGCTGCTCACTGAAGAGGGAGATCTCGTCCGCGGTGGGCGGGGAAGGGGCCGCCGGGTCATCCGGGTCCAACTCGTCGGGGTCCAGCGTGCGGGACAGCGGCTGGGTGCTCTTGGAGGTCGCATATGCACTGGACAGCCACTGCTCCATGTGGTCCAGCTTGGCCATCTGTAGGTTCGGGAAAGGGGCCGTGTGTGTGTGTGTGTGTGTGTGTTTTGTGTGCATGTGTGTGTGTTTTGTGTGTGTGTGTGTGTGTGTGTGTGTGTGTGTACCCCCGACCCGGCCCCCCAACCCCCGAACACCCCTTCCCCCGTCCGTTGCCAGCCCCTCTCATTTCTATTACCTTGCTGCGGTCATCTCTTGCGTATGGGCACGTGTCCTTCAGGTAGCCCACAATGCGCTTCAAGTTGGAGATCTGCTGCAGTGCGCTTGTCGGGCTCTTGTGTGCCACCTCGTGTGACACGAAGCTGTGCACGATTTGCTGCACGGTGAACACAAGTGGAATGGAACACTTGCATTAATGCTCGCCAAGTAATCTTGATTACAGATCAAAGCAACATGTAGCCTCGTTCCATCCACCCTTGCAGGACTCACCGGATTTGTGATCAGCTTGAGAGTGATAAGGTGCGGCAGCACGCGGCACACGTGCAGCGCAAATCCCAGGAACGCGGACGCCGTCTTCTGTAGCCCAGTGTATGTCGAGGCCTTGACCGAACGGTAAGCTGGGTTTCTGCCGACTGCAAAGTGGTTGGTGTTCCACGTTTGGAAGTTTTTGAACTCCTGCAGCACGCGCTGCGCACTTGAAGCACTGAAGCTGGTGTTGAGCACGCCTGGCGTACTGGCACGAGGGGTCCGCAGGTCCAACTCTTGGGGAAAGTGAAAAGGCTCTGGGTAAATCAAGCTGGCCGGCTCTCCACGTGCTTTTGCAGGGCTGGGGCGTGCAACTGGGCCAGCGCTGGTAGCGCCAGCCAGCCGGCCCCCGCCAGGACGGATTGAGGGGCGCCCTCCCCCTCCACCGCCACTTTGCGTGCCCTGGCTCATCCCGCTGCCCAGCACGCCGCGACTGAGGCCCCACAGCACGCCGCGATCCTCCTTAGCTTCCGCCTGCTGGGGGCCTGGCTGCTTGGGGCCTGGCTGCTGGGGGCCTGTGCCCCACCGCTGGAACGCCGCATCTTGAGCACGCGTGGAGCGGTCGGGCGGCACCGTGCGGGTTGGCGACCAGGGGGACCCAGCTACGCTCTCTGAAATCTGGTGAGTGTCGTAGCCCAGATCAAATAAGGTGTTTGCCACGTCTAGCATGCCGGGGTAGTCCGCCAGCACAAATGCAGCCGAGGCGAAGGAGACCAGCTTGGCAGTTGGTGCATCTGGCGAGAGGGCACCGACGGCCTTGAGCTCCCGCAGCAAATTTTGGCGATCTCGTTCAGATGTGATAGTAGGTGCATCCAAATCTGCCCTTGATAGCGCCGAGGTCAGGCTTGGAACAGCATCCAGCAGCTGGGACAGTTGGAAGAAAGCCGATGAGTAGTTGTCACTCAGGTCTCGAACAACACCTAGCCGCACACTGCGGTTCAGAGGTGCGGGCAGGCTGATAAAGATGTTTGCAGCTCCCCACCGGTCGTTGGCTGCCTGTGAAGATGCAAAACGAAGGGGTGCAGGTAGCAGATTAGTAAGGCCATTACTCGGACAGAGAGATAACCCCAGGTGCCTACCGGCATCCCGCCTACCCGCCCCTGAGCCCCCACCTCCAACACAAGCTCCACTGGCATGCACCCATAGCCCCCTTCCACCACAAACCACCCAGCCTGCTCCACAACCACGTATAAGCCCCTGGGGTAAGGTTTATTCGACCTGGGCGCCGCGATCCAGGCCCGCCCACCCTCCCCTTGTCCCCCTGCTGCCCTTGCGTGTCCGCACCCCGCCGCTGAGCCCCACCTCCAACACAAGCTCCACTGGCATGCACCCATAGCCCCCTTCCACCACAAACCACCCAGCCTGCTCCACAACCACGTATAAGCCCCTGGGGTAAGGTTTATTCGACCTGGGCGCCGCGATCCAGGCCCGCCCACCCTCCCCTTGTCCCCCTGCTGCCCTTGCGTGTCCGCACCCCGCCCCTGAGCCCCCACCTCCAACACAAGCTCCACTGGCATGCACCCATAGCCCCCTTGCACCACAAACCACCCAGCCTGCTCCACAACCACGTATAAGCCCCTGGGGTAAGGTTTATTCGACCTGGGCGCCGCGATCCAGGCCCGCCCACCCTCCCCTTGTCCCCCTGCTGCCCTTGCGTGTCCGCACCCCGCCCCTGAGCCCCCACCTCCAACACAAGCTCCACTGGCATGCACCCATAGCCCCCTTCCACCACAAACCACCCAGCCTGCTCCACAACCACGTATAAGCCCCTGGGGTAAGGTTTATTCGACCTGGGCGCCGCGATCCAGGCCCGCCCACCCTCCTTAGGGTTTGTATTTTACCCCCCTAGCAGGTTTGTGATGGTGTTTTGTGGCTGTGGGGGCGGATTGGGGCGTGGGCTCGCTGGTGGTTCCCTTGCCTGGGGTGTGTGCCTGAGTGGCAGCCAGGTCTGTGCTGCCAGATCCGTGCTGATTGGGGCATTCAGCTGCCTCTCTCTATGGGGGGCCTTCAACGTGCATGAATTCGAAGCGCGCTGCGAGGGAGGCGGCCCGATCGCGTTCGCAGCAACGGACTTACCCTTCTTTTGCCACTGAGGGTGAGCTGTGGGTTGGTGGTGCTGTTTGGCCTTGCCGCCGCAGCGGAGCTTGGTCGCCGCGCGCCGCCCTGCGATGTGAGCAGCAGGTATGATTGTTTATTACTCAATAAAATTATTGAATGTGCGCGCGCTGCTAGGCGCGATGTGCGCCCCTCGCGGTAACGCCCTCGGGCCGACATGCCAACCGGCGCACCCCAGCCGGCCTCGCGAATCGCTTGCCAGTCACGACCAATATAATCAAAGCACACTTACGGCTCCGTAGGCGCTTGACAGGCCCCTTTGGAAGGGATGTTCACGCCGCCAGGTGTACATCGTCGCGCCGTTTCAACTAAGTTTCATGGATTTTGCAGCGAGGTTTGCGGGTAGTAGTGTCAGTTTGGTGCCAATTGTATAGGAGCGAGTTCTTGGGGCGCAATTTATAGCAGCGCGCGCCCGTCGCAGTAGCGCGGAGTGAGGTGGCGCGTCGGCGCGCCTGGATCGTGCGCGGGCGTTGAAGTCTCCTCTACCGCTTATGCCGCTCGCTCGCCTCCCCGGCAATAAGCGAGGTGGTGAATGAGGAGGGGGTTGGGTAGGGGGAAGGGGGTTGAACATGGAAGGGAGCGGAGGCAGCTGCGTGTTTGCTCCATGACCCCTGACGTGCCCTGCCCCGCCCCCCGTTGTCTGTGCGTGCAGAGGAGGCGTGGACGGCGGACAAGAAGTCTGTGACGGTGCCCCCACAGCCACCTCCACCTGACGTGGAGGAGGAGGAGGAGGAGGAGGAGGAGGAGGAGGAGGAGGAGGAGGGGCGGGCGGCTCTGGGCCGTGTGTGGAGGTCCTGTGGGCCCTTGGGAGAGGAGAGCAGGTGCCAGAGAAGCACCTCCCAGACAGGCCATGTAACAGCCCAGGAAGTGCTTACCAACACCCCCACAATGAGCCGAATGCACAGAGGGACACACAGAGACGCAGGGTTGGGGGGCGGGGCGGGCGCAAACGAGAAAGCAGCAAGGGGGAGACGCCACCGAACACCGCAGGACAGGGGGGCAGGGGGGGGCCGCGATTTTCGCTAAGGGAGCAACTCCAAGCGCTTCTCCACGTCCCATGTACCCGGACTTTTAGGGCCTTATAGGGCCGACAGGGCACGGTACAGGCAGAGGTACACGCCAGCCCCAAGCAATTTCGCATCGACACACCTAATAACAACCTTAGACCAACTCGCCCACAACAAAAGCACCCAAGTCCCCATGAGGGGCTCCCGAAAAAACAGCTCATGGGCCAAGGTCGGTCGGCAAGTGCAGGGGGTTTAGGGTTTGTATTTTACCCCCCTAGCAGGTTTGTGGTGGTGTTTTGTGGCTGTGGGGGCGGATAGGGGCGTGGGCTCCCTGGTGGTTCCCTTGCCTGGGGTGTGTGTCTCAGTGGCAGCAAGGTCTGTGCTGCCAGATCCGTGCTGATTGGGGCAATCAGGTGCCTCTCTCTATGGGGGGGCCTTGAACGTGCATAAATGCGAAGCGCGCTGTGAGGGAGGCGGCCCGATCGCGTTCGCAGCAACGGACTTACCCTTCTTTTGCCACTGAGGGTGAGCTGTGGGTTGGTGGTGCTGTTTGGCCTTGCCGCCGCAGCGGAGCTTGGTCGCCGCGCGCCGCCCTGCGATGTGAGCAGCAGGTATGATTGTTTATTACTCAATAAAATTATTGAATGTGCGCGCGCTGCTAGGCGCGATGTGCGCCCCTCGCGGTAACGCCCTCGGGCCGACATGCCAACCGGCGCACCCCAGCCGGCCTCGCGAATCGCTTGCCAGTCACGACCAATATAATCAAAGCACACTTACGGCTCCGTAGGCGCTTGACAGACTCCTTTGGAAGGGATGTTCGCGCCCCCAGGTGTCCATCGTCGCGCCGTTTCAACTAAGTTTCATGGATTCGCAGCGAGTTTTGCGTGGTAAGTAGTGTCAGTTGAATTGTAATTGTATAGGAGCGAGTTCTGGGAGCGCAATTTATAGCAGCGCGCGCCCGTCTCAGTAGCGCGGAGTGAGGTGGCGCGTCGGCGCGCCTGGATCGTGCGCGGGCGTTACCTTTTTTGTCCCGCCGCTACTTGCCTGGCGCGCGCAGTTGCTCAGTAACTTTAAGCGATATAGTCTTTGAAATTTATTGCATCGTGTAGGGCGCATTTCATAGGGTTTGTATTTTACCCCCCTAGCAGGTTTGTGGTGGTGTTTTGTGGCTGTGGGGGCGGATAGGGGCGTGGGCTCCCTGGTGGTTCCCTTGCCTGGGGTGTGTGTCTCAGTGGCAGCAAGGTCTGTGCTGCCAGATCCGTGCTGATTGGGGCAATCAGGTGCCTCTCTCTATGGGGGGGCCTTGAACGTGCATAAATGCGAAGCGCGCTGTGAGGGAGGCGGCCCGATCGCGTTCGCAGCAACGGACTTACCCTTCTTTTGCCACTGAGGGTGAGCTGTGGGTTGGTGGTGCTGTTTGGCCTTGCCGCCGCAGCGGAGCTTGGTCGCCGCGCGCCGCCCTGCGATGTGAGCAGCAGGTATGATTGTTTATTACTCAATAAAATTATTGAATGTGCGCGCGCTGCTAGGCGCGATGTGCGCCCCTCGCGGTAACGCCCTCGGGCCGACATGCCAACCGGCGCACCCCAGCCGGCCTCGCGAATCGCTTGCCAGTCACGACCAATATAATCAAAGCACACTTACGGCTCCGTAGGCGCTTGACAGACTCCTTTGGAAGGGATGTTCGCGCCCCCAGGTGTCCATCGTCGCGCCGTTTCAACTAAGTTTCATGGATTCGCAGCGAGTTTTGCGTGGTAAGTAGTGTCAGTTGAATTGTAATTGTATAGGAGCGAGTTCTGGGAGCGCAATTTATAGCAGCGCGCGCCCGTCTCAGTAGCGCGGAGTGAGGTGGCGCGTCGGCGCGCCTGGATCGTGCGCGGGCGTTACCTTTTTTGTCCCGCCGCTACTTGCCTGGCGCGCGCAGTTGCTCAGTAACTTTAAGCGATATAGTCTTTGAAATTTATTGCATCGTGTAGGGCGCATTTCATAGGGCGCGCGTATGTTTGTCCGGCCTCGCCAGCTGACAACGCATGTCCCAAGTTCTATCCAGCGGCGCACGTGGGTGCTAACCGTTGACATGTGATGCAAGAGTGCCATGCAAGGCGGAAGAGTGGGAGGGGGGGCTGAGTGTGGGGCGGGCGGCTCTGGGCCGTGTGTGGTGCCCTTGGGAGAGGAGAGCAGGTGCCAGAGAAGCACCTCCCAGACAGGCCATGTAACAGCCCAGGAAGTGCTTACCAACACCCCCACAATGAGCCGAATGCACAGAGGGACACACAGAGACGCAGGGTTGGGGGGCGGGGCGGGCGCAAACAAGAAAGCAGCAAGGGGGAGACGCCACCGAACACCGCAGGACAGGGGGTCAGGGGGGCCGCGATTTTCGCTAAGGGAGCAACTCCAAGCGCTTCTCCACGTCCCATGTACCCGGTTTTTTAGGGCCGACAGGGCACGGTACAGGCAGAGTTACACGCCAGCCCCTAGCAATTTCGCATCGACACACCTAATAACTACCTTAGACCAACTCGCCCACAACAAAAGCACCCAAGGCCCCATGAGGGGCTCCCGGAAAAGCAGCTCATGGGCCAAGGTCGGTCGGCAAGTGCAGGAAGTGCAGGAAGTGTTGACATAGTATTAACTTCTTACATTCACACTACTCCTGCACACTTGCTGACAAGTCGCTAGCATCATGGCCCAACCATGCGGTGGAACCCGCGCCTGCCCGCGCACAGCCCTGGCATAGGGTGCATACGAGGCCCCTGCAAATTGAGAGCGCAAACATCGAACGAGCCAGCTAGCTTTGAGGCCCAATTGAGTCCGCCCACACCTCCCCCTCTACCTCCCACACACGCAGGACACCCGCCACACCTACCACAGCACGTGGAGCCGGTGCCGGTCGCGCCTTCGCCCGCCTGCGCTTGCTTGTGAGTGCCCCAACCCTATTGCTAGGCTGCAGTGCAGCCAGAGCGCGAAAGTGCAGCCGCAGCTGGCGGCCGGGGCCTGGGAGGTGGGGTGGGCGGCGCCCCTGCACGCACCAAGGTGCCCAGGGGAGGGGGGGGACCCGACGGCCCAACCATGCGGTGGAACCCGCGCCTGCCCGCGCACAGCCCTGGCATAGGGTGCATACGAGGCCCCTGCAAATTGAGAGCGCAAACATCGAACGAGCCAGCTAGCTTTGAGGCCCAATTGAGTCCGCCCACACCTCCCCCTCTACCTCCCACACACGCAGGACACCCGCCACACCTGCCACAGCACGTGGAGCCGGTGCCGGTCGCGCCTTCGCCCGCCTGCGCTTGCTTGTGAGTGCCCCAACCCTATTGCTAGGCTGCAGTGCAGCCAGAGCGCGAAAGTGCAGCCGCAGCTGGCGGCCGGGGCCTGGGAGGTGGGGTGGGCGGCGCCCCTGCACGCACCAAGGTGCCCAGGGGAGGGGGGGGGGACCCGACGGCCCAACCATGCGGTGGAACCCGCGCCTGCCCGCGCACAGCCCTGGCATAGGGTGCATACGAGGCCCCTGCAAATTGAGAGCGCAAACATCGAACGAGCCAGCTAGCTTTGAGGCCCAATTGAGTCCGCCCACACCTCCCCCTCTACCTCCCACACACGCAGGACACCCGCCACACCTACCACAGCACGTGGAGCCGGTGCCGGTCGCGCCTTCGCCCGCCTGCGCTTGCTTGTGAGTGCCCCAACCCTATTGCTAGGCTGCAGTGCAGCCAGAGCGCGAAAGTGCAGCCGCAGCTGGCGGCCGGGGCCTGGGAGGTGGGGTGGGCGGCGCCCCTGCACGCACCAAGGTGCCCAGGGGAGGGGGGGGACCCGACGGCCCAACCATGCGGTGGAACCCGCGCCTGCCCGCGCACAGCCCTGGCATAGGGTGCATACGAGGCCCCTGCAAATTGAGAGCGCAAACATCGAACGAGCCAGCTAGCTTTGAGGCCCAATTGAGTCCGCCCACACCTCCCCCTCTACCTCCCACACACGCAGGACACCCGCCACACCTGCCACAGCACGTGGAGCCGGTGCCGGTCGCGCCTTCGCCCGCCTGCGCTTGCTTGTGAGTGCCCCAACCCTATTGCTAGGCTGCAGTGCAGCCAGAGCGCGAAAGTGCAGCCGCAGCTGGCGGCCGGGGCCTGGGAGGTGGGGTGGGCGGCGCCCCTGCACGCACCAAGGTGCCCAGGGGAGGGGGGGGGGGACCCGACGGCCCAACCATGCGGTGGAACCCGCGCCTGCCCGCGCACAGCCCTGGCATAGGGTGCATACGAGGCCCCTGCAAATTGAGAGCGCAAACATCGAACGAGCCAGCTAGCTTTGAGGCCCAATTGAGTCCGCCCACACCTCCCCCTCTACCTCCCACACACGCAGGACACCCGCCACACCTACCACAGCACGTGGAGCCGGTGCCGGTCGCGCCTTCGCCCGCCTGCGCTTGCTTGTGAGTGCCCCAACCCTATTGCTAGGCTGCAGTGCAGCCAGAGCGCGAAAGTGCAGCCGCAGCTGGCGGCCGGGGCCTGGGAGGTGGGGTGGGCGGCGCCCCTGCACGCACCAAGGTGCCCAGGGGAGGGGGGGGACCCGACGGCCCAACCATGCGGTGGAACCCGCGCCTGCCCGCGCACAGCCCTGGCATAGGGTGCATACGAGGCCCCTGCAAATTGAGAGCGCAAACATCGAACGAGCCAGCTAGCTTTGAGGCCCAATTGAGTCCGCCCACACCTCCCCCTCTACCTCCCACACACGCAGGACACCCGCCACACCTGCCACAGCACGTGGAGCCGGTGCCGGTCGCGCCTTCGCCCGCCTGCGCTTGCTTGTGAGTGCCCCAACCCTATTGCTAGGCTGCAGTGCAGCCAGAGCGCGAAAGTGCAGCCGCAGCTGGCGGCCGGGGCCTGGGAGGTGGGGTGGGCGGCGCCCCTGCACGCACCAAGGTGCCCAGGGGAGGGGGGGGGGACCCGACGGCCCAACCATGCGGTGGAACCCGCGCCTGCCCGCGCACAGCCCTGGCATAGGGTGCATACGAGGCCCCTGCAAATTGAGAGCGCAAACATCGAACGAGCCAGCTAGCTTTGAGGCCCAATTGAGTCCGCCCACACCTCCCCCTCTACCTCCCACACACGCAGGACACCCGCCACACCTACCACAGCACGTGGAGCCGGTGCCGGTCGCGCCTTCGCCCGCCTGCGCTTGCTTGTGAGTGCCCCAACCCTATTGCTAGGCTGCAGTGCAGCCAGAGCGCGAAAGTGCAGCCGCAGCTGGCGGCCGGGGCCTGGGAGGTGGGGGTGGGCGGCGCCCCTGCACGCACCAAGGTGCCCAGGGGAGGGGGGGGACCCGACGGCCCAACCATGCGGTGGAACCCGCGCCTGCCCGCGCACAGCCCTGGCATAGGGTGCATACGAGGCCCCTGCAAATTGAGAGCGCAAACATCGAACGAGCCAGCTAGCTTTGAGGCCCAATTGAGTCCGCCCACACCTCCCCCTCTACCTCCCACACACGCAGGACACCCGCCACACCTGCCACAGCCCTGCTCCACAAGCATGACTCGGGCAAAGAAGTGGCTTGAAGCATCGCTCAGCCTCACAACACGCTACACTAACAAGGAGCTGAAGCGTCTGTCTCGTGTGGGTTCCAGTCAGTTAGGCTTAGATCACCTGCAAGGACAACTGAATAATGCACGGCCCCCTACCCCTGCTGGGGTGCCAATCCCCCAGAGGGCATGGACGCGTACACTTGTGGTGCAGCACGTGTGTGAGTGCGGGCTGTGTGCAAATGCCTTGCATATTTACCACGGCAACTCTCAGCTGAATGGTCGGCGTGGGGCAGAGACTGATGGTGACAGAGCTGCAAGGAATGCAGTGGCTTTGTACGTATCAGATCGGTTACACATCTATTATCGATTGCAGAGGCGCAATCATGCGAATGCCTGCCTGAGACTGCGTGCTATCCGGCAGGCAAGGACGTAGAGGCCCTGTAACACCTCAATCACAGATCTAGAACCGTGCACGCTTGTGTGCACCCACCTTTCCACCCTTGAAACCGTGGCCCCACTTCTTCTTTCCAACCGGCACAAGCTCCATTCCAGTGACACGCCAGCTCTTGCCCCCGGCCGGAACACTGCCACCCGCACCACCACCAACACCTGCACCGGCACCAACACCCGCACCCCCGACCCCCACCGCCACCCCCACGTCGCCGCGCCCCACGGGCTGACCCTTCAGGCCCTTGCCACCCTCATCCTTGCTCTCCACTTCTATTATAGGCAGTGCCGGCTCCCGCTTTGGCTCTGGCTCCTGCTCAGCAGCCACGGCAGCGGCAGCCGCAGCAGCGGGAAAGCCCACAAACGGCCGCTGGTGCTCCTCCCTTCCTTCCTGCGCCTCCTTGCCCCCCTGCTTGTAGCCCTCCTCCCCCTTCTCCTCTCCCACTTCGACCTGCTCCTCTTCTTGCTCTTCCTGCTCCCCCCCACCCCTGCTCCCCCTCGTCCTCCTCTTCCCACCCAGCCCCATCCCCGCCCCCCTCCCACTCCTGCTCCTCCCCCTCCTCCTGCTCCTCCTCCTCCTCCCCTTCCTCCTCCTCCTCCTCCTCCTCCCCTTCCTCCTCCTCCTCCTCCCCCTCCTCCTCCTCCTCCCACTCCCCCTCCTCCTCCTCCTGCTCTTCCTCTCCCTCCTCACTCTCCACCCAGTCACTCTCCTCCTCTTCCTCTCCCTCCTCTTCTGCCCCGTCCGTCTCAGCCCCCCACACCTCCTGCTCACCCGCGTGTACACGCTGCTGTGCCTGCTTGCGCCGCTGGGCCGCCTCCTTCACTGCTGCTGCAGTGTGGATGCTGTGCAGCCCTTGCACGTAGGAGTTCACGTGAGTTTTTGTTGTGTGGCCCATAGCAGCAGCACGCGGCTTCAACACCTCGGGGGCAGACACACGGAGCCGCTCCACTAGGCTCTCGTAGGAGTTGGTAGCGTAGCCATGCCGGAACTGCAGGTAGGGGCGTGGCTCTTGCCAGGGAGCACCGTAGTCCGCCTGGATCTTCTTGAAGAATGAAGACATGGACCCCTCAGAGAACGGCCTGCCGGCAGTTGTCAGCAGAAAGTTGCCTGGGTCGCCCCCACGAACCAGGGCGGGTCGGACACGCTCCAGGTAGAAGGAGATGAGGGTGCTCAGGTCCGGGGGCAGCTGCATCCGGATGGGCTGGTTGCGGCGGCCCTCCATCTTGAAGTGCACCAGCTCCAGCTTAACAATGCCGTTGCTGAGGACCCGCAAGGTGTTGCCTGGGCACTGGCGCCGGGCACAGCCTGGCTCGAGGCACTTGGTGCAGCCCGGGGTGGACAGGAGCCGCACCGAGATAGGCCGCAGGGTGGGGATGACGTCTCCACTCAGCAGCAGCCACACCACCGACGCAAGGCTTAGCTGGATGGAGCTCTTGGACAGGTCGCCGCCACCTGACACTTCTTCCTCGACTTGGTAGCAAAGGGCATCCAGCAGCTGCTCACTGAAGAGGGAGATCTCGTCCGCGGTGGGCGGGGAAGGGGCCGCCGGGTCATCCGGGTCCAACTCGTCGGGGTCCAGCGTGCGGGACAGCGGCTGGGTGCTCTTGGAGGTCGCATATGCACTGGACAGCCACTGCTCCATGTGGTCCAGCTTGGCCATCTGTAGGTTCGGGAAAGGGGCCGTGTGTGTGTGTGTGTGTTTTGTGTGCATGTGTGTGTGTTTTGTGTGTGTGTGTGTGTGTGTGTGTGTGTGTGTGTGTGTGTGTGTGTGTGTGTGTGTGTGTGTGTGTGTGTGTGTGTGTGTGTGTGTGTACCCCCGACCCGGCCCCCCAACCCCCGAACACCCCTTCCCCCGTCCGTTGCCAGCCCCTCTCGTTTCTATTACCTTGCTGCGGTCATCTCTTGCGTATGGGCACGTGTCCTTCAGGTAGCCCACAATGCGCTTCAAGTTGGAGATCTGCTGCAGTGCGCTTGTCGGGCTCTTGTGTGCCACCTCGTGTGACACGAAGCTGTGCACGATTTGCTGCACGGTGAACACAAGTGGAATGGAACACTTGCATTAATGCTCGCCAAGTAATCTTGATTACAGATCAAAGCAACATGTAGCCTCGTTCCATCCACCCTTGCAGGACTCACCGGATTTGTGATCAGCTTGAGAGTGATAAGGTGCGGCAGCACGCGGCACACGTGCAGCGCAAATCCCAGGAACGCGGACGCCGTCTTCTGTAGCCCAGTGTATGTCGAGGCCTTGACCGAACGGTAAGCTGGGTTTCTGCCGACTGCAAAGTGGTTGGTGTTCCACGTTTGGAAGTTTTTGAACTCCTGCAGCACGCGCTGCGCACTTGAAGCACTGAAGCTGGTGTTGAGCACGCCTGGCGTACTGGCACGAGGGGTCCGCAGGTCCAACTCTTGGGGAAAGTGAAAAGGCTCTGGGTAAATCAAGCTGGCCGGCTCTCCACGTGCTTTTGCAGGGCTGGGGCGTGCAACTGGGCCAGCGCTGGTAGCGCCAGCCAGCCGGCCCCCGCCAGGACGGATTGAGGGGCGCCCTCCCCCTCCACCGCCACTTTGCGTGCCCTGGCTCATCCCGCTGCCCAGCACGCCGCGACTGAGGCCCCACAGCACGCCGCGATCCTCCTTAGCTTCCGCCTGCTGGGGGCCTGGCTGCTTGGGGCCTGGCTGCTGGGGGCCTGTGCCCCACCGCTGGAACGCCGCATCTTGAGCACGCGTGGAGCGGTCGGGCGGCACCGTGCGGGTTGGCGACCAGGGGGACCCAGCTACGCTCTCTGAAATCTGGTGAGTGTCGTAGCCCAGATCAAATAAGGTGTTTGCCACGTCTAGCATGCCGGGGTAGTCCGCCAGCACAAATGCAGCCGAGGCGAAGGAGACCAGCTTGGCAGTTGGTGCATCTGGCGAGGAGGGCACCGACGGCCTTGAGCTCCCGCAGCAAATTTTGGCGATCTCGTTCAGATGTGATAGTAGGTGCATCCAAATCTGCCCTTGATAGCGCCGAGGTCAGGCTTGGAACAGCATCCAGCAGCTGGGACAGTTGGAAGAAAGCCGATGAGTAGTTGTCACTCAGGTCTCGAACAACACCTAGCCGCACACTGCGGTTCAGAGGTGCGGGCAGGCTGATAAAGATGTTTGCAGCTCCCCACCGGTCGTTGGCTGCCTGTGAAGATGCAAAACGAAGGGGTGCAGGTAGCAGATTAGTAAGGCCATTACTCGGACAGAGAGATAACCCCAGGTGCCTACCGGCATCCCGCCTACCCGCCCCTGAGCCCCCACCTCCAACACAAGCTCCACTGGCATGCACCCATAGCCCCCTTCCACCACAAACCACCTAGCCTGCTCCACAACCACGTATAAGCCCCTGGGGTAAGGTTTATTCGACCTGGGCGCCGCGATCCAGGCCCGCCCACCCTCCCCTTGTCCCCCTGCTGCCCTTGCGTGTCCGCACCCCGCCCCTGAGCCCCACCTCCCACACAAGCTCCACTGGCATGCACCCATAGCCCCCTTGCCACCACAAACCACCCTAGCCTGCTCCACAACCACGTATAAGCCCCTGGGGTAAGGTTTATTCGACCTGGGCGCCCGCGATCACAGGCCCGCCCACCCTCCCCTTGTCCCCCTGCTGCCCTTGCGTGTCCGCACCCCCGCCCCTGCGCCCCACCTCCAACACAAGCTCCACTGGCATGCACCCATAGCCCCCTTCACCACAAACACCCTAGCCTGCTCCACAACCACGTATAAGCCCCTGGGGTAAGGTTATTCGACCTGGGCGCCGCGATCCAGGCCCGCCCACCCTCCCCCTTGTCCCCCTGCTGCCCTTGCGTGTCCGCACCCCGCCCCTGAGCCCCCACCTCCAACACAAGCTCCACTGGCATGCACCCATAGCCCCCTTCCACCACAAACCACCCAGCCTGCTCCACAACCACGTATAAGCCCCTGGGGTAAGGTTTATTCGACCTGGGCGCCGCGATCCAGGCCCGCCCACCCTCCCCTTGTCCCCCTGCTGCCCCCAACACTCACTGCTAGTGTTCTAGGCCTCAGATTGAGCCTTGCTGGTGTGGTGGGAGCGTGCTTAACGAACACAGAGGCCTGCATGCATGAAGGAACAGGAAGGGCCCGTTAAATAGGCAGGGAAGCGTGTAAGGACCGTGCAACCCTGTGCAACCCTGTGGAACCCTGTGCAACC